>LS825489.1:5533-86893 GCA_900490955.1 Micoletzkya japonica
GAACTTTGGGTGAATTACGCCCATTCCGGCACAACATTTGGATATAACTGCGAAAACCCTAGCGTGTAATGCCGAAAACTACTATTTGCTAGCAAAATACAAAGGAACTAAGCGTAAAGAACGTCTAAAATAACTCTAAACAAGGGAGGACGCGAAAATGCGAAATCCAAATATAATGAAACGCGCACGCACACTAAGCGCGCCTTGACTTGCGCGCTTCGAGTGAATACCGTAATCCTGGCTATTAGTTAACTAGCGTCGGCTCGGCCAGTGGCTGGCTAGTCTGACTGGCTACTAGTTAACTAGTCTTGGTTACTCTCCCTGGGGTTGGCTACTAGCTTACTAGCCAAAGCGCGCTAGTTAACTAGTGGCCCCCATTTGGGCTAGTTAGCTAGTGGCAAACCGCTAGTTTACTAGTGGCAAACGCCATTTCGCTAGCTTACTACTAGCCCAGGAATACCAGAGTTAGCGAGATACGAAGGGGAGACTGTCGGCTTTGACTGTATTTTCAAAGAAGCTTTTGCCCATCGACCTATTCCAATTTTCCTTCCTTAATTAACAGAACTTGTTGTGGAGTTTAGCATAAAATGTACAAGTAGAAGTGGAAATATGCGAGGATGGACAATGACTGCTGAATAGTCAGTAAAGTTCCGTCAGTAAACGCTCATTCCTACTATGCCTGGACTCTCTTCATATCGCTTCGCTCTCTCGTCGGAAGTAGGAATGAGACACAACTGACGGAACATTTTCCTCACAATCAACGATACGTGTGCACGTGAACGTGCACGTTCTATGCGTTTCATTGATGCGCTTGACTATGAGCCCCTTTCAATGAGCAATTCAGAGAACGGCGGGGGATCCCGTCCAGATGGGTAATATAGATGATGTTGAAAAGAGTCTGAATGCCGCGCATAATAAGTGTGTTGTGACAGGTTATGAGGGTCCCGTGAATTTGCCAAAAAAGATGATACGAAGCGCATGATGGATGGGACGAATTGCGCGAAACTTTTGGCATTTTTGGAGCTTCGAAGGGGCCGAAACCCTGGCTATCTAGTGGAGTGGATTAAAACGACCTGAGAGACCTGAGATGGCGGGCGGTAAGGGCACGGAGTCGTGTGTCCAAATACGCTTCACCCCGCCTTCATCTTGAGGGATGGCCGAGCGAGCGAGAGAGTGTGTGAAAAATGTGTCGTGAATAGAAGCATTTGGATCTACAGGAATTGACGGACCGTTCATATAGTATCTAGCACAAGAAATGCAGAGACAGCCAACTGAATAGATCTCTTTTATGCTGTTTTGTTACTGAAGGGCGGGGGGGTGGGGGGTGTTGAAGATTAGCCCGGGAAGGGCGCTGATCGTGCGGTCCATGTTGGAGTAGCGACGTTTGCTTGGTTGACGGCGCCCATCGAGGGAAGTCCGCTCTGAGCCTGACGAGAAATCGTACGGATCGTGTAGAGTGCAAGACCTACGTGCTACCTCTTTCCCAGAATTTCCAGCTTAATCTTTCGGACAGTTAGTGATTTATTTACCTGCATTCTGGAAGCCGCCACCTTGACACAGTATATGCGCTGCTCGTCCCTCCAGAAATAAACGCCTTCCTGAAGTGAGCTTTGGCCAAAGTTTAAGTTCAAAAATATTTCAAAAAAATACACTTTTAGTTAAAGGGTAAAAAGGCCAGATGGAGTAGACTGACGATAATACGAGGCAGAAGAAGAATGGAGGCGAAACAGAGGAACATGACTAGGATGTAGACGATAGGCAGATTGGCATTGAAGCATTGCTGAAAGCAAAGTGATTGACTTGATTGCAGTTTGCAAGGATACAATAGGATGAGAGTGTAGGCGCTGCGTTTTGCTTAGTTTTGCTCATGTTTTACGGTTCTTCACGAGGGTATGCGTTTTTTATGCATCGTCGATATCGCTGAAAGCCTCGTATACGGAATTTTATTGCATCTATAGCGTTCGTTTTGCAAAACGCTGTTTTGCTTAATCGTATAAATAAATATACCTTGATACGCTCTCCCAAAGGAATGAAGACGTGCACACTGAGCATCGAGGAACCGTCCGGGACGAGGGTATGAACGAGGAATGAACGGGGTCAAGAAGAGGGGATGAGGATTCGATTCATCATCATTTAATATCAAGAATTCAAGAGAGGAGGAGAGCTTCATTAGCATGGCCGCACCCTCAATGAGGGAATGGCGAGGAATGAGGGAAGAATTGGAAGAAAGTACGGGAGTTGAAACTTTGTAGCCCTATCTTGTAATGGCTCAAAATTTGAAGAGGGGTTTATGATATTGTGTTCTACAAACCTACGCTAAAAGATTTGTTAGATTTTTGTTAGATTAGATTTTTTGCCTTGTTTTTGAACGAAAAATACCTTCAAACGCAATAGGCTCGGGGCACATAAGAAATGAGTACAAATCGATAAAACAGGTTTGCAGAGGACGATGTCCTCTACAAAATGACATAGAGTTTTGTCCGAATTTCGTCCTAAAATGGCCCCTTTCCAGTCATTTTCTTACTTTTTTCTCTGTAAAATGAGAAATAGGACGAAATTCGGTCAAAACTCTATATCATTTTGTAGAGGGCATCGTCCTCTACAAACCTGTTTTTTTCGATTTGTACTCATTTCTTATGTGAACCGAACCTACTGCGTTTGAAGGTATTTTTCGTTCAAAAACAAGGCATAAATTGAAAATTTAACAAATTTTTAATGTAGGTTTGTAGAACACAATATCAGGAACCCCTCTTCAAATTTTGATCCATTTTACTCTTAAATGGACTGAGATACAACGTTTCAACTCCCGTACTTTCTTCCAATTCTTCCCTCATTCCTCGCCATTCCCACATTAAAGGGTCCCTCCAACCATCTCATTCATTTCCAGATATAACCAATTAAGAGCGGTTGATTGATTGTGAGAGACAAGAGAGGAATGAAGAGACGCAGACAGCGAGAGAAATCTTTGCACAGCTTGTTCTCAGCAACGGCTAAGTTTCAACTAAAAAGGAGAGAGTATGAGAATCAGGACATTGAGAGCTATCCAATGATGTCAAAAAATGCATATGGTAGATATTGCCTGGAGGGGCCCTTTGAGGGGGCGGCCATGCTAAGGAAGCTCGCCTCCTCTCTTGATCCCCTGTGACGCTGTAGAGGGCCTGGATTCATTCTTTCGTATGCTTCTATTTCCCAAAACTATCGATCAAACACCTTTTTCGTAAGGAGCGCAAGAGCTTTCAATTCGCACCGTAGTCATTCGTAAGAGTCAATTTTCGCTTTTCCATTCTTTCCTGTTCCTAATGTGTCATTTTCGTCTCCATTTTATCATTGTTCCTATCTATCTATCTATCTATCTATCTATGAGGGAGGATAATTATCCGTGGTTGAGCTATGGTTGAGAAAAATGTTTCGTCAATTGCCGCAATCCTATTCACATCGAGAGAGAAGCGGCATGGAGGGACAAAGCAGGAACGTGTTTACTGATGGAAATTCTGGGAAACAGGAGAATAAATATTATAAATTATGTACTTTACTTTTCAATTTATAGTTAGCCTTATGCTAGATATTAGAGGTTTGCATACGAGTTCTTTTGATGCCTGCGTTTCATGCTTTATGCATAACCGCGACGCGTTTCGTCACCAAAAGCTATGAAACATATTGATCTAGCAACTCTGAGACTCTTCATTATGATATATTAAGGATCTGTAATCGACTTGATATAGAAGATTCGAAGTCTCCGACCCCTCCCATCTATATCAAGCAACACCTCCTTTGGAACCCCAACCAATGCTAGTCCTGATAAAGGTGATAAATCAGAATCGCCTAGTGTTGACGCGCAGGTTTCATACATAATTCAGAACCACGACGCCGTGTCATTAAAAGTAATGAAACACATTGGTCCAAAGGAGTCGATTGCAAAATATCATTTACGATGCATTAACACCTGCATCTGCCCAGTTTGCTATCGTAATCGGGTGCACAAGGAAAGAACGGGCGATTTCATTCCAGACATTGATCCTTGTGATGGAAAGGCAAGGATTCAGCTACTGCAGACAATAAAAGGTACAGCATTCCTAGCGTTCGATTAGCGAATGGCCGATTCCCCCCTGTGATCAATCACAACTGCGGACAAAACAATTAGCCAAAATTCACCAATTTAAAACTTAAGTTCCTCCCTATTAGTCCGAAGAGCTGCAAAATTTTGGTGAAGATTCACTTACCGTCAAGAGAGTAAACATGGGCCCAATTTTGAAACATTTGAAAAAATTTGAAACATTTGAAACATTTGCCGTAACTCGATAGATCTCACCGAGTAGATTCCAAAAAGTCCAACCAGAGCGCTCTCGGACCACTTTAAGCCGAGTTACGGCAAATGTTTCAAATGTTTCAAATTTTTTCAAATGTTTCAAAATTGGGCCATGTTTACTCGCTTGACGGTAGCGATAGCGGAGCAAATTAAAAATTAGTTGCCAATTCGCTGTTAGACCCCCCCCCCCCCCTATCTTTTCGGTCGGAATGATGTGAAGGTGAACTGCTGTATCTACTTAGCTGCCGTACCAATCAAAACTCTGCCTTCAAGTCGCCCTAAAAAGGGATCTTCTCCCTGCCTCACTTTAACGATTACCTCCTCGTTTGTAATTTTAATTTAAAAAAAAAGGTGTGTCCTCCGACAAATTGTTGGCGTATTGATAGTAGGTACTCCGCGATGACGCGATGGAGTCCGGCTTTTCCCTCCACCATGCCTTATCTCCGGCTAAGCCGGACTACTCGGCATGTCGTACCTTTCGTCAGCCTCCCTTATCGTGTACGGAGACATTATCGGTCCGGGGATTAGTCTCGAGGTTGAGTCGGGGTAAATGACGGACAAGGCACGTGCGCCAGGGGAGTATAAATCGACCGCGATAAGGGCTTGCCAGAGAAGGTTCTCGACTGTAGGCTTACTATAGAATAGTTCTTTGGCATCTGTTGAATAGTAAGAATAGTCTAAGATAGGTAAGGCTAGTCTGTAACTAATGTAATTCTTGAATGGAGCACTACGATGTATGTAGATAGGCTTATCATGCATGTCCCTGATCCATCAGTTGATCAACGTCTTTATTGTGAACCTGTCAGGATCAGTACATTACTGCGTAGATAGTGCTATTCTGGACGTGAAAGATAGCGTTGAGGTCATCGAGACTAAAAAGCTCCGGTTTCACCATTCTCCGCCAAATTTCAGTATCTGTAGCCAATCAATAGATAGTATTTACCGTAACACTCTAATATAATCAATCGATAGATAGTACCGTAACTTTCTATTTTCCGGTCATGCGGCTCTTGCTGGCCCTGCTATTCGCCGGTCCGGCCCTGGCGGCCTTTGACGAGAACCTCAGTCGGAACGTGTTCATGCCGATAGCCGCGGCCGCCTACTCGGACGTCCCACAGGAGTGCATCGCGAGGATTCTCGATGGACAGGTAAATACGGGTGGGGGAGGAGGAAATGCTCCGTTAGTCGTCTCATTCCTACATCCGACGCGAGAGCGAAGCGGTATAAAGAAAATCCAGACGAAATAGGAATTTTTTATTTATTTATTTATTGTACAGACTGACAAATAAATTAAGGGTGTGAAGATAAGTTGATGAAAGGGCAGATTGCACAATGTATACAACGTCGCAACACAGGCAACGAGGGATAAAAATAACCGGGATAAGGTTTAGCGGGCAATATTATATTAACCTTATTCTTAAAGGACTCAATGGATGCAGAATGAGTTTGTATATTTTTATTGATACGAAAAAACTCCGTCAGTAAACTTCAATCTTGCAATTAAGCCATTGGCATTGAAATGTGGTTGGGGGAAAATGCTCCGTCAGGACCAGATTATTGCTAGATAATAAATGGGAAAGTTACAGGTGAGCAAGCAAGTGACGATGAAGATCGAGTTCTTCCGCGATAATGGCTCCGGTTTCACGTTCTTCTCGGAATCACACAAGGTCATCGGACTCTCGTTCAGGTCTGCGCTTTGATCTTTCTTCATATTTGGTCTTTGATCTTTGATTTTTGGTCTTTGATCTTCATGAAACCTGGCTTACAGAGGAACGTCGGACACGCTCCAGCTCGTGACGGAGTTTACGGATACCGCGTTTGAGTCGAAGGTGAATAATCACTGTGATTTGATCTTTGATCTTTGGTCTTTGATCTTTGATCTCTAACCAACTCTGCAACTCAGGTTGAGTTCGACAACAGTGGCAAGGCTGCGTACTACTTTAGTGACGCTTTCCACAAGGTTGGAGCGTTTTAGAATCGGTCTTTATTTATAGTGGGGAAAGAGATAATCACGTTGCCATAATTTTCAATTTGCATATTTCAGGAATAAGTTTATATTTTATATATTTTTTTTTAGTTGTGGGACGGCGGGCTGGGCGAAGACCTGCAGGTTCTGATGCAGAAGTACCCCGACTACACGCTTTATGTCAGTCCCATGCTAAAGATATTATGCAAGGCAAAAATTCACCACAAAAAATCACCATTTACGAAAACAAAAAAATAGTGCATAAATATATGTTATAACATTGCAGATCACCGGTCACTCGCTGGGCGCTGCCCTTGCCTCGCTTGCCACAACGCACGTCGCTGCCACCGGACTGTTCCCGGAAAATCAGTGAGTTTTAGAATTGTTATTAAATAATATGGTAAATTTAATTATTAGATTTTTATAAATTTACTAATTGCAGGATAATCATGTACAACTTTGGCCAGCCACGCACTGGAGACAAGACATATGCGGCGGATCACGATGTCTTGGTAGGAATATTACTTTTATATTTATATTTTTTCAATAAGTAGATAAAACAAATATATTTTTAGATGACGGAGTCGTACCGTGTGGTGCACGCTCGTGACATTGTGACGCACGTTCCGCCCGAGATGATGAAATACGTGCACCATAAATACGAGGTGCGGGAGGAGAATTTTAATTTTTTTTTTATTATTCAAAACATAAATGATTGGCAGGTCTTCTACAAGAACGACATGAAGCCCGGAGATGCGTACATCATCTGTACAGAGGAAGAGGACAAGAAGTGCTCCGATCAATAGTGAGTTGCGAGAGCATTCGGCTGTGCTTTGACCAATACGTATGTTTCGCTGCTTATAGTGACAAGATGCGTTGTCAAAAAACCCAAATGGAATGCTATAGACGAGAGTTTAATTGCACGCATCCGTAGAAAATTACCGACGAAACAGCATTACATGGATTTTTACATTACAATTATAAGGATTATTAAAGGGACATGGAAGCGAGAAATTTTGTGAAACCGAACATGACCATACTTCTAGAATATGTTTCTGAGACGATAATAACGATAATGGTGTTTGAAAAATATTTTTACAAAATTTCTGCGTCGAGAGATATTTATTTGTTCCGGGAATACGTCGATGCCGTTTACCTTGTTCCTATGCGCTAAACGCCGTAAGACTGCGCCTTGGCTGGGAAACAATTTTTAGGATATCTCGCGAAGTAGACATTTTTGTGCACTCTGGTTTTGGTTTTTATATTATTTAGGCGATAAACTTTCATATGAAAGCCAATCTTTTTTGGCTTCCATGTCCCTTTAAAATACAAGGATTTTACAAGGAAACATTACAAGGATTTCAAGCATGCTACAAGTATGTCAACTCCATGGCGCTTGCTATACCGTCACTAAACTCATTCCTACGTTGTCTGCACTCTCTTCATTCCGTTTCCTTCTCAAATATGAATGCCCTAAGACCTTGTTCAAACCGTATATTGCAGTACTTTCGATACGTCGGTCGAGGATCACACACATTACTACCAGAAGCACGTATCCGATTTCGGAAAGAAGGGTTGCACGGACTAACATAAGCAGAATGAGCAACATTACGCTAGAGTTGACTTATTTTGGCCGCTTTTTGTTTTGCGCTTCAAAGTTCTACCATTAATTTTATGTCCTTATGAATTCAAATCTGACAAATGTTTTGCTAGCACTAAGTTAGATACAGGTACCAATCACTAGGGTTGGCAAACCCATTCATAAAGTGCTTTTCACCTGCCTGTTTTTCACTCTGGATTAGGGTTCTCTTTTTGACGCTTTTTCGTGGTTATGTTTCACTTTTCGACCTCTGTAGGCATGCTCTGGTTTTGATGGAAGCGTGAAACATAACCGAGAAAAGCGTCAGAAAGAGGAACCCTACTCTGGATGATGCGAATGCACATGTTATGAATCGCTTTGTCAACCGCTCTTATCGAGTAAAGTTCAAAAAATGATTACTAAACTGCCTCTACTAAATACTTGTAAATTGTCCTTACCCAATGTGTATATTGTTACGTGGTAGACTTGAGCGATGATAAATTATTGAGATATCTGTGCGTCTTTACATCGTCTTTACATGATTCGCCTAATTTTTCAGATACGAAATGCTTCCGTTCCCCACCTCATTTCTTTCGTTATTCCCTCTCTATCTTACGATGTCGCTATATATTCAGCAAGACAAACTGTCCCACATGCCCGCAAAGTGGCTAGCCCCTGAAGTATTCAAGGTAGGACTATGGAAATCTTCTTACTGATTTTTGTAGATCGTTTACATTCCCTAGACTGAATGCAATCAGGGCTAGTGTTTTTTTACATTCTTTCCCGCTCTTTCGGGCGCAGAAATACATAATAAGGTCTAATGATTTTGCCAATATTAATTGTATATATTTTAATTTCAAATATTAGATTCAGAACCACTTCTCGTATAAGACGGGCGTGTGGGCGTACCGGGTGTTGCTGTAGGAGGGAGATCTTCTCTGGTGGATATCATTTCCGCACAAGATAATTTGCGCACACGGCCTTATAGGAAGAAAGCATCCACTAATCAAAAGTTTAAAAATTTTATCAAATTTTTTTCTAAGGTTTCAAAATCCAAGGAAAAACATAGAGACAATGAAAAATAAGAGAAAAAGCTTGAAAATCGCTTGTTTTATTTTTTCGTTCCGGGCTTCCGTCGTTGAGAAGAATGTCGCTTTTTTCTTAATTCCTTTCGCTAAACGCAGTAGCGTCGTCGTTGGGCGAAATTTCAAAAGATCATTTCTCGAATACTATTAATTTTGTTATCTTTCCTTTTGTTTTTATACTAATTTCCACAAGATCTTTCACATAAGCGTCACTTGAAAATCACTTCCATGTCCCTTTATCTACATAATGGAAAAATAAGGTAAATAAGGTTTCTAAATGTTATCGGATTCTACTCATGTATGAAGATAACGTGTCAACAAATTGTTTTCCTCGTCATTCTCTAACGTGCTACATTTTCTATTTTATTATATATTATTTAAAAAATAGGAATGAGGCGATTTACGGATCATTTTTCCAGGTCATATATTTCTGTCCGTTCTCACACCGCCCGTGGGCACACCCACGGAATTCGCGGAGACGATGGACCTGTGCTTCACTTTGTCGGTAATTTCTAGGGCACAATTTTTTTCTAGCGTTGTGAAGACAAACGAAAAAACATCCCTAAACGATGCTTATTGAACGAATCAAGAGACAATGAAAATAAAGGAATGGAAATGAAACACTCTCTTCCGATTCATCAAAATCAAAGGAGCCGGACCACGAGTTTCTGACCGTACTGGCTCTTTACGTCATTCAGTAGATCTAATTATCCTGATCGGGTATTCCGAGTTTTATGCGATTTCATTCACTATCCGCGGAGTAGTGAAGGTGCAAAGAGCAACGCGCTTTTCACAAAATCGGATATATTAGCTGACTGAAAAGAGATACAGCTCTGATTTATTGACAAAATGATTTTTTACATTGTTCTGGCCATTTTAGCAAAAAGAACGATCGGAAAAGATGGGCGGAAAGGCCTAAATTGATATATCAGGGTAGCGCGGGAACACAAATCCTACCGTACTCGTGGGCCGGCTCCTTTAAAGGGTACCTAAAGTGTCAGAAAATCTTTATTTTGAGTTTTGATCTATAGCTACTCCCGCCGCGAAGATTTTCAGCGTCGTAGGAAAGGAAGCGCCGTACAAGTTATTGACTGGTATGAGGGAGATCAAAGGAGGCAATGCCACTGGGCAAAGAAGGGCCTTCCTCTCACCTCCCGCGAGAGACACCCACCCCCTCCCTCCCGGTGGAGGATGACTCAATCTCTTGCATTTCGCGTACTTTCAACTTGTTTTCTTGCATTTTCATGTTTATAATCTGTCTTTGTCAATGTTGACGTGCATTTCAGAGGCAAAAGAATCGCAACATCGATGGTCGCAACAGGTCGAAGTACGATGAACGAGAAGGGAAGATTTGGATGAGATGAAGAATGAAAGCGGAAGCCTCATCACTCCCTTCTCCTCGGACATTGCAAGGTTCATTCTTTTCTCTTTTCTATCTTCTATTTTATACTTGTTCCACTTTTGTAGTGAGTACGCTGCCAGAGGTTTCTTGTACATCCAGTTTCTGAAGTTTATGCCAATTACAAACAATATTTGGGTATATTAGCGACAACGTGTTCACTACGTTCCCTGATAATTGAGCAGCAATATAGTAGAATAAACTGGTCCGTCCGTTGCCTTCATTCCAAAATGAGTCTAATTCTCTCACTTTTGCACACTCTCTCGTCTGATATTCGGCATGATCAACTGACGGATCTTTTTATTCCACTATATCTGAGCTTGCATAATAACTATCAAAAAGTTCAATCTATGAAAGGTCAGTTGCCATCCGTTGTCACTGAACCTTTCCATTGCATAACTTTACACAGTTTCATCATTCCAACTTCCGTTCCTCGAATGTTGCTGCTAAATTTCACAGTTCTAGAACAGTATTACGTCGGTCATTGTAATATATCTGGAGAGTCACAATATTTCTGAAATCACCATATGTTATCGTTTCATGCCTGCGCATGTAGATAAATTATTATTATTACGCCTGTGTTTGCTCTCGTTGAGTCTTTCTCTTCACAACTTGTTGCAAATGATAATTCTTCTTATTTGAGTATAAATTTGTATTACAACTGTCGTTAAAAACACATGAAAAATCTTCATGATGATGAGCGAAGGTAGTTGTACAACACAAACCTGAAATTTTGAATAATCGATTGTTGAATTTCAAAATAAAACTGTACGGTGAAATGAAGTCTTGATGGGAGCAGACAGGAAAGTCGAGCACCGGATGAATGAGAAGGGAAGATCGGAAGTAGGTGAACGAGATGGTCGTGGAGATTTGAAGTAAGCGAAGTACTCTGTGAACTCAAAGCGAAACTGTTGCAAAATGTTCGTTTGTTTACCGCGTTTTGTGTATCGCCGATGATGAGAGGCGACGTCCACGAGAGCTCTGAATAGTAGACAATGCTGCGAGGACAAGAAAAAAGACATGATACGGAATAACGACAACATAAAGAATAAGGACGATGAGAAATGAAGAGATCAGTGGAATGCCCGCCAAGGGGGGGGAAGAGGGTGCGAAGGAGACGTCCGTCTCTCCCTTGATCAATAGCAACCCTATTCCCAAGTACCGTGCGCAAAATAGGTCAGATACATGATCTGGAAGAAGCTTTTCCAAAATGTTGAGCAAAATACGAAATTTTGAAAACTCATATTTTGTATTTGTAATCTACATTACCATAGGGACCGATCGACGTATAGATCTGTGACACTTTAGGTACCCTTTAAGGCGTAAAGACGGTCAAAAGGCGTGTATTATTGGAGGAAAAGGAACGTTGAGAAATCTTTGCAGCGCCCTCCGCTAAATACAGTGAAACTCTCTTGGCAAAATGCCAGCTTAGGCTAAAAGCCGGTCCCGGCTGAAGTTTTACGGTGTTTAGCGGAAAGAACTGTGCTGCTCTCTCAACGTTCGTTTTCCTCCAATAATAGTTTTGTGTCCAATGATACCATCGAGAGATCGGAAACACTAGCTCTACTACATAACGACATGCGGATGTGAGGTATTCTACAGAGATCGGCACACTCCCCCAGTCTGGCTAGACTCTCTTTGGACTGATAGTATGCATCACGTTACAAAGAGCAAAGGTCCATCCGATGCACAGTTCAAAAGTGCTTATCGCTGTTTTGTAGCACGTGTCTCGCTTAGATATAAAACTCGCGCCCTCTGGAAGGTCTGGAAGGAAGTTTTTTCCTTGTCTATGTATTCTTTAAATATTTTTTTAAAATTTTCTCCCTTTAATGTTCTTATTCCGCTTTGTACAGTTTTGTTAGGCCCACGGATGCCTTATCATGTTTTTTTTTAAATTTGCTAAGTTTGATTTTAAAAAGTTTATTTTTTATATTGTTTAATGATTTTTTCAAAGGTTCAGATGAACTACGCGCTGCTTCTCTCGCTCTCCCTGGTCTCGGCGGAATTTAGCGAGGATCTGGCACGTAATTTCTTCCTGCCCTTGGCTGCGGGAGCCTACAGTTCGGACCCGCAGCCTTGTCTATCCAAGGCCCTCATCAATGCCAAGGTATAGTAAAACGAAAATACGGTCAGTCAACATAGCCTCCGTTGAAGTCTGCTGTAGCGGCTCAGCTTTTCTGCTAATTTTGATTCTCCTTAATCTTCAAAAAAACGCAAGAGAGAACTATGCAAGGGAAAGATAACCGTAAAAGCCGATTTGATTGCTTTTGCGGTTGATAACTAAACTTTTCCGTTTCCGGTGAGCAAGCAAGTGACCATGAAGATTGAATACTTCCGTGACAACGGGTCCGGGTTCACTTTCTACTCGGAGGTCGACGACGTTATCGGTCTGGTGTTCAGGTTGATTTTTGATCTGTTTGATCTTTTATCTTCGATCCTTGATCTTTGATCCTTGATCCTTGATCGTTGATCTTTGATCTTTGGAATTGGCCTGGCAGTCTGCTTGTTTCAGAGGCACTACGGACGCGGTTCAATTGGTTACGGAGATTACCGATACAGCTTTCGATTCCAAGGTTGGGGAAATATAAATAGCGATCTTTGATCTTTGATCTTTGATCTTTCGAGATATGCATTTTTAGGTCTACTTTGACGATAGCGGTCGGACCTCGAAATACTTCAGCGACGCGTTCCATACGGTAGGCCACTTTTTGTGTTTGTATAACATGTTGTATGGAAGAACAGAAGAACTTGCCGCTGCGGAATAATATTAGGAGGAGATTTAATTCATTGCTATTTTCAGCTCTGGGATGGAGGACTGGGAGACGACCTGCAGGCTCTCATAGCTGCCTATCCCAATGCAACGCTCTTTGTAAGCGTCGACTCCTTGAGGATATCTATCTAAGCTTATTATAATATGCTTTGGCTCAAATGAGAGTATGAACCACTTCGCTCTTAAGTAGGAATGTGACAAATGGCTGAACATTTTCATCAACCATGCTATGCAGGTATCCGGGCACTCGCTGGGCGCTGCCCTGTCCTCCCTCGCCACCCAACACATCGCAGCCATGAAACTCTTCCCGACCGATCGGTCAGTATTGATCATTCTTTAACATTACTAAATCCTGTTCTTTCAGATTTTAAGAGAATTCATGCACATTATATCATCACTTTTAATTTGATGTTTTTTCAGAATCGTCCTGTACAATTTCGGTATGCCACGCACCGGCGACAAGGTTTATGCTAACGATCACGATAGCTATGTGAGTAATTACTTAGAAGGCGTATATAGATGGCTTTTTTTACCAATCATCACAATAATCCACTGCATACTTACGCAAATTCATAGAGAATTATTTTTCAGATCAAAGAGTCGTACCGGATCGTTCACGAAAGGGATATGGTTGTGCACATTCCGCCCGAGGCAATGAGCTACCGGCATCACATGACCGAGGTTGGCGATTATTGACGTTATGGTGAAATAAACCGATCCGTCAGTTTCTTCCGTTCCAAAATGAGTCTAATTCTCTCACTTTTACACACTCTCTCGCATTACATTCGGAATGATATTCCGACGGATCTTTTTAATCCACTATATCTCATTCTAACTTTTCCTGGACTCTCTTCCCACCTACAGCTTCACTGACTCGGGGGCAATAGAAATGAGTCAACTTACGGGACTTTTTCCTTACTCATAGTATATAGTCTAGGAAATCGGAACGTATAATTCGTGATTCCGCAGCTACGATCTTTAGCGATTTTTTCACCCTTTCAAACGAAACCATTCCGATCCAAGATAAGATATCAGGAACATGGATAGTTTTTTGAGATCAGTATTACCTAGAGCTTCGCATAGTGCACATTAAAATTTGGTAAGATCAGTTTGGAAGGTACCGGAATGGGCGCTACGGCCGGAACGATTATATCTTCCATTTTTCTCTACAATACACATTCTCTTGTAGCATAGGTTAGCTAATTACTGCACTAGGTCTTCTACAAGAACAACATGGCCCCTGGAAAGCCGTATACGATTTGCACGGAAGAAGAGGACAGCAAGTGTTCGGATCAATAGTGAGTTATTTTTACAAAGCACAACGTTTTTTTTGCTCTAAAGGCTAAACAGTTGTGTTTTGCACGTGATTTAACACAACAATCACATTTTGATCGTTCTTTGTGCTCTAAAGTAAAGGTTGGATTGGTGTACTTTCAGCATTTTCGATACCTCAATTATCGACCACACTCACTACTATCAGACGGATATCTTCTTCTGGGGCCGGGGCGGGTGCAAATAGAATTTTGTTTATTTATTTTTTCCTATTTATGGATTTGATTGTATAAATAGTGTTCATCTTATTTTAGCATGTCTTGGCAATTGAAGCGGACTTGTTTTTTTAGAGAACTGTCTAGTTTTCGATTGTGGAAAATAAAAAAATCTGGAAATCTGGAAATGTTCAAATTCGAAAGGGAAATGGTTCAATAAAAAAAAATTCTCCTACTTCTTGTCACCATTCACTTTGTGCCTTATTCTCAAAAAAGCTTCGCAATGCTCTGCTAAAAGGTAAGAGAAATCTACATATAGTTGAAAAAACGCAACGTATAATCCAGTTTTACGAATTACGCTGTTTAGCAGATTTTCGAACTTTGAAAGAGCGCCATTCTGCTCTAGAATAAGATATTGAAGAGGGTGAAGGCTTTTCGAGATCACCGCCACCAAGACTTTTACACAGTGCGAAGAAGGACTTAGTACATCTTAGCTATACAGCTTACTAAGGTATTGAGTGAGATCCCCTACCTATGTCCCTGCTTCCTTTGTCGCTCCATATACTCGTATATGATAAATAAATAAATTGATTGATAGTGCGTATTAGGATAGTACTGTGCTAGATGAACCGGAACCTGAGTTACCCCCGGAACGATTATATCTTCCCTTTTTTCTACTATAGCTGCACATGCTATAGTAGAGAAAAATGAAAGATATAATCGTTCCGGGCGTAACTCTTATTCCGGGCCCTCTAGCGTCGTGCTATCAAATACTAATAAAGTCTATGTGAAAGTATTGATGGTGGTGATCTCAAAAAGCATTCACACTCATCGATATCGCATTCTAGAGCGGACTGGTGCTGTCTCAAAGTGCGAAAAATCTGCTAAGCAGCGCAACTCGTAAAACAGAATTATACGTTCCGTTTTCTTCAACTATACTTGCTCAACGAAGCCAACTGAATGTCCATTACTACAACACGTCACACTTTGTCACACGATACCGTATCCCCTTACCAACTACGACTTCTCTTTAAACCCACTGCACCTTATCTCTCTTCTAACCCCACCGATCACCCTCAAAAGCTCTCATCTCCCTGTCCTTATCTGCATGCCATGTTGTAAACACGCGGTCTTCCCTCCTTATCACCACGAGTCTCTCTCCTATCGCTTTCTCCCTCATTAAATCGCTCCCCGAACATTCGCAAGACCTTATTCTCTAACACTCTACCGTCTCTCCATTCACCTACTCTCTCTGATCTAACCCCGGATTAACAAGCAAAGTACGAAAGGGAAGAAAGTGACCCGTATATAAGTCGCGGATGCTTACCAAGAACCGCAGAATTTGAACCTTTAAAACTGCACCCTGTAATCTGTCTGAAATTACCACGTCTCTCTACGTCTCTCTGAAATCGCTTATCCCATTGTTTTGCTTTTCGTTTTTCATTCGTTAACATTTTCATGCCAATGACATTGGATAAATGGCGAAACGGTTTCTCTGCTTAAGCCATCAGATGCGCGCCTCCCTGCTGCTCCTGTGTACCGTTGGCCTTGCCCTCGGGGCATTTGATGAGGACCTCTCGAGGAATCAGTTCTTCCCTCTGGCCGCGGGCGCCTACTCCGACTCGCCGCAGGACTGCGTGACGCAAGTGCTGAACGGAGGAACGGTAGGCGATGCGCTGTAGAACAAAATCGATACCACTGAAAATGAACTGAAACTGAGGAAATTGATGAATTGCACCAATTCCGGAGAATCAGGCGCTGTTCAAGAATGTTTATTTTTTATTAGAACTATTTTTTATTATTATTAGAACTATTTTTTATTATTACTAGAACTATCTTTGTAGGTGACGAAGACGGTCAAGCTGAAGATTGAGCATTTCCGAGACGACGGCTATGGGTACACCTTTGTTTCCGTGCCGCGGAAGATTATCGGATTGGCATTCAGGTTTGATCTTTGATCTTTGCTCTTTGATCTTTGATCTCCAAGCTTTCAGGGGAACCAGTGATGCAACGCAACTCGTGACGGAGCTCACGGACACGGCCTTCGATGACAAGGTTTAAAAAACAATTTGCGAGCGAGCTACCTATTTTTTATTTATTATACATTTTAAGACATGAGATTATTATCTCAGTGAGCTAAAAAAGAATTGGAACGAATAACGTTTACATTATTATTCGCAGGTATACTTCGACGACTGTGGCATGACCGCCAAGTACTTTAGCGATGCTTTCCACACGGTGAGAGCTTTTTATTTTTATTTTTGTGATTTCAATTTTATATTTTTTATGATTTTAGTTTGATATCATTTTCATTTTAAGATCTATTTTTTAAATAAATGAATAACTTCACATATATCAAAATGAAAGAGACACTGCACAGGTTTGTAAACACCACATCACATCAAAAGTATTGTTGGTGTCATCAGTTCGTGATAACCTCCTACCGTAATCCCGAAACTCTCATGCGGATTACCGTAATCGTGTGTATGTGGTGTGATAATAAATGGCGTGATGCGCGCGTGTTTGCCAGTAGATAAGAGCGTTATGCAACCTTAATCTACTAAAGACCAGCCTGGCGTAGGATGCACTAAAGACCAAAATTTTGCACACAAAAAGAAGCAAATATAGTATCTCTTTCTCTTTGCTCTTTGTAACGAAAAGTGCAAGAAGGAATATTGTCAATTTTGAAAAGTTGAAAGAAAACAAAACAATATTTTTTAGCTCTGGGACGGTGGCCTCGGTGACGCGCTCCAGGCTCTGATGACCCAGTATCCCGACTACTCGCTCTGGGTTCGTGCCATCTTCCTGTTTCCCGCCTTTTACATACTACCAATATACAATATGTATGCTAAATTGACGTTCCTGCGAGATATTTGCGAAATTTAGAGAAATATCCTATGGAATTGCTTCAGTTCACCGGCCACTCCCTGGGCGCCACTCTGGCCTCGCTTGCCATGCAGCACGTCGGTGCAATGGACCTCTACCCGAAGAACCAGTGAGTGACGGGTCCCGACGCGATTGGCCGGATTACTGTAGCCTAGGTCTTGACCATCCTCTTGCAACGCTTTTTGCACTTTGTTTTGTGAGATTTTGTGTCTTTAAGCTTTATTTGGGAGATTTTTGTGATTCTATATTTTCGTTCAGGACCGTAATGTACAACTACGGCCAGCCGCGAACCGGAGACCAGACCTACGCCAACGACCACGATGCTATGGTAAGCAGATTATTAGCATTTGAAAATGGCGCGAATTCAAAAATTCAAATTTCTCTCCAGTTCCCCGAGTCGTACCGGATCACGCACGAGCGGGACATCGTGCCCCACGTACCGCCCGAGGTCATGAAGTATGTGCATCACCGATATGAGGTATGTTTCAGAGCATGACTAATATATATCAAAAGAGGGTACAGATAAACAGCCGTAAGTTTATCGTGCCTTATTGGGCACAAATGTGCGAGCCTTCCGATTTTTGCCATTGGAATCATGAGAAGCGTATAATAAGATGTATCTTTTACGTTTTGAGACTATGGTCTAAGGAGCGGAAGATATGACGGGGAAGGAGCATATCGCTTTCTCAGGTCTTCTACAAGAACGATATGAAGGTCGGCCAGCCGTACACGGTGTGCACGGAACAGGAGGACAAAAAGTGCTCCGATCAATAGTGAGTCCATTTATTCTAGATCAAGAACTTATACTGGAGTCTCAAGATTATATACTATCCATGTTTCTTTCCCTTCCTACTTATCGTCGGATATTCTTCTGTCTATTAGAGCATTTGACTCGGGCATCGAAATCAGATCAAGGATGGTCAAATGAAGAATGTGTGCGATTCAGTGACTTCGACACCTCCGTCGAGGACCATCTCCACTACTACAACGTGGACGTGCCGCGGTTCGGCAAGGATGGCTGCAAATAATCGCCTACTGATTGTACACTCTTTTTTTCGGGTTCCAGAGCGTTGTTCGTTGTGCTTCCTCTGCTTGTGTACATAAACAGTTCTCCATCTTCTCATAGACCGTGCGAACATGGTAATTATTGGAGCTGATGACTACAGAGGCAAACTACATTCTGGTCTAGCCAGGATTACTGTAGTTGACGCAATGTAAGCCTCACGTGTCAGTATTCGATAGATAAGGGAGGGCTAAGCCGTCCAGGTACACGTTTTCGTGCAGTATGTAGCTAGGTCGCTATCAGAGATCGGGATCAGCGCGCTTGGAATTTTCACAGTTATCGTTGACGAAAATGTTCCGTCAGTCGTCTCATTCCTATTTCGGCCGAGAGAGTGGAGTGGTATGAAGAGAGAGCAGACAAAGTAGGAATGAGTTTACTGACGGAACTTTTTCTTCAATAATATAAGGCGAATGCTGTAGAGTGTCAATCACATGAGCAGTATGAGATCGGAGAGATGTCCACCATACACAACTACAAGAATCGTGAGCAGTTGGTGTTGCCACGATTTTGTTTTTTGCTATGATTGCCGATGTATGTCAATGAGTCATGAGATTTTGATGACTCCATGTCATCCTATGATGAAACCCACGTTTATCAAGACGAAGTGATTATGAACGAGTTGAGCATGATAGACAGTCAGATAGCATTTCATATGCTCCTATCGGTTGACCATCCCCTCCCATTGCCAATCATAGGCTGCTTATCGAGAATGATTGTAGAGGAGCACTCTGGCGCGCGTAAAAGCATTGCAAAGTGCTCTTCGAGAGTGCTTCCGAGGGACGCACGACAAACCATTCAGTAGTGACATCCGTCTGACAGGAGAAAGTTTGCCTTGTATAGATCTCTCCCTACCCTCGTAGTTAGGCTTCCAATTTCATAACATCACGCTGCAGTAGGACCATTTTATTATCGAAGTATGCGAAAGGTAAGGTATTTTCCATGATATTGATATACAGCTTAAGATCTCTTTTCGTAACTTACTCATCTAGGTGATATAGAAATACATCACGATGATAAGGTCTCAACGCTTTCCTCGGTTTCTTGTTCTCACATGGCATAACCTGTTTTGTGAGAGCCTCAAACTGCGGAGAGCGCCCGATCCTTGCAAACTTTAGATTATTCCAGTTTATTACTTTTATCGGGACTAGATAGCATTGGATAAATAGGAGGAAGGGAATTTGATATAGAGAGAAGAGACTTCGGATGTTCCCTTAAAACCCGCTCAGTACGAGGTACAGAGATGTCTTGAGCAATCTCAAGATTCACCCTTGGATTATTATTACACATTGGAAAATTTTAGATCCATTACACGATACATTATACCCATTAAACAATTATGGTTTTTTGGTGGAAATATTTATTTCGAATACTTGTCTTTCCTTTTAAATTGTTGCATATGAAAGGGGCGGAGCTTTAAAATTAACATAGCGGAAGTACACGAGTAGAAGTAAATGCGGGATGCCGAAATTTCCGCACAAAGACATTTCCGCATACGGTATTTCTGGATCAACGAAAACCAATAACCACGGTTTATATAATCCCGCTTTCGGTACGTATTACAAAACCTCTGCTAAATATAAGCTCTCAGCTGATGACCAAACGTCTCCAGTCAGAGGAAGTCATTTTGTGTTTGCATTCTGTAAATTCTTTGCATTCTGTAACTTCTTTTTGAAAGAAGTTCCCCTAAAGACATACTCGTACCACACAGCACTCCGCCAGGTGAAGAATGTGTCTAATAGCGAATCGACCGTAATTTTCGAATTTTCTCACGACGCGCTCAACCAATCTATACCAAATCGCCTACAAGATCGGATCCTATGCGCGGAAACCGCTATTCGCTATTAGAACGCTTGGAATGCTGTGGCCACTGTAAGAAATTTTCATAAGAAATCCCGAAGGCTATGAAATTACGGCTACCGCAAAGATTTTCAACATGGTTATCAAAGAAAGAAAAAAAATAAAGCAAAGAGTCGAACACATCTACCTCTCTGCCCAGCTGCAAAAGAAAGAGATAAATCAGTGATTACGAATACAGGGTTCTCCTCATCTCATACTCGACAAGGATCTTGAACCGCTCACAGGATAAGGAGATGCGAGATTTCACTTCAAAACGAAGAAGATTTTCATTGCTTATGGCGACGAGACGCGTTGCGCTTATGAATGAATGCTTCATGGAACATAGGCATCAAAAGAACTCTGACGCGTAGCTCTTAATGAGAAGCATGAGATTTGGATAGATTTTTTTATGTTTGCATCTCGAGGGAGACGTGCAGGTTGTGGTGAGGAAGATTATCGAGATTTCAATTATGGTCTCAACTTTAGAACTTATTTTTCATTGTTGAGAAGATCTTGTGACAAGGAGTTGTACTTCGTGTTGTGCTCAGTCAGGTCAAGATTGACACTCTCCTCTTGTTCCTCGCATTCCCGCACTCTCGTCATAATCACGGTGCTTACACAGGTCGAAAGTCCGTAATCCCCGCATGTCACCGCCTAATAAACATGCGTGCCGCCTGTGTTAACAACGTGGTGGCTTGCCTTATCTGCGTCAGAGCACGAATGATCGCGATCCATAGATACCTTCTCCGGTCGTCGCATAAATACCTGCCGGGCCGGGGTCTTTGCATGAATTACTCGTAGCTTTAGCTCCGTTAATATATACTCTACTTTTCTCTATGTAGCTAATTTGCAAACGGAATCATCAAGATGGTGCCTTATTAGAGGACAATAAACCATCTGATTGCGTGTAGCTACATTCCTTGCGTCAGACATTGGGAGTGTCAAATCAGAGATTACAAGCCATTCCCTTCATCTCGTATCACGCTCTTCGACCACTGAGGTCAGAATGCGCTCGATTTTATGCGTCTACGTCAATTTCACGAAGGACTGGGCCTTGTCCGGGCTATATATTGTGCCTCCAGCTTGTGCAATTACTTCGTTCTTTGGCCATCTAAATACCTAGCTATTATCTATACATGTAATTACATTTTTTTTTATTTATCAAATACACCGTGAGGTGTGCGGTAGGAGGTATCTACTATCTACATATACCATGGATATGCATATGCTCATCTGTCGGCTACCAATACAGAGGTGTACATGCGAGTTCTTTTGATAAATAGGTTTCATTGTTTGTAGCGATGAGACGCGACGCGGTTACGAGTGACATGTGAAACATAGCCATCGAAAGAACCGTCATGCGCTAATTATTACCTATCCCTGGCGTGCTCCATGTCATCCCTAAAGCCTATCTTGAGCATGTGCAGATGCTGCTACAGTCGCTCGTCTTCGCGTCGCTCGTTGGCCTCTCCTCGCAGGCCTTCTCGGATGCCACAGCCAGGAACCTCTTCCTGCCCATCGCAGCGGCCGCGTACTCGGACAACCCGCAGGCCTGCCTCACTCGCGTCATTAGCGGCAAGGTGCGTCGTGGGCAGGACGTAGAGCCGCCGTCGAATCGGCTGTCTTTTCCACGGCTATGCTTCATCTATTACAGAAATCCAGCAATAGCCTGCTTATACCGAAGCAGATGAAAGATAAGCATAAAAAGGACCCGATTCGACGGCTCCAGTAGAATGGGCAATCTCGATCTCTTACTATCGTGGAACATATCCACGAAAAAGGCCCCACAATAACCCGTTTACCCGGTAGAAGTCTTGCATGCGGACTATTTTTTCTCATATCCCCCTTTGCGTTGAGCGTGAAAGGACGGAGCACTCCGACTTGAAAGAAGGAGGCAATAAGGATATGAATGCGATACTGCAGGTGAGCAAGCAGCTGACGGAGAAGATTGAGCACTTCACCGACAAGGGCTCCGGGTTCACCTTCTACTCCACCAGCAAGAAGGTCGTCGGACTGTCCTTCAGGTTAGCCGTAAGCACGTAGATATTCTTAGAAATATATCGAAATAAAAAGATACGTCAGTAAATCCGAATTTCAAGAGAAAGAGCGTGAAAAAGTGAGAGAATTAAATTAGACTCATCTTGGAATCGAAGGAACGGACGGACCGGTTTACTCCACTATACATATTTCTTTGACAAATCAGCCAAGTACTGTGCTACCGTAGGAAAGCATCCTCACCAAGCAGCTTTACTTATCGGAGATAGGTATTCTGGAAATTCTCGTGCCGGCTGGTACGCACTTTTGCGATAAGCACGTGTCGCGCGGATTAGCACGATATCAGGCTGGCTCGTTGTCGGCACCGTGTAATCCCGCGGATTAGTTCTTGACCGTTTGTCAGCGAGGATTACACGGGGCCGCTCTCGTTATCATATCGCGCTAGGCGAGGAGTGTCGCATACGAGAGATGACAGACTCGAAAGCGAAAGACCTGGATCAATTTGGGATGTAGACACTGTACTGATGAGCTTTCCTGCGTATCGCTCTTAACTAAATGCCAATTATGACGTCACTGTTTGCTGGGAGTCGAAACGAAGCATTGGTCACGGATCAAGAAGCATGAACGCGTGTCGCTGCACTCCATAGATGCTCACAAGCTACAGTGTACAAACTACATACAGGACAGTGCGTACGGAACGCATAGACCACATGCTGGTTGAGCCACGTTATGCAACGCGTATACCATGCCGTCAATAGGTCGTAATGAGGTCGTAAACCCTCAGAAACACAACCAACACCTTTACAACGGGACGGCTTATCTCACGCCGCGTGCTTTACGGTTCTAAAGTGTAATGTCCGATTATCATTACTCTTTGGGGTCGATTGACATTTGCAAGTCGGCATGGCGTAGCTACACGAATACCGTACAAGAAATGCAGACTTCCTTTCACAGAGGAACGTCCAACACGGCACAGCTCGTATCGGAAGTTACGCAGACGGGATTCGAATCGAAGGCAAGAATATCATAGAGTACGGAGCTTGAGAGCATGCACGAAAACTGCACTTGTTTACCAGTTTGGAGATGGGTGCATGAGCAATGGGTGATCTAAGATCCGTGTTTCAGGTACCCTTCCAAGACGGTGGCAGCGTCTCGAAGTACTTCAATGACGCGTTCACCAAGGTATAATATATCGGGCTCAACCAGTATCAATTGCAATGTTCGAACGTGATTTTACTGTGCATTTCAGCTGTGGAACGACGGCCTGGGAGCGGACCTCCAGAGCCTCATTAAAAAGTACCCCGGATACGAGCTTTGGGTAAGTTGGTCGGTTCCTTTTTTTCCGGGAAACACCCATTTCATCAGATGGGCCATTTCAACTCTGCACATCAAGGTTGATGAAATGACCGATTTGATGCGGTTTTCAATCCCCATTTTTCAGTTTGTCGTAGTTATGGAGG
Organism: Micoletzkya japonica; assembly: GCA_900490955.1. Classification (NCBI taxonomy): domain Eukaryota; kingdom Metazoa; phylum Nematoda; class Chromadorea; order Rhabditida; family Diplogasteridae; genus Micoletzkya; species Micoletzkya japonica. The sequence goes on from LS825489.1 coordinate 29,366, forward strand.
TAGAGAATATATTTATACGGTAAAATAACTCATTGTCAGCTAACATTCAGATCCTTGAAGATACCCATTTTTGCAGTAGTACTTACTCACCTAGCATTCGCACGATTATTACACGTAATTCCTTTCAAATAGGTACGAATTGCAGATCACCGGCCACTCACTGGGCGCAGCCCTGGCTTCACTGGCAGCCGCGCACATTGCCGCGAACAACATCTACGACGGATCCAAGTAGGGCTGACGATAACTTAGATACTTGGGATAGTTCTTGGTGACGATATAGACCCTCTTGCGTGCTGTAAGGGCAGTCTCAGTGAACGCTGGATACAATCTAAATGCACGATGGACTGATGACGAAAGACGACCCTTTTTGGTAAGAGAGGATGCTTTGAGGATCGTGTTGTACACCTTCGGACAGCCGCGCATTGGCGACCAGACGTACGCTAATGAGCACGACAAACTGGTAAGGGGGATAGTAGGGATTGAAATCCAAACCTTTTAATTGCATTATGAGACCGAGAGAGTGATGAGGAGCCTGGAAGAATGAAGAGAGTCAGTCGATAAATACGCTAATCGCGCTTGGTTTTCAAACACTAGGGGACAGCCATCGTGCACAGTTCTAATCGGGTTGGCAGACCGGTTCCTCTTTTTTTGGCCCTTTTTCAGTGTTATGTTTCACGATTAGAGCCGTCGAATCGGGTCTTTTCCACGGTTATGCTTCATCTATTACATAAATCCAGCAATAACCTGGTTATATATACCGAAGCAGATGAAAGATAACCATAAAAAGGACCCGATTCGACGGCTCCATTCACGATAAATAGCGTGCTTGTTATTGCCCTCATTCTTGTATGGATGATGAAACCGTACCCCAGGAAAATGATCCGGTTTGCCAACCACCCTAATGTGTACGGCTCACGATCTTTGATGCGCAGGTGCCGAACGCGTTCCGCGTCACGCACAACCGTGACATCGTCGTTCACGTGCCGCCCGAGGCGATGAAGTACGTCCACCACGAGACGGAGGTAGGCTCAGGCTTCAGATTGCCGATGGCGATATGGCTTCGTTAGTTGTCTCAGGCTCTGACAAGTTCTGACAAGAGCGGCATGAAGACGGCACTCATATTAAAAAAAACTATGAGCAGACACACGCTTCTGCAACAGCCTTCAGAGCACACTGAAGCATAGCCAAAAGAGATGGAAGCCCCTAGATCTCCCGATTGTGAGTGCTCCTTTGCAGGTATTCTACCTGGAGAATATGGGCCCGTCGGCGCCCTACAGCATCTGCAAGGGCCAGGAGGACAAGGCGTGCTCCGACGAATTGTCAGTCCCCCCTTTTGAAATTTGAAATTGGCGCCTAAATCGATAAATGCGCGAAATACAAACTTCAGCGACTTTGACACCTCTGTGGACGACCACACGCACTACTACGAGGTCGACATTTCCAGCTACGGAGAGGCGGGATGCCAGTAGGCGGGACCATGTTGGAACTAGGGTTCTCTTTTGGACGCTTTTTTCTCTGACTTCTACATATATAGCGGAATATGTATATAGAGCATGAAAAGTGAAACATAACCGTGGAAACGCGTCAAAAAGAGAACCCTAGTTGGAACAGTGCTGTGTAGGGAACGGGATGGGGATTACATATTTATGTACGTTTCATGCCCTATGTATAAGGTTGTTGTCCATACAGGCAGGTTTATGAAACATAACTATGAAAATGGTCCGTTTTCCGCTTCTTTGGTTGTGTATTGTGCGGTTCTCCTTCTGACTCTTCGTTCATTGCCATGTTTTAGTGTTCGTGTATGCCTTTTTTATCGAAGTCTGGAAGATGACCAGGATAGATGTCAGAACGGAAAACCTTGTCTTTTGTTGCGTTGTGTACAGTGTAAATAATATCATGCCCCAGATCTGGTCCAAGCTACACATATGTCGTATGATATCACTTTGTTCTTGGTGACTATCCTGAGAGTGATGGCTTTTCCCATATCTACACAATGACGAAAACAAAGACTCAAAAATTGTTTATTCGACATGTTTTACAGCTTAGCGTCAACTCTTAGACAGTTGTCCCAAAGAGCGGTCAAACATTTCTTCAAAAATTTCGGTCATTCTCTACATTTCTACCGGATACGTAGAGGTTGTAAATAACATTTCCCAAAAGTGTGCTGATGAGTTCGATCATTTGAAGAGGTTCCTCGCGTGTCACAGCTTCCGCCTCAGTGGCGTTCTGTAAAGTGGGAAAGTTGCAGAGATATGTTTTTTTTCATGGCACCGTTCAGGCGAAATGATAAAGACGAAACGCTTCTAGGAGACGGTAAGTGTTTGATTGATGTTAGCTTGAGTGCCCAACCATGGAGTCCTTCCTTCGCCATTCCTAATATTTCATTCGTTGTGTGCGGCACACCGATCTACCGTATCAGTAAATGTCGGAATGATTTTTCGCTTCTCCGGTCCTCCAGAGTAGCATATATACTGGATTAAAAAGATCCGTCGTAAGATCATTCCGAATATTAGGCGAGAGAATGTGCAAAAGTGAAAGAATTAGACTCATTTTGGAACGAAAGAAACTGACGGATCGGTTTATTCAACTATAATTGGGTTGGTGGCATATAATATGCAACCGTCCGGATATTAGACGGTTTTCGGATAGCGTATTATACGTAAACGTGGTAGCATCGGCGATGCCACTGGTGCACCGATTACACGCACAGTATGAATTCATTATTTTTATGTGCCTGTTTTTCGTTGTTTTTTTAAAGTTTGTATTTTGCTTGCATTAGTGATTGTTCATTTGAGGGTGGCGAGGGCTCTCCTTTCTGACTGTTACTTCATCAAGTCTGGATACAAGCCGCGAGAAAGGGGACCGACGTATCTTCGTTTGGAGAGGCTGGAGAGGAACAATTAGAAGTATGTTTGCAAGCTGTTCGCTTTATATTTAAAATTATCTATTATATGCAGATAATAGGTAGTTAGCATTTGGAATCCCACTGCCCCCGTCGTCGTTTTCTAATTTAGCGCTCTAAAGCACCACTCCGAAACTTATCGATATCCAGATGGTGTTCTTCTAGGGAACCGATAAAAATAACAGAGTGGGAATCTAAGTGCTAATCATTTCAGAGCACCGTCCCTCACTCCCCATCACAAGAAAATTATTTTACTTATTTTGTTCATTTTTTCCGTCTATTATGTTTTTATGGCACTTATGTTTTTTTTCTGTTTCCGTCCATTCACTTTTGTTGTTAACTAGAGATGTGCAGACTGGTCAGTATCTACAACGACTATGCTTCGTGCACCATTCATAACCGCGACACGTCTCGTCGCCAAAAGGAAATGAAACATATTGGCCAAAAGACCAGTCCGCACAACTCTATTGTTCACTTTTGTGGGATATAATGATATTTGTTTTGTAATGCTCCCGTAAATAAAGTCATAAAACAGTAAAATTACGCATCCATGAATACATGGGGTAACGTATAATCTGCACCAAACTAGCATATAATTGGCAGAAACATCACATATTATACGTTTACCGTAACATATAATACGTTTTACAGTAACATCATATGAGGTAAGGTTATACGCTACTCTGGGTACGTATTATGTGCTACTCTGGAGGACCGGAGTTTCCAAAGGTTTTGCATTGCGGTAGAACACTGTGTAATGCATTCCATTCCCAACTCGCCCCAGTACAATATTCGTTATCTTTCCCCAATATTCGTTATCCTACGAATGATGAAATATATGGTTACTGCAAAAACAACCTCTGGGGCCGTTGTCGTGCTTGTTTGTGGTTGGTTCTCGTTGACCGAGACGACGAAGGCAATGCTGACTGAGATTAGGAGAAGACGCCCGAGCGAGAGCATGGTGGTACTGTAAGGATAGAGAAGGGGGGCATGATAATACGGTAAGGATAAGGAAGTGATAAGGAAGGGTAGAGCACAAGCGACACAATACTCGGAATCTGCGTCATTTATACGGAAAAAGGGTGAGATGCGTGGGAATCTATCGATTGGGAGTGCGTAGATTTCCAGACAAATCCAACTGCTTGCCGTCGCTGGCGAACGTACCTATGATGGCTTTATTTCAGATGGAAAGCATAAGATGAGATTCGCATGCGGATCTATGCAGCATGTGGATTTAAATCATCTTGGTGGAATGTTGTAGAATGCACCTATAGAATAAATCTGCATCCTCTCCACATCTATTTCTCCTCATTCTTCTCTACTCTTTCGAGGAGTGTGATCGCATTCTCTCATTCAGATTGTCCTCCCCTTCCCTCTCGTCCCTTCATTCCTTCTCATTCCTCATGCCTCCGCCAACCGGGAACCGTCGGTCGAGGGACTCGGAAGAGGGACGCCCCAGCCAGTCGCCTCAGCGGTACGGAAACAATACTTGTGCCACATAATCTGTGCCCGTAGAGCACGTTTTCGGTGACGATCGTCTCTAAAGTGAGAGAATTACGCTCCTTTTGGCACGGAAGAAACCGACGGATCGGTTTATTCCACTATACTTTCATGTTCCAAGCATTGAAGGGTCCCTCCAACCATCTCATTCATTTCAAAAGATAACCAATTAAGAGCGGTTGATTGATTGTGAGAGACAAGGGAGGAATGAAGAGACGCAGACAGCGAGAGAAATCTTTGTACACCTTTTTCAGCAAATGGTGAAGTTTTAACAAAAAGGAGAGAGTATGATACTCAGGACATTGAGAGCAATCGAATAATGTCGAAAAATGCATATGATAGATATTGCCTGGATGGGACCTTTAACGTGATAGAGCATTGGTGACGTGGTACATGAAAATCGCTGACCGAGAAATCAAGTCCTACCTAGTATAGTTCGAAAAATGATAACCAGTAAAAAAAGCTTATCATTTCCGCAGAAATATAATCATATATATATTAACCATATTTTGCGATTAAAGGAGCCGTACCATGAGTATCTGTCCATATTGGCTCTTTACGTCATTCAGTAGATCTAATCATCCTGATCGGGTATTCCGAATTTTATGCGATTTCATTCACTCTCCGCGGAGTACTGAAGGTGCAAAGAGCAACGCGCTTTTCACAAAATCGGATATATTAGCCGACTGAGAAGAGATACAGCTCTGAATTATTGACAAAATGATTTTATACATTATTCTTATCACTTTAGTAAAAAGAACGATCGGAAAAGATGGGCGGAAAGGCATCTATAGCGGAAAGACTAAATTGATATATCAGGGTAGAGCGGGAATGAGCTTCGAATTCACTCGATTTTCTCGCGGATCGTGTCATATACCTCAAAGCGCGTAAATTAAATACAAGTCTGAAAATGTACTTCACGCAACATACAAAAACATACACCACCCGAACTCGCGCTACAGTCTATCTATAGCGTGAGCACTTTTGAACTTCTTGCTCCCCATGCAGGAAACAGGGCAAGAGCTATGGCTCTGCTCTATACCCACCTTGACCCATCCTATCTCTCCCCCTACATAATGTCTCTACATAATGTTAGCTCTATACCCACCTTGACCCATCCTATCTCTCCCCCTACATAATCTCTCTACAAAATGTTAACATATCTCAAAGCGCCAAATACATAATGTAAACATTAATGGTAACATAATGTAAATATTAGTGTTCGCATTATGTTGATTTAAATGTTAACATTATGTTGGGCAATAGCTTGTCATTCTATCTCTTTCCTTCGTCCTGGCCGGTCGGCATGTGCTGCAAGGCACTAGGGTTTGAAAACCAAGTACTATTAGCGTATTTATCACCTGACTCTCTTCATTCTTCCATTCTCTTCATCACTCTCTCGGTCTCATAATGCAATTAAACGTTTGGTTTTCACACCCTACAAGCCACCTCTAGCTAAGATAAGTTCACTCCTCTATTGTCTCACAATCAATTGACCGGTCGCCGATTGGTTGTACATAGAAATGAATGAGAGAGTCAGGGAGACCCTCTAATCGCAAAAGTGATTAATTGTTTTTACGGGAAAATGATTAATCATGTAAAGTGATAAATCGCCAACCATAGAAAACGATTAATCGCTTTTCACGTTGTTATCGTTTTTCGAACTCCGCGCCCTACTGAACAAAATGACGCGGTTGCAGAAAGTGCTGGCTTGCTGGCAAAAATAAGAAGAAGAAGGCTACGAAAGGGAGCGTCAGCGAGGAATCGAGGTCCAGGAACGTGAGGGACTGGGTGTACAAGCACGCAAATGAGGTAACTCGAGGATGGCTGGATGTGGAAGATAGAGGACACAGCATTCCAAACGTTCTAATAGCGAATAGCGGTTTCCGGGCATAGGATCCGATCCTGTGGGCGAACCAGTGGACAACAAATTATGAATTTAAAAACTCGCCACTATGAATTCAACATGTTCTGAAAATTTGGTGTTGTTTGGTTTAGCTACTCTTGAGAAAATACAAAAATAGTGGTCATTTCGCTGTTAGACACATTCTTCACCGCGCGGAATACCGTGAAGAGTAGAGAAAATGCATTTCATCAAGTTGATATTTTCATCAGCCTCACCTGTACTATGCACTTTTCGCTTATCCACACGACAATTCCACAAACTGCTCACGATTTGCTACGTTGAAAATTGTTTGGATTATGCAATATTATTGGATAGCTCTCAGTGTCCTGAATTTCGACCAAAATGTAGAAGACATGAAACTTCGCCGTTGCTCAGAAAAAGCTGTGCAAAGATTTCTCTCGCTGTCTGCGTCTCTTCATTCCTCTCTTGTCTCGCACCATCAATCAACCGCACGTTAATTTGTTGTACCTAGAAATGAATGAGATGTTCAGAGGGGCCCTTTAAAAGGCGCCGTACTACAACGCAAATAAATCACTATCAAGATACATTGAAAGGAGTGCTCAGTTCGGCACGGATGACAAAAAAATCAACCATACCCCAAAATAGGTCTCTTCGTATGTTTCGATGTTTCGACTGACATACATTGACAGGTCCATACATTGACATGCATGGCAAGTTACGTTCCCAAAGAAATAAAAAGACACAGTTACGGAAATATGATACAATGATGCTCACAATGTTCTAAATGTTAAGCGAACGACGCAAAATGTTTAAGATACGGTGTTTTCCGTGCGAGAATTCCTACCGAAAGCAGGGTTATTTTTCGGCATCTCGTTCGCGTAACATTTTGACTGTTGTCAGAACACTGTGTGCTCAGGACTGCAAGACGCTCAGCCGGATGTTCAACTCGGAGATGAAGCTGTACAATGATCCCCAGGCGACGACGAAAGTTGGCGCGAGGTTTGAGGATAAGAACAGGTGAAGTGACAGATGTAAGGTTGAGGAAGGTGTTCCGTCAGTCGTCTCATTCCTATTTGCTGCGAGAGAGCAAAGTGGAACGAAGGGAGTGCAGACAAAGTAGGAATGAGTTTACTGACGGAACGTTTTCATCAACCATTTCGTAGCCCTACTTCATTCAGTGATAGGGTCATCGATCTTCCTCCAGTCCTTCTAATCGTTGAACAGGACTCTTGTTTCGTAGGTATGCGGATATTCTCTGCATCGACAGTACACGAGTCGTGCTCAAGAATCGGAAGAAGAATGAGGACTACATTCACGCGAATTGGATCGTCATTCCGGACGGAACCAAGTATATCTGCACGCAGGTTTGGAATATACGTATAGTCGAGGAAAGCGGAACGCATAATTCGGTATTACGAGTTACGCTCTTTAGCAGATTTTTCGCACTTTGATGCAGCACCTTAAAGGGACATGGAAGCCAAAAAAGATTGGCCTTCCTATGAAACTTTATCGACTAAATAATATAAAAAAATGTCTACTTCGCGAGATATCCTAAAAATCGTTTCCCAGCAAAGGGGCAGTCTTACTGCGTTTAGCGCATAGTAACGAGGCAAATGGCATCGAGGTATTCCCGGAACAAATAAATAATTCTCGCACCAGAAATTTTTAAAAAATATTTTTCAAAGGCTATTATTATTATTCATTTATGTTTATTATCGTCTAAGAAATATATTTTACAATTATAACCATATTCGGTTTCAAAAAATTTCCCGCTTCCATCTTCCGTTAATACTTTTTGAGATAACCACCACCAAGACTTTCACATAGGGGGTATTAGGATTGGATAGAATTACGCTAGAGGCGCCCGGGGGGGCACAGTGTTCCAAATGTTAAGCAAACGAGCCAAAATGCTTAGGGTACGGTATTTTCCGTGTGAGAGTTCCTACCGAAGTCAGGGTTATTTTTCGGCATCTCGTTCGCTTAACATTTTGACTGTTGTCAGAACACTGTGGGGGGTTATGCCCGAAGCGATTACACCTTCCCCTTTTCTCTACTATATACATACAACTGTGCCGACGGGCGAAATTCTTTACATATAGAACTTTTGCAAAACCACAATTTCATCAAATCGGACAAAAAAGTGTTGGCGAAGCGAATGATATGGATGACCTCTTTCAAAGAAATGTGGTGGTTTTTACAATTATGTCAAACTCCACGGCGCTTGTAATATGCGTGCGTATACATTTGTGTATTCCGAGCTATAGGTACATTGCTCCCAATACATTCAATCCTTTATACCTAATTTTTCTGTGTGTACAGGGGCCATTGGACGATACTCGGGAAGATTTTTGGGAGATGGTCTGCGATGAGAAGGTGGCCATTATCGTAATGCTCTGCAACTTTGTCGAAGGTTGGCTTGTGAGATAAACGGAATTGTGCATCTATGCATCCACCATAGTGAGCGTACAAATCGTTGTCAGTGGATCGTAGTAAAAAGTTGGACGCAATTAGCAGCTCGGTTGGAGCCTCACACCTTCGCAATGGCCGTGCGGTGCTGCAAAATGGACAAAAATTCTAGTTCAGATGACTCCGAGAAATGCGCCAAATACTTTCCGGAACGAAGCGGAGAAAAGGCGAAATACGGACAGTTTACGGTCGGTATCTCTCTACCGCAGATATATTCACAAATATATTCGTTTTTTTTCGCAGTGGGTAGATTGCAATAAGTAGATCGCGTGCCTAATAAACAAAATGAAACAGTAGCTGAACCTCGTTAATTCATTGGTGGTCAATGTATCCTGACAGGTATTGCATAACGAGCTAACGACGGCACGTGAGTGCCTGCTGGACGACTGCGCAACGAGCCAGCTGACGATTAAGAGGGAGTGAGTCGGATACAGGCCACGACGGTAGTCTGCACCAGTAATATCCTGAAGAAAACATGTTTTAGAAGCTTTGGAAAGCGAAAAAGTCATTCTGTCATTGCCTAGTACGGTAGATCCGCATGCCGCGCACCACGAATATATTCGTATATACAGCATATATACAGCATTATCATGAAGGAGACGGGAGGGCATGGTGATAGGCACGAAAGCTAACTTCTATCAGTCACCAAGAGCTTCCTAGAACTCTGAAAAGATGACATCCGTGTGATTTTCGCTTTCCAAAGGTCTAGGACAGTGTGAAACTGGTGGGCGGAGCTTCGCGAAGCTGCTCCCATGTCGCTTCCAGAAAGCAAAGGGAAATGTCGCAATTGCAGAAAGGGCGGAGCAGCACACGGCGTGACGCACGTACTTATGCAAACGTGGCCGGACCACTTGGCCCCACTCGAGGCGAAGTCGACCGTCGCACTTTGGAGGTATACGGTACACACAGAAAAATATGCATAGAAGATGAAAGAACGAAGGTGATAAAAAGGGGAAAGTACAATGACTGCAGCCTCCCCGGGACTGATCTTGCGAGTCATAGATGGTTTTTTTGTTACCTCACCTCTAGCATTTTCGCCTCGTTACAGTGCATAACAGTGCGATATGGAAATGGCTAGAAGTATCAATTTGGAAGAAGTTTTCTAAGCTTTTTTTACTTTAAAAAGTCCACTTATGTCCTACGATTGAGGTACATCAAGAGGCAGAACAAAGGCCAGCCGGTCATCGTACACTGCTCTGCGGGAGTGGGAAGGACGTCGACCTTTGTTGGTCCGTCGTTGTCCTTACGTTCCCTGACTAACTGAGAGTATCTAGTCGGCAGAATTCAAACTTTCTTGAACATGGACGAGAGTTAGGTGTATCTAATTCTGCTTTTCCTGTTGAATCATATGTAATCTCACAGCATTCCGCCCGGTGAAGAATGTGTCTAATAGCGAAATGAGCACTGTTTTTGAATTTTCTCAAGAATGAATGAAACAATGCACACCAAATTTTCGGAGCTTGTTGAGCTCATAGTGGTGAACTTAAGTTTTTAAATTCATAAATATTCGATGATTGGTTCGCCTACAGGATCGGATCCTCTGCGCGAAAACCGCCATTCGCTATTATGACGCGTGGAATGCTGTGATCTATACAGAACTTGTTTGGATGATCGGACGAGTAGTCCAATACGAGGCATTGCAGGCTTCGAGCTGGCCCTGTACACAATAGGAGTGAAGGGCGCTGCGTGCAAAATTCTGGATGTCATCAAGGTATCTACTAGAGTTCTGCAATCGAGTCCTTTTGATGCTTACGTTTCAGACATCATTCAAAACCGCGTCTCGTGACCAAAAAGAATGAAACATATTTTCTAAAAGGACTCAATTGCAATTGCAATTGCGTATCACTAGTGTCTACGCCTCTTCCGCACAATCGTTCCTGGGCCTTTCAAATCTCGTGCAATTTCTAGCTGCCCTAAGATATACTTTTGTCCGTTATTCTTTTGAGTAAAACTTCACTCTCCCGTCGAAAGCAGGAATGAGATGACTGACGGAAAATTTTTTGCTGACCAAATTCCTCAATAACCAATTTCTTGCAGGAACTACGCAAGGCGCGGTCTCAAAGTGTGCAAAGTCACGTTCAGTTCCTGTACATACACATTATGCTCTTCGAGTACTTTGCACAGGTACTGATAATGCCAACACATTGAACTCTCTATAGGCTCTTTGACCCAAGCCGTAACCTACGAAAGTGTGCGGCCTAGATCAGCCGGGTTTTCCAGGTGTGCACGAAAATCCGGCTGATCTAGGGGCGCACGCATTCGCAGGGCACGCTGTTCTGATAACAGTGAAAATGTTAAGCGAACGAGATGACGAAAAACAACCCTGATTTCGGTAGGAACTCTCGCACAGAAAACACCGTATCCTAAGCGTTTTGGCTCGTTTGCTTAACATTTTGAGCATTGTGAGGGTTCCTGATTGGGGCAAAGGGGTATGATCCCGGCCGCGGCCATCCACCTAGCACACGGTGCGCTGACATCAGCACAAACGTTAAGCAAACGAGTTGCCAGAAAATAACCCTGACTTCGGTAGGATCACTCGCACGGAGAATGTTTTGGATTAGATAATTTGACTCGTTCGCTTAGCATCTTGAAGATTGGGAGCAATTCCATGTTTCTTTAAGGAGGGGCTCCGGATGCCCAGGGAAATGAAGCTCGTCGAGGAGTACAAGCGGCACGTGATGAAGAAACTGGCGAAGAAGGTAGCAATTTATTGTCCATCCTCGCATTCAAATTTGCGTTCCAACGGTAAGGATTCCGCTTTCCGTTAGTTATGTGCACTTTTGGCTGTGCACTTATGCTAAATCACGCAAGTCCAATTAAGAATGAGCGGAACGAAAATTTGAATACGAGGTATTAGATGGTATTATTAGATTCATTGTATTAGATGGCCCACTCTAATGCAATGTATTAGAGTGGGCCATTTACCCCTAACCCCCGACTCCCCCCCCATCCGGGGGTGGGGCTAAATGGCCCACTCGTAATTTATATGTGAAGCCAAAAATAGCATTGGATCACGATTAGAGTACACGAATCGTGTACTTTTCATGGTTATGTTGTTTCGTCCATCCACGACGACACTCTGATATGCTTGTAGGAAGAGAAGAATGATGAGAAGATTCCCACCGACAAGAAATCTTCCGCACGTAGGGACAACAGTCTCTGAGGAGAGTGTAGCCTTTCGAGACCGTAGACTTTCGCACCTAGAAATACCTGCTAAGATAGGCGATAAAGAAGGATGAACGAAGTACACGGTCGCAAAGCAGTTCAACCAGTGAAAAAAGAATTACCGGGTAACCATTGGATCAACAAGGTCAAAATTGATCAGTTCAAGTGTCCAATGCGAAGGCTGATTACTTAGGGGGGGGGCCACTACATGTAGCCATATAGTAGCACAAAATGGTCACGTGTATGCTAATTGAGGTTTAGATTGTTTCTCTCTCTGCGCTTTCCTCAATTTGCACGGCCTTTCGCTCGAAGAGTGGTTGTTATGAGCACGATAAGGAAGCTGAAACGCAAAGTTTGGAAGTGGCCTGATTCAGAACCCAAGGGCTATGATTATGACTAATATATTCGATGGATATATAGTGGAATCAACCGATCCGTCAGTTTCTTCCGTTCCTCACTATGCACACTCTCTCGCCTTTTAATCGGAATGATTTTCCGACGGATCTTTTTAATCCACTATAAAAAGAGGAGTGAGAATGTAGCTGTCCCTTCTCTGTGACTATAGCTTATATCCTTGATCTATATATCCTTGATGTCTGACACACATTGAACGCAACGGTATTTACTTTCCCGTTTCATTGCCTTCTCATTATACGTCGTATACTTCTTTTACAATAAATATTATTATTATTACGCGACAAGAGCAGACGAATGGTTTATTGAGATTTCGTTAGCAGTTCGCAATCTTCTCATCATGCACGTTTTCGGTCGCTCTGCGTCCTCATCCGGCCGATCTTCGCTTGGTGTTGCTCTGCCTTTGCGGGCGCCGCATTATTGTGCAACTCCTCCAGGAACTCCTGCTCGGTTGCCACATCGACGAACAAAAGGTCGAAGAGCTGTCCTAGGAGTGCCCTGACTAGCATCGAAACGGGCACTCCGCTTTGAGAGTGGCGCTCGGGGCGTTCGGGCTCTGTGGTACTGGCCTCCTGGAAAGGTGCATTAAAGGAGCCGGCCCACGAGTACGGTAGGATTTGAATTCCCGCGCTACCCTGATATATCAATTTATGCCTTTCCGCCCATCTTTTACGATCGCTCTTTTTACTAAAATGATAAGAATAATGTATAAAATCATTTTGTCAATAAATCAGAGCTGTATCTCTTCTCAGTCGGCTAATATATCCGATTTTGCGAAAAGCGCGTTGCTCTTTGCACCTTCAGTACTCCGCGGAGAGTGAATGAAATCGCATAAAACTCGGAATACCCAATCAGGATGGTTAGATCTACTGAATGACGTAAAGTGCCAATATGGTCAGAAACGCGTGGTCCGGATCCTTTAATATCTTAGTTCTTTAGGGTTATCTTTTGTTCCGTTCTTGAGAAGGAGTTTGCGGAAGGCGGTTAGGCAGACGCTTCGAGTTTTACCCGCAACAACGCAAAAATCTTTGTTTTTGAAAACTTAAAACTCGAGGAGTGACTGGTTTGGCAATGCTACACTTCCCTATCAACCAGGCTTTTCGTGCAGCAATTGTGGCGTAAGACGTGTTATCTATGGTTGATGAGAATGTCCCGTCAGCAAACAAACTTCTATTTCCTCTGCACTCTCTTCATACACCACTTCGCTCTCTAGGGCTCTCTACTCCCACAGCACGCTCCACGGATCGCCTAAGCTTTTGTGTTAGTGGGGGCTCTCCATACACCTCAGCTACATTAGTTTATATTTTCAACGTCATAGGCAATGTTTCCGCAGGCTCAATGCATACATATGAAAGCATCAGGGAAGAGAGGACCAACCGCGCGCTACAATAAATCAGGGTCGAATGAATGCAATGTATCAAGAAGGTAGGAGGCGATAAAGCGAGGGAGGCCCACATGAGCCTTTTCCTCCTCGGATTTGTTGCCTTTCTCCTCATTTGACCTTCCAAAGTTGATGAATGATCACGGAAAATGCCATTGACCTCATTTTATTTATCCCCTAAATATCCTGCGTTCACGTGATCCTTTTGGCTCACGTAAGCCTCATTCGTGAGTCTCACGTGAGCCAAAAGCTCAGGTTTAGATGGTACGAATCGTGTACTTTTGATGCTTATGTTTCACGCATCATTCATAACCGCGACGCTTCTGGCCACCAAAAACAACGAAACATATCGTCGAAAAGTACACGATTCGTATCCTCTACTCAGGTTCACATGAACGCTCATTTGCCGAACTCTAGGTTTGACTATGCGTGGCCGTTGAACGTCAGATAGATGTCAGATACCTTTGGCGCCTGCGTTGTGCTTTGATACTGCACTGGAAGGCCGTGTTCCGCGTACGCTTCCTTCAGAATGCTGAGAACATTTTTCCGCAGTTCTCGTGCATTCTTAGGGTCGTTCTGCATGTATTTCCCCATCTTCTCATTCAGCCTCGACATTTCTGCTGGGAAGAGTTTGTCGATTTTGCGGAAAACGATCCTGATCAGTTCGTTGACAATCTCCGGTCGCTTGGCTAGAATGTCCTCGGGACCAGTATTGCTCTGCAACGACAAAGTAGATTACTTTGTTGGTGGTTTGAACTTGAAAAAAGGTGATAGGTTTTACAATGCTGTTTTGGCTCGGAATTAAGGAATATTTCTTTTCATGGCCCGTTTAGAATTCCGTCATTGCGTAAAGTTAAGGTTTGGCTAGACTATTGGCCCGTGCGAAAAAGCAATCGGAACGGTCGTGAGCGGACCTTTCTTTATCGCTGTAAATGATTAGGACCCTTTTCATTGAAGGAGGACCATTCGGTACCGTAGCCAGGCTAATTGAGACTAATTTGCATAGCGAGAGAGGGAAGGGCATAGAAGAGCAGAAGAGATCATTTTCCTCAACCATAGATGACAATTTCTAGACCTTTGGAAAGCGAAAATTACAAGGATGCCAACTTTTCAGAGTTCAAGGAAGCTTGAGGTGGTTGATAGAAGTTAGCTTTAGTGTCTATCACCATGCCCCTCCCTTCTCCTCCGTCACAATGTATTCGTGGTGCGCCGCACACCGATCTACCGTATTAGGAAATGACAGAATGATTTTTCGCTTTCCAAACGTTTTGCATTGGAGCAGAATACCGTGAACAACGCTGTGTGATTGTAAGCACCATTGACAACAGTGAAAATGTTAAGCGAACGAGATGCCGAAAAGTGACCCTGACTTCGTTAGGAACTTTCGCACGGAAAATAGCGTATCCTTAACATTTTGGCTCGTTCGCGTAACATTTAAAACACTGGGTTGACCCTTGCATTTTGTAACCCCTCATTCTACCTTGAAGACGGCCATCATTTCATCGTACAGATCTTGCCCGTGTCCCATCTTCAATCGCTCCTCCAACAAGTCGGCGATTTTTCTTATTTCGGCGGGGAAGAGTTCGCCTAGCTTATGTATTACCATATTCCTAATTGCATCGACGGTTCGCGCGAGGTAATCAACCTGAATATGTCACATGGTTTCCAGATAAATATGCGGGTACGATCTTGTGCAATATACTGAGCAAAATTACCCCAGCTTTACGCCTTGTGGGACAAATTTTTCACCGACTGGCTGGGGTAAAAATTATATTACACTATATAGCAATTTGGGGTGAAAGAGTGTTTGAAGTTATCTCATGAGGAATAACCTGGGGTAAATAATTTCGTTCATTGTATATTATTGAATGAAACTCAACGTCCGTGTACGTTTTGACGACTATGTACTAAGCACCGTAAGTCGGCATTGTAGTTAAATACGATCGGAACGGAATATTCTAGGCTTGGTTTTTGCCCGTTTTCTTTTCTTTCCATATTTCTCCGATTACTCCATGCTTGTGTTGAGTGTGTTGAGCTCTATGTCATAACATTTCTGCAAATGTACAAATCACAGACTTTAGAATATTCCGCTCCGGTGGTGACCTGCGGTGCCGAAGTGTGCATGGTTAGCGCATAGTCGTGAAAACGCACTGACGTAGAGTTTTACCCAATAATACCTGCTTCTCGGAGATGTTTGAGGATTCCTTGATCTTGAGAACACGGTGGGTTGGAGTAACGAGAGCAACGTTGACTGAGAGGACGAGGAGGCAGACCAAGGAGAACATCTGGATCCTGTAAGCACAGCATTCCGCCCGGTGAAGAATGTGTCTAATAGCGAATTGACCACTATTTTTGAATTGTATCAAGAGTGGCTGAACCAATCTCCACCAAATTTTCAGTGATTAAGGATCTCACAGTACCGAGCTTAAGTTTTTAAATTCATAATTTTTGGTTAACTTATTCGCCTACAGGATCAAATCCTATGTGCGGAAACCGCTATTCGCTACTAGAACGCTTGGAATGCTGTGTAAGGGAGAGGGGATGGGCTACACTCAGCGAAATTTCTCCAGCCGGCTGTTGAATATTCCCCCCCCCCGACGTGACCCTGGGGAATGTTTCCCCAGCCGGCTAGGGAAATTTCGCCTCCCCATACTGAATTCTTGGGAAATCTGGGCGGGGTTGTCCCTTGGGGAAATTTCGTTCTGTGTAGAAGGGGACACGCGACGTCTACAGTAGGGTTCTCTTTTAGACGCTTTTCCACGATTACGTTTCAGTTTGCATGCTCTATAGGCATATCCTGGTATAGCGTATTAAAAACATCCGTCGGAAAATCATTCCGAATAGAAGGCGAGAGAGTGTGCAAAAGCGAGAGAAGTAGACTCATTTTGGAACGGAAGAAACTGACGGATCGCCGTTTATTCCACTATATTTATAGAGGCCTGGAAAGTAACTGAGAAAAAGCATCAAAACGAGAACCCTAATCTACAGTACAAAACACAGCATTCCTAGCGTTCGATTAGCGAATAGCGGTTTTCGCGCATAAGGTCCGATTAATGGAAAATTATGAATTTAAATACTTAAACTCGTCACTATGAGATCAAGATGCTCTGAAAATTTGACGCACTTTTGTTTTGCCATTGCTGAGTAAATTCAAAAACACTGATCAATTTGCTATTAGACACTTTCTTCACCGGGCAGAATGCTGTGAAAAGGAATGAGATGCGTCCAAGAAATCGCGATTTGCTTATATGCAATGGAATGAGTAGTGCGGGAATTCATCCATGGGCCATACGTGGATTCCCAGGCAAATCATCATGACGTCGGTGAAAGAAAATTCTAGCGTTGCTGGACAATGTGAGTATATTAGACTCAACATAGAATATGATGCTCTTTTGTTTAAGTATCTTGTGAACATTTGCCGCATCAACGAGCTCAACAATTCTTCTAGGGATAGATCAAAACTATGGATATTATTGATATGCGCAGCACTTTCATCCGGCAGATGACAGCAGCAATAAGAACGATGTTTTGGCTTGGCTTTTTTATCTTTGTGAATGAAGCTGGCGGTGATCTTGATATTCGGGAAGACTTTGATAGTGGGGAAGGCGAAAGATCAATGCAATAATGAGCGGAATGGTGGACAGTTGATCTTGGGTAAATGATGTAAATAGGAAGGGGGCAGCGAGCGAGAAGTGTGGAAGCTTGTCGAATGACGGTAGCACAGTGTTCTGACAACAGTCAAAATGTTAAAGGGACATGGAAGCCAAAAAAGATTGCCTTTCATATGAAAGTTTATCGCCTAAATAGTACAAAAACCAAAGCCAGAGCGCACAAAAATGTGTACTTCGCGAGATATCACATTTTTAATTTCCTAGCCAAGGCGCAGTCTTACGGCGTTTAGCGCATAGGAACAAGGTAAACGGCATCGAGGTATTCCCGGAACAAATAAATATTTCTCGCCGTAGAAATTTTTTAAAAATATTTTTCAAACACTATTCTCTTTATTATCGTCTCAGAAACATATTCTAGAAGTTTGGCCATGTTCGGTTTCGCAAAATTTCTCGCTTCCATGTCCCTTTAAGCGAACGAGATGCCGAAAAATAACCCACTGATTTCGGAAGGGACCCTCGCAGGGAAAACACCGTATCCTTAGCATTTTGGCTCGTTCGCTTAACATTTAGAACATCGTGGTAGCCTTACTTCTCAGGCAAAACGTGCCACGAAAAGGATTGCGATCTCAATCGAGCTCCAAAAGAGAGGCGAAGCTCAGGAAGTGTGAAGTAAAGAGTGGGTGTTTAATCGATCAAACCAGATATAACTCGCCAGCCTTATTGTCAGTTGACAATAAGGCTGGCGAGTTATATCTGGTTTGATCGATTAATTGACTGAAGGTAGAAGGATGATAGCCTACATTCTCATTTTTCCTGCCTGTTATCTTTCTTTTTCCTTGTCGCGTTTCCTTGAAACTGCATAAATATCTATATATCCATCTTCCAGTAGAGTGGATCATGGAATCGTTTAAAGGAGTCGGTCCACGAATACGGTAGCATTTGAATTTCGCGCGCTGCCCTGATATTGCAATTTAGCCCTCTCCGCTCATATTTTCCGATCGTTCTTTTTCTTAAAACGATCGGAACAATGTGAAGATCATTTTATCAATGAATCGGAACTGTATCTCATCCCAGTCAGCTATAGTCGAGGAAAACGGAACGTATAATTCTGTTTTACGAGTCGCGCTGTTTAGCAAAATTTTCGCACTTTGATGCAACACCATTCCGCTCTAAAATACGATACCGATAAGAGTAAATGCTTTTTGAGACCACCACCACCAATACTTTCATATAGTGAGTATTAGAATTGGGTAGTATTGCGCTAGAGGGTCCGGAATTGGAGTTACGCCCGGAACGATTATATCTTCCTTTTTTTCTCTACTATAATATATAGCGTCATACTATCTAATTCCAATGAGCTCTATATGAAAGTCTTGGTGGTAGTGATCTCAACAAGCATTCACACTCTTTGATATCTTGATTTACAGCCGAAAGTGCGAAAAATCTCTTAAAGTGCGAAAAATCTGCTAAACAGCGCAACTCGTAAAACAGAATTATACGTTCCGTTTTTCTCGACTATATCCGATTTTTCAAAAGCGCGTTGCTCTTTGCACCCTCAGTACATAAAATTTGGAATACCCTATCAGGATAATTAGATCTACAGAATGACGTAAAGAGCGAATATAGCCAGAAACTCGTGGTACGGCTCCTTTAATAAACCTTTATTGAAGAGCACGCGGTTTTGGTGCCGCGAGTATATAAATTCTATCTTCACGCCACACAAAATAAGTGAAAAAGACTTGAAACCGTTGAGTGTGATAATTGGTCAACCCCTGAGCTTCACTGCATTCTCCTCTTGCCTGATAGCCGTATCACATCAGATACCGAGCCTGTGACCGGATTCCGGTTGATATCAAGACGGAAGTTGCAGTGTGTGTGTGTGTGTGGGGGGCAGCTTCAGGAAGATATAATAGATAAGAGGTGGATGGATGGATATATCCCGAATCGCATGGACAAATATGCCACGCTGTGGTATGGTGAAGCAAGTGTGATCATACTAGAGGTTTAAAATCGGTTCCTTTTCGACGATATGTTTTGTTGTTTTGGTGGCCAGACGCGTCGCGGTTATGAATGATGTGTGAAACATACGCATAAAAGGAACCGATTTTAAACCTCTAGGTCATACCCTCATCCTGTAACCCGCTGGTGCGTTGCATTCTATTTTACGATGAACTGACCTTTCTTTTGACTTTTCGTCAACATCACAGCATTGCGCTCTGTGAAGAATGTGTTTAATAGCGAATCGACCATAATTTTCGAATTTTCCCAATTTTCCCAACAATCTATACCAAATTTGACGTCTATGCGACGGACATTTCATCGCCTGTTATTGCTATTCTTGTTTCACATCAATCTTTTGTCGAGATGAAAAAGATAAATGAATGAATGAATGAATGAATGAATGAATGAATGAATTTTGGGAGGTGTTAGAATTCATTGTGGAGAACTTAAGTTTTTTTAATTCATAATTTTCTGCCCTCTGGTTTGCCTACAGGATCGGATCCTATGCGCGGAAACGCTATTCGCTATTAGAACGCTTGGAATACCTTGACAGTAATCTCTACAAGATTACGCCATACCTATAGAACAAGTCCGTCAAGCTGTATGCAATGACAGATGTTTAGAGCAATTCCAAAACGCCAGTTTTATCATTCTCATTGTAAAATTTCCCTGACAGCGGATGGGCTCCTAATTCCTTCCTGATTCTTGCCCCTCGCAAGGTTTCTTGCCCCCAATACCCTCATAGAGAAGCCAAAGCTAGAGAACGTACGAAACGTGGAGAGTTCAGACGACAGAGAACAGTCTCGGTCTGTCTGGGTAGACAAAAGGAGGGGAATGGCCAATGAAAGGCGCTTAGGCGGGCGGGCGCGCGCGAGAGCCGGGAAATAAAGCTTGAAACGGTTCCCCTCCGGACGACACGCCGTCTGAGCACACATACGAGGGCCGGAATTTAGGAATGAAGCCTATAAGGTAAAAGGCGGAACTGTGGACTGTGAACGGTCATGGTGATCGACGATCGGAAGGGTTCGAAGGTTCGAAGGTTCGAAGTATCTAGGGTGCTCTTTTTGACGCTTTTTCTCAGTTAAGTTTCACACTTCTATAAATACTAGGATATGCCTACAGAGCATGAAAACTAAAACATAACCATGGAAAAGCGTCAAAAAGAGAACCCTAGTTTGCGGGAGGCTTGAGCACGTTGCGGTGGGGAGCAGAAGTGGACCCAAGCAATAGCACTGCCATCCCCTTTCCGACTCTATTAGAAGAAAAGTTTTATTGTTTTATTGGTTCTAAATAATAAGAAAAGACAACCTTTTTTTATACTACGCTAATACTGAAAATCTACTACTAATGCTAAACGGTGCATAGCTGTTTCGCCTCCTTCTGCCGGACAGCTATGCTATGTCACGGTTCTGTTTCTGTGTTCCTACTCTCTGGGAATGATTTAGCCTGTTTTTGGTTCTGAGTGCTGCCAGCCATTCTGATACAAGAAGACTACGGATGACAGTTTTCACGTTGATAGCCCGAGGTATGGAATATATCAGAAGTTGATGATAAATGCACGATAAATAAGACAATACGACGTGTCATAAACATTGATAAGGACTAGACCTCCGGAATCGAGTCCGACCACCGCATTGCTGGTGGTGTGTTTCATGAATGACATGGAGTAAGTCGCTCTTGTTATAACTATTTTCTAATAAATGTTATCACTCCTATTCCGGAAATACGACGAAGAGGCCGAGGAATTCTGAAAAAAATCGTATTTTCATTCCCCTCCCGGCATCTCCCTTATCGCATCGTCTGTGCAACATTTCAATCGCCCATGAGCTTCCTCTTCTTCAAGAGCGCCGAATTCGAATAACAGAGAGGAGAGAGGGGAGAGAGGAGAGAGAGAGAGAGCAGAGAGAGCAGAGAAAGAGAGAGCGGAGAGGTGAGAGTGTAGTGATAGCGCTACCCACATGGAGAGACAGGGAGGGCCGCAGAAGCTAAGAACGCCTAAGCAAACATGGCGTGATAACGGGGGGGGGCGAATGGGGAATCGTGGGGGAGAGGGTTTCAGTCGCAAGGGAGGGACGGAGGAGAGATTGCCTCGGGCAAGAGCATTGCACAGATTACATCACGTTGTGAAACTGACAATAAGAAGATAACAACTGTACGTATTGCACATCTCAGTACAAGATGCAACTTCAAACACAGCATTCCAAGCGTCATAATAGCGAGTGGCGGTTTTCGCGCATAGGATCCTGTAGGCGAACCAGTCAACGGAAATTTATGAATTTGGAAACTTAAGTTCGCTACCATGAATTCAACAAGTTCTGAAAATTTGGTGTTGATTGGTTTAGTTACTCTTGAGAAAATTCGAAAATAGCGGTCATTTTGCTATTAGACACATTCTTCACCGGGCGGAATGCTGTGCCCTGTGTTATGTGTCCAGGAGCTTCGCTCCTGGACCATGCAAGCAGGGCGACCGCGGCACCCTTCGTGGATCGCCGGGTACAGCGTAGTTTTGCTCGGTGTACACTTTATGTATGATCTTCTTTACATTTGTGAGAAGCTTCACCAGTCTTTTCACCAGTTTGCATCTTTTCACCGCGGCTTTCATATAGAATCGTCAGCGTCGACTTTGCAAGGCAGAAAACGTGTCATTGTTGCACCGAAGACGGTGATTCCTCCACTAGATATATGTTTGTACGATTGCGCCACCACCACCGTCTAGCAGAGCCGCGGACTAACAGTTCTAGATCTCAAGCGTTTCATGATCTTGCTCATCCTCCTGATATCAATGCCCCGGGGCTGGTTCG
This sequence comes from Micoletzkya japonica, assembly GCA_900490955.1. Taxonomy (NCBI): domain Eukaryota; kingdom Metazoa; phylum Nematoda; class Chromadorea; order Rhabditida; family Diplogasteridae; genus Micoletzkya; species Micoletzkya japonica. The sequence goes on from LS825489.1 coordinate 51,474, forward strand.
AGCCCCGCGGAGCTACACTCTCTCCCGCAGGCAACCGTCGGCCGAGTATATAAGCTGCTGTCCGGGCGTCACTCGTGACCCGCATCCTTCATTCTTGCATTACCAGCTTATTTTCTTCTTTGCATATTTTATTACTTAGTCGATACTCTTTTAGTTCATTTTATGCATATTATTGTATACACACGGCATTGTCCATGATGAGGCTAAACTATTTTTGATCGTATGTTCCCCCCCTCACTCCTCCGCAAGTGGTTTACTATGCGGTGCGCGCAGGGGACAAGCCTTTGTTTGCCCGGCTACAGTTCCAGCGCTTCAGGTTCTCGCACCTTAAGGGCAGTTAGCATACGAGCGGGTAGTCCAGGTAGATATATCTAGATATTATGGACAAAATAAAGTTCCGTCTGTAAACTCATTCCGCTTTGTCTGGACTCACTTCACACCGCTTGTCATTAGCTCTCTCGCCGAAAATAGGAATGAGACGACTGTCGTTCAACCATAACTGCGTCTGTTTAGTGGCCAGTATCCAGCTATCGATTGTCTTGAACTGAAAACTGACTTGCACATCTCTCAGACCAATACCCAATAGTTAATCGAAGTGGAATACATTTTGATCTGCTAATAGAAGATCAAGATGTAAATTATCTACTTCGCGACTTCTGAGCCTCGGGACGATCAGGTTTCGAAGATTTATTTCTAACGAAAGAAACCCTCCTTTGGAATTCCCTTCCTTCCGGAACCCCGAAAAGGGCTATCACTCAATAACCAATATCCCCCGGCCATCGCTCCAATTGACCGCTCTCGATTCCCTCTGAACTGTGGACTAGGTGGAACCCGTATGTGCAAGCGGCGCATTGTGTTTGCCCATTCATGGGTTCCCCTGCAGCCCTTTTTGCCGGCTTTCAGTTGCAATGCGCAGCGCATTGAGGGGCCATCGCGATTGGAAGGCTTGGTCCCGGTATCTAGACCCCCCGGACTGACTGATGATCGGCTAGCGAAGAATTGTGACTAGTTGGCACATTATCTAGACATAGAGAATAGAGTCTGGCGAATTATTGATGATCATATTGCCATACATTGTACAAGAAAGGTCCGAGGTAGGCAAGTAATGTAACGATCATTCGACGATGAACTCGGACTGTGCGATGGTTATAGAGGAATAAACCGATCCGTCGCAAAAAACCATTCCGAATATAAGGCGAGAGAGTGTGCGAAAGTGAGCGAATTAGAAGACTCATTTTGGAGCAGAAGAAACTGACGGATCGCCGTTTATTCCACGATAGTTGCCGAATGGCTTGGCTCAAACTAGATTGTGACTAATTGATGCGCGGTCCAGCTATCACCATTATTCACGATCTTCCTCCTGTGCAAGCGATTAGCTCACTCACCGCAAGCCGCTTCTAGTCTCGTACTAGGGTTTGAAAACCGAAGCACGATTTGTGCGTATTTATCGTCTGACTCTCTTCATTCTTCCATGCTCCTCATCACTCTCTCGGTCTCACAATGCAATTACAAGGCTTTGGTTTTCAAAGCCTATCTCATGCGATTCACCTTCCGATTCACTGCGCACTCATGTATTCTTGATAACTGCGCATCATCACAGGCAACCTAGTAAGCCATACTGTCATTGCCAGTCGGTTGCCCTCCCCCTCCCCGCAAAAGCCCTCAAACCCGAATAAGATGCATTCCTTCCGTTCAAAGCCACCAGCCGGCTGGCATGCAACCTACCGTACCCCTCCCCAGCCGCAGGCTATTTGCCCCCCTTGTGCTACGTCAGCGCTCAATCAGCCTCCTACGCGGGGTCGTCTGGGTCTACCGGTTGTTGTTAACCCCCTCCTCTTCCCCCCTCGTCTTCTTCATTCACTGTTCACCTTCTTGTACCTTCGCCTGGCCGAAAGGTGAGCCGGCATTGTTCTGTGTCGTGGGCATCCCTCCCCTTCTTCCCTCTTTGTGTGCCGACCATCCTTTACCCTCGCGATGGGCGCGCGCGCGCATCCGGAACCCGGCAAAAAGGCGACAGAGAGTGAGACAGTTGGAAAAACGGCGAGAGAAGAGGAACGACGGAGAGACGGCGAGAGAATATGGCGCAGCGGCATAGCTGCCCTCCCTAGGAGGGGAGAGAAGGAGAAGAGGGGAGAGACGAGCGTAAGTGGCCTCCAGCCTGAGAAGGAAGAAGAGACCGGAAGAGACGTCGGAAGGGTGGGGGGGGATTGTCAAGTGATCGGCGAGGAGTGTAGGCAAGAGTAGAAAGAAGGGACGGAGAGTGACCGGACGCGTGAGTCATACGCGTTGAGGGGAGATGGAATCGTACGTGGGCAGGGCTTGAGGGTAGCTAGAGATAGAGGTCTGCTGCATAGGAGTAAAACCGGAGAGAATGGGCCCTGATATTAGGCATTTTGAACGGTGAGCTGACGGCCTGCTAGAGGGGGTCACCGACTCGACAACGGTGAGAGCTGGTGGACGGTAAGGGCGCGGAGTCATGCCCGAATAACCTTCAGGTTCGGACAACAACGGTGAAAATGCAAAGCGAACGAGATGACGAAAAATAACCGTGGTTTCGGTAGGGAACTCTCGCACGGAAAACACCGTACCCTAAGTATATTTTGGCTCGTTCGCTTAACGTTTAGAACACATTGTGCATTGAGCTTCAGCACACTACTCGCTTACTGCCTTCGAGCCAAGCTACCACCTACTCCTCCCAAAGAAGCGCAGTCGGCATCGTCAGTCAAAAGTTCCGGCGCAGCTTGCGCTCTCCTGAGGATGAGTGTGCCGCGTGTGAGTGTTTGCCCAAGGCTGCACTCACCGTATAGCATAACAGGCGCACGTGAGCGAGCTTGAACCACTTTCCGAACCGCCGCCCCGCGTACCGTGCTCACTTCCTGAGTGCCCTCCCCCCTCTGGCTGTTTGTTGTGATACTCCAGACTGCTGGGATGATGTAGCATCCGGTAGTTCTCCTGCATACGACAGGCAGCGTCTTGCGTCTCAAAAGTAAGCATTCGTGACAGCTCAGGCTTTCATTATCATCATCATTGCATCAGATCTGCTTTTCTTATATGGATAAGCGAAGGTACGGTAGCCCTCCCCGCCTGCAATAGTTATCGTGCGGAGAGCTGTACACAGACAGGGCCGTTCGCTTTTGTCCAGACTACAGTAACCCTCGAACAGTTCCGGCAAAGGTCACAGACGGAACCTCCGTTGCTCCGCATGCCGATAGAACGGTGACCCGAACCTCTTCAGAGACTCAGAGAGGAGGGGGAGGGGGTCGTTGCAACCAAAGACAATGGGTGCCCCGGAAACGGCGAAGGGTGAGTTCTTCAAGCTAATCTGTCCCCCTCTCCATGGAACGACCCCTCGCTGTCTCTAACCCTCCGAAGGCGCGACCTTCCCCCCCCTCCTCCTTCTCTCCGGTGCTCAAGCGCATACAGACCACGACGCTTTTTGCTCCCTGCTCCCTCGCTCGCCCCCCGAGGCTAAGGAGGAGGGCTTCCTAATCACTCATGAGAGGGGGCGACGAGAGTCTCCTGAGGGGGTTCAGCGAACGGTCGAACGGACAAGAGGAGGAAACTCTCTATCTCTCCATCTCTCGCGACTCTCGGCGAGGAGCTATTTTGGGAGTGATTAGGGGGGGAGGGAGTCATTGTGGGGGGAAGGGGATAAACATCATACCAGCGACCGCGTCCACTAGAGGCTATGATGGTCTCTTGAGCACCGCTTGATTTCGTCACGACTGTCGCAGTGACTCATCGCCGTTAGCCCAAGAGCCTGTCCTGATCGTACGGAGCTAGGATGGCCGACCTGAAAGCCTCTATCTGGACCTGTTCACGGCTGTGTGCAAGTTCAGAAGATCGCCGGAGGGGCGCTTTTTGCGACGTGGTGTGCTTACGCCTCTCACAAGTCCCTACCGGGTTGTCCTCCTGCTCCTCCTCCTCTTCTGGCCTGGCTCTCCACTTGAGTCGTCGCCAACGATAACCACTGCACTGACTTCCCCCCCACTATTTCTCGCACCGGTCCCGAAACCTGTTGTTGTGTAGGACACACGGGAACCATATCGCGAACTGCGGGAAGAGGAGGAGGAGGAGGAGGAGACACAAGTGTTCTTTGTCATCTCTCCTCTCACCCTCATCCTACGGCGCTGCCTCTCCAGAAGGGAGGGACAGGGAGAGGGAGAGAAACTACATCCTAGTGATGGACGACACTGATAGGGCGAGCGATGGAGGCGATGATGACGACGCAAGAAGCGGACGATCTTCTTGCCCCGGGGCACTCCATCATCTCGAGCCTAGGGAGGAAGGAGCGTGCTTGGACACAACCTTTGGACTGTTGATATCGGGGGACTCGACGCTGATGATTACGGTGACTTGGCCATAGCCATAGAGGATCTTTTGCTGTGCCACCTTTCATGAGCAACCGCTAATGAGCGTATGGTTGGCTCTGATATGGCTGATCATGGATAGCTAGACCAATATGCCAGTGAGATACCGTACCCGCAAGCCGTCGTGTTCCTCTCGTAGCTTCGTTCTTGCGTCGCCTTCGCTCTCCCGCTCGCGGCTCTCTTCACGGTTGAACGCGGTAAGCGATACTCAGTCGTTTCCCGTTCGCCGTCTCCTGAGGTTGACAGGTGGCACACGGGTGGTGTCTGGCCGGTCGGTGCCCTGATACCGTATCCCCCGGCTTGCTCTCACGGGGCCTCAAGTATGGCTAGAGACACGCGACCGTTCGCCTCTCACACACACTCACGAGTGGCCCTAAGTCTATCACAATCTACACTGAAGTAGGTAGAGAAGACTGACGAAACGTGTGCATTATAGGCGAAGGCTATGAATGTAGTCCACATGGCCAACGCGCTGGGAAGCAGCAGAGATACAGCGAAACTAGAAGATGAATCGGTAGCTACCTATGCCCACAAGGTGCTCCTTCCTGTTTCTTCACCCCGTCCTTACCAGTCTCTGCCCTCTGACCTTCCTCGCCGCTATGATACCCCTCCTCTCACTTAGGAGCACACGACGTGCGTGTAGCCCTAAGTGAAGAAAAAAGCGCCTGTGATCAGGTAAGAAGTCCTTCCTCCTTGGGTTTGGGTGGTTGCAGTGCAGTGATCTACTCCCACATGGTAGATGAAAACGTGTCATCCCACTTCGAATGACTGAAGCGATACGAAGATGCCTTTCCATAGATCAAGCTACAGTCCATCCACACGTCCTAATCCCGTGGTTCGAGGGCGGAAATCAGGAGGCGGATGATTCCACCCTCAGGGTGGTCGACCCCCCCCCCCTACTGTTGTTGACCGTCATCTCCACTTTCGCGCAACTTCCAAACAAACAGTCGCCCAGCTGAATGAAAGGCAGCTCCAGGGGCAGCTTGGAGGAAGGTGTGCGCTTAATTTCCTCCAGGGCATCCATCCTGCTCGAGGACGAGCTATTTGGCTTCGCTCTCAATCGCCCCCCCCCTCCTCTATCTCTCTTTGAGATGACAGAGGACTCGAGGCGCGTTGATTGCCGTCGGAAGCCTATGAGACAAAGAGAGACGGTGGAGTTGAGGGGGTTGAGGGGGGACCGGGAGGGGGAGAGGGGAGCTTCTCCTCCTATGCGCTGCGCATCCAGACGATTTCTTGTTTAGCTAAGGCTGGAGTTGAGCAATCGAGAGAGCGAGATAGGGAGAGGGGGGAGGAGAGGGGAGAGGGGGAGAGGAGGGACTCCCGGAGGGGGTCTGCCCTTCGCCAGTCCGCTCCTCCTACCCTCCAGGGCGCTTCGGAGGTCTCGTCCCTCCCCTTTCCTTTCCTTTCGCTCGCCTCCTCGATGCTCCGCTGCTCCACCATTGCTCCACCTGGATGCGATAGAGTCCCTCTGCTTCGATCGTATTGCCATTCATGCCCTATTCCCCCCCATTGTGCCGTTGTCCCCGGTGGCTGTCTGTCTTACTGTAGCCTCCCATCATCTCCATTGCATTGACCACTTCCGCTCTGTCCATCAGTTGACTTGGACCTTTCTGGCCTGTAGCACCTTGACCAGAACGTCCCTCCGTCCCTTCGTACGTATCATGTCGTGCTCATCGTTTCTCCTCCAGCCTCCGCTCCGTTGCTTTGTCTCTCCCTCTGTCCCTCTCGCAGCTTCTCCATCACCTATCTTGTCCCCGTTCCGTCGTCCGTTTGGCCTCCTAGCCCCCCCCCCGTGAAAGCACACCGCACCACCACGACGCGACCCTACAATTAGCGAAGACTCGAGCCGTCGTTGGTTCCGCTCTTTTCTGACCGAGTCATTGCTGGATTTAGCTATTAATCGAAGCATGCTTCAACCGTCATCAAAGCACTGCTTCTTGTGGTGGTGGTTATGTTCGACCACTTGGATGATATTGAGCCGTTGACTCGTTATTGCGAAGCATAGGCAAAAGACTTCATCGCCTAGTACTGTCTCTGCCTAACTAGTCGCCCTCTCCAGTTGCCATTCAGTGCTCATCTGAATCGCGTTTTGATTGCTCCCCCCCTCCCCTTCCCTTCCCTTCCCTCAGCCGAACACTGGCGCACACGTGTCTCGTCTACCGGTGTTGTACGGTCGTATCGCCTTTCCCCCCGCCCTGTTCTCCAGCGCCGTTCGTTCGCTCTTGCCAACTGGCATACGCGTTCTCCCTATACTTGCACATCTCGTTGAATATCTCAACGTGATCGCGACCATTTCATCGTATCATGTCTTGTCATAATATAATAGAGTCCCCTAATCTCCGGTCGCTCGCAGGGATGCGCGTCGTCCGCCTTCTGCTGCTGGGTGCTGCTGCTCTCGCACTGACGACCCTCGCCGACGACGTCACCAAGTCGACGGTGACGACTACGCCCACGACCTCCTCCTCGACGACAGCAGCTCCGTCGCCGTCGACCACCACCGCCAAGGCTGAGGAGGTGAGCGGGGTAGCTTACAATTGTTGTTACTTACTATTCAATCTTTAAACGTACTCTAGCTGACGTGATAATGGGATTCGTTTTGTCAACTACCATTATTCACATTTGCGAATCGTGCTCAGCCAGTGTTCTAAATGTTAAACGAACGAGCCAAAATATACTTTGGATGCGGTGTTTTCCGTGCGAGAGTTCCTACCGAAATCAGGGTTATTTTTCGGCTTCTAGTTCGCTTAACATTTTCACTGCTGTCAGAATACTGTACAAGGAATGTTGGTGATATTGTAGAAAGCTAGGGCTTATTAGTTAGCGTATTAGCTAAGGCTAAGGGACAAACCCCTTAGCCAAGGCTTAAGGGGTTTGCAGTTCACTTGCCGGTTCTTTGGCTCCAAGCTTCTCTTTCCCCCTACATTCTAACTTGCGCCTCTTCTTCCCCGTCGTCCTGCTTGCCATACTCGCTCCTCCTGGCCGAGAGTTCCGTTTCTTCTTTGGCTCGATGTTTGGAGATGCGCAAGTCCATAGGGGAGGGGAGGGGGGAAGGAGAAAGAGCGAGAGGGCGACAGAGAGACACAGAGGCTGCCTGCTCACCTCACCTTTTGTTATGCACCTACCTAGCAAGGAGGACATAGGAGGGACAGAGCACAGAGAGTGAGAGACACAGAGAGAATGCACAGCCCTCTCCCCCTCCCCGGTTTTGGAACTCAGAAAGCTGGATTATTGCTGGGGGGGACAAGCAGGGGAGCGAGGTATACATAGCAACAGGCGACAAGGGGTGGCTGAGTAGTCCAGAATTGCGTGTGGAATTCCTCTGTGTGTGTAGTGTAGAGCCAAAGTACGGTAGAAATGAGCACGTAGTGCCCCGCTGTTTGCTCAACAATACACGGCAACGCGTATGGCGGGGGGGGAACTGTCAGCGCTCTCCAGTTAGGGCTTGTGTAAGGCTATTCTGCTATAATGCAGCAAACGTAGTGAAATAGATGTTATCCGTACATATGAAATGATTATTTCGCATTGCAGTCGAGTACGGCAGAAGCGAAGGCGACCACCACGGCGTCTGGAACGTCAACCGAGGACAAGAAGGAGGAGAAGGAGGAGGGCAAGGAGGTAGGCAACGATTGACTTTTTTGGCTTGAGGCTGCTATAATCTGTGGCATTCATACGTACGGTTATCGCCTCCTAGCCTACTGGTCGCCTATCTTGTTTATGAGAACGAGACAAAAAAAGCTTAGGATCACTGAAGGCTATATGGCTCTTGCTGATACACACATGTGGTGACGAGCAGTGTTATTACAGTACCCGTTAAGGTCTCGGCCGACGCCCGCAAGCTCTCCCGCGCCAAGCGACAGTGCTGCTTCTCGCCGGTGAACAACTGCTGCCAGCAGGTATTTATCATCATACCAACCCGGCTTCGGGGAAGACGTATTTGTTGACCTCATCCTCGTCCTTTGTTAGCGGACATTTGGCCCGATGCATCGTAGACGTGCTGCGCTGTTCTGCAACCGTAGTGGCGTAAAATATTTCTGATGAAATCACTATACGTCTCATGCCTGCGCATGTAGATAAGTGATCAATGTGCTAATGGGGAGCATCGTAGCTGATGCTTAGCGAAGACGGCGGGTGATTCATCTGCCTCCAGAACCCGCTTTCCTCTTTCTTGCACTAGGTGAACGGTGTTCCGCTTTGTGTGTGTGTGTGTGTGTTCTGTTCTTCCGAACACGGTAAGCCTGTCCGCTCGCGCGCCCTTTCCCCCACTAAAGCCGACGGGGCGTTTTGTCGCCTTCGAGAGGTCGGAAGTCGGCCGTTGCCCCGGTAGAGGCATGTGGCGATCAGTATTTGCGTACGGCAAGAGATATCACATCATATAGTGATAACAATTATGCGCTCGCCTACTTATGATATTAGATTCACGCAAAGTATATGTCAGATCACGATGTGCACAAAGTTAATGGTGTTCAGAACTCGGGCGGCCAGATCGCCTTCCTCGCCACGCCGATCAGCAACAACAACAACAACAACTGCAACTGCGGCCAGCTACAGCTCCAGGTACGGTATACGAAAAGCAGGCCTCTCTAGGTTTCCCTCGCTAACAATACCTCTAATTCTTCCATATTTGCATACTCTGTTCGGAATCGACCTAGAGTGCCGTGACATCTTACTGCATTGCTGCTGATTTCTCTCTAGGGGAGCCTGGTCGCCGGAAGTATGCATTCTTGCCTCACAGACTGTTGCATAACTCTCATAGCTGGCTTCAATGCGCATAGATCGAGACCATCGAATCGTTGGCCGCTACCGTAGCTTTTCGTCGTCTCTCGCTCTCTTATCCCATGAGAGTGCTTTCTTTCTCTTTCTTTCTTTCTCTTTCTCTTTCGCCCTCTTCTTGGCCTGTGTTCCCTTTGCATCCCAATTGGAGCGGTTAGCCATCTCTCCGATCTATCCCCTCTTCCCCCTCCATTCCATCGCAGGGACTCTATCTATCTCTCCATTCCTAAGGGCACTTGTGCTTGGCTCCCTATCAGTGTTTGTCCTGGAGGCCATCTCGAGGAGAAAAAATTGCGGGAGAGAGGGTGGAGGGTGGGGAGGGAGAGGGGGATATACCGAGAGAGAAGGAGAGACCTCGGAGGGTCGCGACCAGACAATCAGTATATTGCGCACACTTCTCCTGAAGGAGAAATGGAAGGGGGGAGAGCTTAGCTTAGGGATTGCTCACGAATGCGGTGGTGAATGATGGGACTGCTGCTGATGATACAGAGAGTCGAGACGTTTGATGATGATCCCCCCACTGATCGGCTTCATTTGTGAGATTGCGCAAACTTCCAGAAATTCGCCCACGACCCAAACGTGCTCATCAGCGAGTTTCCCATAGAAATAGCGCATAACGGTAGCGCTGTTTACGGGTACATTTGCCAGCTCACAGACAAGCTGATACATCGTATCAAAGTCATTGTCTGTCGGCACGTAGGCCATCTGCTTCCCGTCCCTATCTATGGTTGAGAAAAAAAACGTTCCATCAGTCGTCTCATTCCTACTTTCGACGAGAGAACGGGATCGGTATGAAGAGAGTGCAGAGAAAGTAGGAGTGAGTTTACTGACGGAACCTTTTCGTCAATAATATCTCCACCGCTCCCCCAGCGCTTTAGCTGCATCATGTAATAGCTGCTGATCGGCACGTCGTAGACCTGTTGCCTGTAAATACCTAGCGATGGCTGCCACAATGTTCTGTAAATGCTACGCGAACTAGCCATTTTGCAAAATGTTTGAGTAAAACGCTTTCTGTGCGAGAGTTCCTACAAAAATCAGGGTTAATTTTCAACACATCATTCGCTTAACACTTAGACTGGTGTCCGAACGTTGTGCTGCCTTTCAATAGTCAATCTGTGGATGACTACCTTTGAAGTCCCGCTGATGTATTGTTGGCGAAAATGTTCCGTCAGTAAACGCTTTCCTACTTTGTATGGACTCTCTTCATACCGCCTCGCTTTGTCGACGGAAGTAGGAATGAGACGACTGACGGAACATTTTACCGTCAACCATATATGGCACCGCACTCCCTCCCCTCCTTGCTACAAGCTTCCAATTGGAGCAGCGCTCATCGTCTTCTTCGTATTTTTTTGCTATCGCGTGTCCAGACTTCTTTCGTCGGCATGCGCTCACACACAATAGCCCCCCCCCCCCCCGAGGGCGATTGGGAAGAGAACGAGGGCGGGAAACCGGAGGGAATCTAGAAGATAGCAGAGGAGAGGGAGAGGTAATCTAAGTGAGGAGCAGAAGAGGGAGCAATCGGAGAGACAGAGAGTTCTCTAGATCGGCCGAGGGGGGGGGGAGAGTGCGAGACAGCACCGCTATGCTTCAACCAGGAGCGTGTGTTTGTGTGGGCTTGGTCATGCAAAGATTCGTCGTCCACTCCCTCCTCTCACTCTCTCCCCCCTCGCTCTACCTCCCTCGCAACCGGTAGACCGAGAGGGGTGAAGGGTCGCGGGCCGGGGGGGGGGGGCGAAATATGAACTCCGTTTACCTCCCGTTCACAGGACAGACACAGAAGGTGGCACCTTGTGAGGGGGGGGGGAATATGAGAAAGGGGAAATGTGTGTGTGAGTGTGCAACAACGAGGAAGAAGAGGGCCCCACGAGTGAATCAGGCTACGGAAGGGGGGGGGGGAGGCAGAGGAAGCAGTAGAATCTGGTTGCAAAGAAGGGGAACTGAAGACGACCAGGCGGTGGCAAGGCATCGAAGTTCAGAACTCGTGTGACGGGAACATGCTATGCTCGCTGTATGGGCACTATGAGTGGTGGGGATGACCCAAGAGCTGAATGAAGACTCAAATGTTCACCAGTTTCCTCGTCTCGTCTTTAGAGATACCATTGCCGTTGCCAGGTTGCCTTGGGTTGGGGTTAGACTACGATAGACTAGTGTCCAGTCTCACCCCTTCCCCCCACCGACAGATAGATGGATCGTCTGTTCTTTTGAACGGCGATGCAGAAATAGACCTCCGCTGCCCGCGGATAGAGTGGAGTCTCCCCGCGCTCTCTGAGCAATCCTGTTGTCCTGCTGATTCTGTGTAGACATGCCTCTGAACAACAGGAAACCGTGATTGAGCAACAAATACGAGCGCTACCGGTGTTTTGTAGAAAATGAGAACGAGAGTAAGCCTGTTACGTTCCTGACCAGAGTTCTGCCGATGACAAATGGCCCATTCTTTTGCGATTTGAAGCCGTAATCGACGATTGAGAGCGCTATTCGTAGCATAGATTCAGCAAAGGTTGACTGACTCGCGCATTCATTGCAGGTCCAGCAATGCGACTGCGCTAACATGCTCCAGCTACAGTGCGGATGCCAGGTATCTATGCACGCTCTGCCATGAGTTTTTTTTTAAAAATCATTTTAGTCCAGTGCATAGTTAGTATTGGTATTAGTATCACCTAATTTAGTATTTGGACGACATAGACGAGAAGTCTTGCCTAAATTCTTCCGCAAACGTAAAACATATCTAAAATAATGTTTCAGTCCTCAAACAACAACTGCAACTGCCCGGTGCTCCAGCAGCAGTACTCGCAGTGCGGCTGCGGCCCGCTCACCTACACCGTGCGTAGTTTGATCTTTGGCCTTTGTAGTTTGATCTTTGCTCTCTCCAGGTCTCGTGCAACCAGTGCCAGAACAGCTGCCCGTCCGCGTGCATGCCCTCGTGCACGCCGCAGTGCGTCCAGCAGCAGGTAAGAAGAGATCAGAGAGATCAGAACACAAAACACAGAGTTCAAAGCACAAAGCACAAACTACAAGCAACAAGACACTCCTGAGTTGCGCACACGACATATATGTGTATCCATATCTATCTAGGGCTAGGCAGCAGCACTCCTATGTTGAGCTTATCAGGACGGGGTTTAGCAAGATTTAACCTAGGAAGCATAGTTGTGCATTACGTAGGAAGCATGATTATCCTCGGAAATACCCTATTTCTGCATGTTCAGTGTGTTCCTGTATCGTATCCCTCGCTTCTAACCCTCTCCTGATTTGTGTCATCTTTGCCAAAATCTGTCCTGGATCCTGTCGAATAGTTCATCTTACGTGGAGTTCGACAGCATCAGCATCCCAAGCCAGAGTTTTCTTACTGAGTATTTCGTCGTATAGTGGATTAAAAAGATCCGTCGGAAAATCATTCCGCATATAAGGCGAAAGAGAGTGAGCGAAAGCGAGAGAATTAGACTCATTTTGGAACGGGAAAAAAAATGACGAAGATCGGTTTATTCCACTATACCCTGTATTATCCCCCCCTACTCACTCCTCCCTAACCCAGCTCATCATCATCCAACCCCCGCCACCCTCGTGCATTCTGCAGTGCATGCCCGCCTGCCTGCCCGTCTGCACCGAGCAGGTTTGGGTCTCGTGATCTTTGATCTCTGACCTCTTCCCCTCTGATCTTTGATCTTTGATCTGGCTAATCCCTCCGATCCCCCTCTCATCTCAAACAGATCATCGTCTTCCGCCAGCCGTCCTGCGTCCCCCAGTGCATGCCGTCGTGCCTTCCCTCGTGCATCCAGGTATGGTTGGGGAAAATTATAAAAAACCACCATTTCAACAAAACGGTCGTTTCATCAGCACCAATAGCATTCAGATCATGGTTCATGAAATGACCGATTTGACGAAATGGTAGCCTTCCAAAAATATTCCGTCAGTCGCCCTTATTCTTATCTACAACCAGAAACGATATGAAAAAAGTTCAGACAACGTAGGAATGAGCGTTTACTGACGGAACATTTTGGCGGAAATGACAACTTGTCCACTCCCCTTCCTGTGTGACGTATATTTCCCCCCAATACCTATAAGTCCGGAAAATACCCAGGCCATTGCCCGGCGCGTGTTGTGTGGCGTTCTCGAAACAGTGTGTGTGCCTAAACCGTTTTGCTTCCTGTTCATGTGGACTCTCCCAAAACGGGACGGCAGAGCTCCACGAGTGTTTCCCTACACGCTTGACGTTTACTACCATCTTCGATGCTTCCATTTCCTAACCCCATGCTTAAACCCCGCCTAACAGATATTCGTCGAGCCGGCGCCCGTGTGTATTCCGCAGTGCATGCCGATGTGCTCGTCCGCCTGCATTCAGGAGGTAAAGCTAGGAGAGTCTCATTGTCATACTCAGGAGTCATGAGGTTTGTACGGCAAGAAACAGTAGAGGTCTGCACGAGAGTTCGTTTCATGCTTATGTTTCAAATACAGCATTCATAACCGCGATGCGTTTCGTCACCAAAAGCAGTGAAACATATTGAGCAAAGGAACTCTCATGCAGACCTCTAAGGAAGAGCTGATTGCTGTACAGGAGGTAGAGTTAGGCTATGACTTTGAGACAGGGCGGTTTGTACGGCAAGAAAGGCAGGAGGTACCTACAGGAGGTACAGGAGGTAACGAAAAGTTCGACACGCTAACTGATGTGTGGGAAAAACGTGGGATGCTAGAATAGAGGACGCAAACTTCTTATCAGCATCATTCTAATGTAGCAGAGCTACAGTTACCTGAGAAACCTCAGCAAGCAACGCAGAGTGATTTCAGTGTTGTGGTGTACCATGGGAAAGCAAATATACTAATACGAGTAGAGTAGTTGGACGAGCGTAAACATAGGAAGTCATACCACCGTGAGGGGGCTAATGCACATAGTGGGGTTGGAGCAACTCATGGCAAGCGTGGGATAGTCTTGACCAACAGAGTCTCATCAAATGTACGGTCCTAACAAAAACATATACCGATATATAATAAATGGCGATCGTGTGGACTACAAAAGACGTGCTTTCCTTGCAGGCTCTCCTCCTCATTCCCCAACAGCAGCAGTGCGCCCCGCAATGCATGCCCCAGTGCACGCAGCAATGCCAGCAGGTAAAGCAGTCATATCGAGAGATCGACAATCTCTTATATTTTTAATGTTTTAGATATATATACATTTTTTGCGAAATATCTTACAACGAATGATATGCTTCTAATCTCGTCATACCTGGGCGGCAGCCTGCTGAGCGCAACACTTTCAGCAACTTCTTCTCATTCCTCAACAGACATGCGCACCCCAGTGCATGCCCCAGTGCACCCAACAATGCCAACAAGTGAGCCAACTAAACTATCTAGAACCAGAAAGATGCACGCACATAATGATGTAATCATAGCCTCATACGTATTGAATAAAGCATAAACGTCCATTCTCTATTCATTTCAGCAACTTCTTCTCATTCCCCAGCAGCAACAGTGCGCCCCGCAATGCATGCCCCAGTGCACGCAACAGTGCCAGCAGGTCGGTTATAGTAAAGAAAAAAGGGAATATACAAACGTTCGAAAAGGGAATATATAAACGGGAATGAGAAGAAGTTGCTGAAATGTTTATTGCGCAGATTCCGCTGCCTTTCAAAGTGCTCTTCGGAAACGCTATGCGATACTGATCTCAAAAAGCTGTCCTTGTTCTTGCTTTATTGCCTTGGAATCAAATAGCATCGTTTCAAAGTGCGAAAAATGCGTTAAACACCGTAGCGGCGGAATCACGAATTATACGTTCCGTTTTCTTCGCCTATACATAAGTTGAGGGTTCTCAAACTAAGCCCTCAACTTTTGTATTTGTTTTTTTTCAGGCATAAAACCAAGTAACTGCCTACAGGATGCGGGCCAAATGAGCTAAAAAATATCGGCCTTTCCGTCCATTTTGATAATAATATAACTAACAACTCCAGGCTCTCCTTCTCGTCCCTCAGCAGCAGCAATGCCAGCCCGCCTGCATGCCCGCCTGCCTCCCGTCGTGCACCCAGGTTGATCTTTGATCTCTAATCATTGATCGTTGATCTTCGATCTCTAATCTTTGATCTCTGATCTCCTGCTTTCAGTGTCCCGCCCCGTGCCAGCCGCAGTGCTCGCAGCAGTGCACACAGGCTTACCTGCTGATGCCGCAACAGCAGTGCACCTCCCAGTGCATGCCTAGGTCAGCTTTTGCGGCTCTTCCTGTCTTCTATCTCTAGCTTTCCGTGCTATTCAAATCGCTGGACCAGCTATTCTCATACGTTATGACGTAAGATAGGTGCCAAAAATACCGTGGGAACCATATGCTTTACGTTTTTTTTTCAATATTCCACTTTCCAGCTGCTCCCCTCGGTGCATCCAGCAAGTCCAGTGCTGCGGCTCGTCCAACTGCAACTGCAACTCGAACCAGCAGGTGGGCATGTCTCTCGTGACGCACATTGTCTTGCAAATTGCGGACTGACGCTGCTCCGTGACCGCTCAGCATGAATGAGATAATCGAAATAGCTTCAGATCATCCTCGTCCAGGCTGCTCCGCAAGTCCAGTGCGCCCCCGCCTGCATGCCCTCGTGAGTGTGCTTGGCTTATCCTATCGTTCAAGTATTTTATTTTATTTTATTTTATTTCATTTACGCCGAAGTGTGCGGTCAGTCAATTATATATAATTTGTGATGCGAGACTATCGTTGAACCATCTGATTTTACCATTTACCCCTGCCACGCAGTAGCCTTCATACGAAGTCCCCACGCGTGCGCGTAAATCGAGAAAAGTGATCTTTGATCTTTGATCTTTGATCTTTCTGCAGGTGCCAGAGCTCGTGCATCCAGCAAGCCTGCGTGCCCGCCTGCCAGCCGATGTGCTCGTCGTCGTGCGTCCAGCAGGCCGCCGCCCAGGTATGACGAGATCAGAGATCAAAGATCAAAGATCAAAGACCAAAGTCCAAAGATGAACTCCTCCTCTTATAGGTAGTGGTCGTCGCGCAGCCCGCCCAGCAGTGCGTCTCATCGTGCATGCCCACGTGAGTTCCTCCTTCCTTGCGTTGCTGACCGACATTATGTCATAATATATTTACAGTGCATTTAGTTAACGTATTGTTTAGCTATGATGAGTTTGTTAATGTGTACCTGCATTAGAGTTTTTTTTCCGCTGTTACGTTCATGGTATGGTTGAGAAAAAAAAGTTCCGCCCGTCGTCTCATTCCTACTTTTGACGAGAGAACGAAGCGGTATGAAGAGAGTCCAGGCAAAGTAGGCATTCGTTTACTGGCGGAACTTTTTCGTCTATAATAATCCTGCTACTGAGAGGTGCTGATTAGCAGCGTAGGTAGGTACTTCCAAAGAACTACGTTTTCCCCGATATCAGCTTCATTGACGGGCTGAAGACTATCCGAAGGCGGGGTTCCGTTTAGCTGTGCCTCCTCGTGTGTCCAGAGCGCCTGTCCCGCCGCCTGCCAGCCCATGTGCGACAACTCGTGCGTCCAGCAGGCCCAGCAACAGGTCACACACAATGTTCTAAATGTTAAGCGAACGAGTCAAAATGTTGAGGATACAATGCTTTCCGTGCGAGAGTTCCTACCGAAATCAGGCGCATTTTTGGGCATCTCGTTCGCTTAACATTTGCACCGTTGTCAGAGCATTGTAAGGAACTCACCCATGCCCCAGCTCTTCACACATAATACGTACAGTTTCCCATAATACACACTAGAATTATTGCTCCGATGACTTTGAAAGGCACCGGAATCGGCGTTACAAACGGAACGATTATATCTTTAATTTGTCTCTACTAAATATACGCATGCGGCAATCAAAGATCAAAGATCAAAGATCAAAGATCAACCTCATGTCATCCCCACTCGGTCTATCCCCCCTCTGCAGATCATCGTCGTGGCCAGCCAACCGCAGAACAGCTGCCCGTCCGCCTGCCAGCCCTCGTGCACGCCGCAGTGCGTCCAGCAGCAGCAGGTATAGCTAGAGTGTAGTCTACAAAGATCAAAGGTCAAAGATCAAAGATAATAGATCAAAGACCAACTTGTAGATCTGCGTCGCGGCCTGTGAGCCGTCGTGCCAGTCGAGCTGCAGCTCCAACGCCGCTTGCGTCCAGGTACAGCCTCGAATCGCGTGCTTCCTACTATCCTTCCGCGCGATTAATCCCCCTCGGCGACCGGTCAGCGACCGTCGAAAGTTCGGTATTAATTGGGCAACGGGGTCGCGAACTTTCCCATGTATAAGCATAGGAGTTCGCAATTATTTCCGACTTCCCCCCCGAAATGTCGCCGACCGGCCGCCGACCAAAATAGGTGAAAGATCGGTGACCGGTAAGAGGGAGGCGAGAGAGCATGCGATTTGGAGAGAGCGAAAAGAGCATACCCGGTGGTGCTCTTTTCGCTCTCTCACTCTGCCCATGCTGAGGGATGCTCTCTCGCTGTCGGCGATCTTTCAAAAGTTGGTGAACTTTGTGAGAGGAGAGGAGACGTAAATCGGGCTATATTCTTAGAAGTTTCCTGACTTTGCGAGTGAGTATTTCGAGAAATTTTGGTTTGTGACCCTAGGTAAATTTGTATGGAGATTTCGAATATGTAAACAGATTTGTCGCACGACATACAGTAAGCTCACAACACTGTGTCGAATTCACAAACTTTCTCAATTTTTGAAGAAGGAACTTATAATTTCGGCTATGCATTTAATTTTCGATCTGCATTACGAATGTTTAACTTTTGTTATCCTATTTTAACTTTATAGGGTTGTTAACAATGCAAATCTTGGAAATAGATCCTAATTCTTAGCGTATGCTGACGCATCAATTGCGCTGATTCCAAAAATATAAAATTCGTACACATTTTATTGAGATAAAGTATGAAAGGCAAAATCTGCAAAACCAAGTTTCACAGAGGTGGAGCCGAACCCGCAATATGAAAATACCAAGTAACACGCATACCTATTGCGCCATACAAGTTATATTTTGCTGACGCTACATCCCCCTCACGGTCCTCTCCCTTCCCATAGCCGAAAGTTGGCCAATCTCTCCCGAATTTCTGCCCAACCCGCGCGACCTGCCAGCGAAAGATCGCTGAGAAGTCGGTGAACTTAGGGGGGATTAATCGCGCGGCTTGTTTTTTTTCGAAATAAGTAATTCAGCCCATCTTTAGAAGTGTGGCTCAGAGCTCAATACTGTTGGGCCTGAACAGTATAGTTGTTGTCTCAACTACCGTAACCTAGGCGTGCCTGCCCTCGTGTGAGTCTTCGTGCGTGCAGCAGACGCAAGCCTCCGTCGTGGTCGTCGCCCCTTCGTCCTCCTCCTCGTGTGCCCCTGCTTGCCAGCCCTCCTGCAGCAGCCAGTGCAACCAGCAGGTATATAACTTCGCCGAAAGCAAGATTTAATAATTATATATATATATATATATATATATATATATATATATAAAAATTGTCAATGGTAGGCCAAACATGATTTCGTTGATGCTAAGCGCGTCTGATTCTCTCACTTTTCGAGAGCGTTTTGCAAAAGTGAAATCATGCTTGTGTTACTATGGACAGATAGACGGGTATGAAAATGGGAGATGGAAAGATAGAAGGCTGGTGTGAGCCTATGCCCGATTCAGGTCCAGCTCTGCGCCTCGTCCTGCCAGCCGTCGTGCGACTCGACCTGTGGCGGCAACAGCGGCTGCATTCAGGTACAGACCACCCCTCCGGACTACAGTCTTGTCTGATCTTTGATCTTTGATCGCTCCCTTTCAGTCGTGTGTCCCCTCGTGCCAGCAGTCGTGCAACACGCAGCCCCAGCCGTTGGTCGTCGTGCAGGTAGAATACGAAGTTCGTCCCCGGTCTCCCTTCCCGATAATGCACGCAAAATTGGCCCCACCATCATAACACTGCACCATGCACACAAACATACTGAGCACTAACTGCAGTAGTAGTAACCCAAAGTGATTTAGCCCCAGCAATCGAGCTGCGTCCCCGCCTGCCAACCGTCGTGCACGCCGCAGTGCGTCCAGCAACAGGTGGGTGCCGAGTATTAGGGGACCGGGGATACGGTAGAGCCGGGAATTCGGGAGAGCCGGGAATTCGGGAGAGCCGGGATTTTGCAGCAAGTGTGCGTGCAAGCGTGCGCCCCGTCGTGTCAGTCGTCCTGCGGCGGCAGCTCCGCCTGCCAGAGCTCGTGCACCAACAGCTGCACGCAGTCCTGCAACACGCAGCCCGTAAGACCCAGAGCAAAGATCAAAGATCAAAGATCAATATTTCCTCCCTTCAGGTGATCATCGTCCAGTCGCCGCCCTGCGGACAATCGTGCCAGGTTTGGGGATGACAGGGCCGGGAAGTAGCACATCCCTAGAATAGCCGGTCTTGTCTAGCCGGGAAATTATTTCCGGCTTCCATTACTGCTAAAATGCGGATCGCATAACCGGCCTTCGGGATTGCAGGCCGCGCCCGTCATGCAGTGCGTGCCGCAGTGCCAGCCCAGCTGCCAGCCCTCGTGCACCATCCAGTACCAGGTAGCCGGGCTTTTCTTGCTCTCCTAATTCCCGGATACCGGACAATTCATCTGTTCACCTGAATCCCGGCTCTCAGGCGGCGCCGCCTCCGCCGACCATCATGATGTGCAACCAAGTGTCCGGCTCCAACTCGTGCGCCTGCAACTCCGGCTACGCACAGTGCATGCAGGTATGAGATAAACGGATCCGGCTTTTAGGCCGGCATATAATATCCGGCTGCGTACGAAAACCCGGTCCTCCTTGCAGGGCATCTGCTGCCTGCGGCGTCGTCACCGCATCAAGAAGGCGCTCTAAACGCCGGCTCCGTTGCTGTACGTCGCGCTTCCCGGCCGAGGATGCCGATACACACACCACTTTCCGGCTCCGGGTCCGGCTCCGCCCCCGCCTACCGTACATCTCACCACACCACACCACACACACACACTTCCCCCCGACCTTCTTGCCCCCCGTTGCACGCCCACGATTCGAATTTACTGTTTCCTCCCTCCATCATAATCCCTTATAATGCCCCCCCCCCTGCCCAGCCTAGTTCCTAGAGACATATCTCACACACAAGCACACCCCACCCTCCAGTCCCGGTAGACAATGACTAATTGGTAAAGGCAGACCCGCACCACCGCACTCACCGCACCGCATCACTCGCACCACCAGGCACACCGCACACGCTTTTTTTGTAATTCCAGGACCTGAGACTACGAATATCTCCTTCTCGTGTATTGGTAGCGCATTCTTGGTCTCGGGCCCGCACCCCAATGCACTTCCACATCTTGCTTTACCGTAATCCCACCCCCCCCCCAAAACGCTCCGCACAATTTGCTCAATCCGGTATGTGTCGCAACAGAACAAAATGGATATGATTCCCTACTTTGTGTTGTTTCATTTGTTCTAATATTCAGTAGTAGCCCTCGCTCTCTCTCTCACGCTTCGTATTTATGGAGATCGATCGATATTGCTTGTAACTCGTCGTTGAGGGGCGTGACGCGGCTGCGTGGCGTGCGCGTTGCGTACGCGTCGCGGCTCGCGCCGCTCCACCTGTTTAGGCGTAGATCTCTCACCGTACCACTTGCTTTCCAGAAGAAAAAAACAAACTCCCGACGCACCCGCTTTTCTTCCTGTTCCTTTATACCGTTCCGTTTACTGTGTCGCTATGACTTTTATGCACCTCGGTCCGTCTTAAATAATAAAGATATTTATTCGCTTGAGATGCAGAGAGGAAATAATGTCTGCAAGGTGAAAATACAATGCTATAGTTGCACAATGTGTCATCAGTAGAAAATGGTATGATAATGAAAAGAAAACAACGAAGAAGCAGCTGTAAAATTGCTAGAGTTAGGTGATATTTTTTTCTCTGAATATATGTATAAATGAGAAATGTCGTTGATCGATTTAGAAATAGAACCAGCTTGCTAACCGTAATATTTTGCATCAATCGTCGGTCTGTTAATCCGGAACCGCGACGCCCGCCGGAGAAGCGTCGCGGTCGGCAGACAGCGAGAGCGTTCTTTGTTCATTTCTGTTCCATGCTTCGGCCGAAAATGGTCGGGCCAAGCTACGCTCTTCTTCTCGGGTTAGTAACATAACCTTCTCCTCCCCGTTCCCGATTACATCCCTTTATGGTGCGTTCAGTGTCGAAAAATCCTCGATTATTTGCGGTAATTCTTAGTTGACATTCGACGAAAAGCGGTTAGGTTTCCCTTGAAATGTCTGTTATTCTTTGTCGGCGTTCGAAGAAAGCGGTTATTCTTTTCTGTCTTTCAATGAAAAGCGGTCGGCTCCATTTTAACCCCCCTCGACACTGAACGCGTCATTACCGTATACTTTTGACGGAAAAAAATAATTACTCATTCTTCCGTACATCTCTCATACCATCACAACCAAGCTTGTCTTTTCCAATCGCAATCTCAAATATTTGACTTGAAAAGAGCATTGCAAAACCAGAATTCTAGTGAGTAATGCTACAGTCTTTCATTGAGGTTCCCATACTTTGCCACTAGATTAAAAACAACTTAAAGGACCTCCATTCGGAACCGTAATCTATTCAAATTCGTGACGGCATCCTGACGAATTCGATTAGTTCCTCTTCTATGCCCTTCCCTCTCTCGCTATGCAAATTAGTCTGAATTAGCCAATCTACGGAACTGAGTGGTCCTCCTTTAACCTTCCTAACCTTCAGATTGCTATGCCTTTCGCCGTTCGCGCATGGAGCAGCTGCTGCAAGGTATCTATTATTGATGAAAAGTTTTGTCCGTAATTTCGCACTTCATCTGCACTCTTTGCACTCTGTTTCACTCTCTTCTCAGAAATAAGAATGAAACGACTGACGGAGCATTTTTATTAACCATATTTACTTATCACAATTGAGAGAGGAGCTAGATTTATATTTTTAAAGAAATGGATTAACTGTTTAGTTAATTACTAAAGTTCTCATTACTAGAGTAAAAAAATCATTTAGCTCTACCTGCATTTCGAAGTCGTATTGCACGAAACCAAACAAAGCAGCGGTAATATTATTAAATTATCTTTCCTACTTTTTACTGCATTTCCCAGTGAACATGCATAGAACAAGTTAATGAATGGAATAGATAGATAGATGTTTATCCGCACGTTACATAGAACAGAGTAGTATTATCTATACGAGACATGCAAAAATGAAGATAAAGCAACATATTAGATTCACAAGGCATTTACCATAATTACCTATCGTTAAGAAATCTAAAAACAGAGACTGCGTAAAATCTTTTAAAAAATCCAATCAATAAGTCAGTGAAGCATCGCAGAACAACTGGCCGCCACTTGATTTTACCTTCGATAAGTACGTGAACACAATGGAGCTGATGTCGGATGTCACGAACAAGGCTGCCCTGACGTCCCTCCAGGTATTAATTATGCTGATCGAGAGTAGGAATGAGAGTAGGGATGACGGATCACATATTCTTCTAGTCCATGTAACCATGATGTGAACTACAGGTTTAAGATCGGTTACTTTTGATTTTGATGCTTTTTATGCTTCACATATCATTCATAACCGCGACGCGTCTGGCCACCAAAAAGACAAATAAACATAAAGGAACCGATTTTAAAACTCTAATGGTGCGCTCAGTGTCGAAGGGGGGTAAAAATCCTCGATTATTTGCTATGATTCTTTGTTGACATTCGTTGACAAGCGGTCTAATTTTCTTAAGGGGACATGGAACCCATTTTTTAGTGAAGCTTATATGAAAGATTTTGTCAAATTTGTATAAAACTAAAAGGAAAAATTATAAAAATTAATAGTATTCGCGAAATGATTTTTTTTGAAAATTTGTTTTACGACGAGCGTACTGTATTTAGCAGACAGGGGCCAAGCCAAACGGAATCATTACACTGTACTACCGCCCCTCGGAAGGAAAAAATAAATTTCATATTTAGAATTTTTTTAATTTTTTAACAATTATTTTTTTGTTTATTATTATTGCTAAAGGTAAATAAAAAGTTGTATTGAAATTCAACAAAATTTATTTATCGCTTCCCACTCCATTTAAAAATGAAAGTTATTCGACTGCTTTTCCTTGAAAGACAGAAAAGAATCACCGCTTTCTTCGAAGGACGACGAAGAATAATAGACATTTCAAGGAAAATCAGGCCTCTTTTCGTCTAATGTCAACTAAGAATTGCAGCAAATAATCGAGGATTTTTGACCGCCCTTTCGACACTGAACGCACCATAATGTGAATAACTCAGAACTCATAACAAAAAAAACAACTCAGGCGGTCGTGGTCGCTACCTTGGGCGGCAATCGGTCGCAGGGCACGATCGAACTGGAGTACGCGCCGTTTAGCGACGAGACCATCTGCCAGAAGTGAGGGAAAGACTGATGAAGCAAGGATATATAGTGGATTAAAAAGAACCGTCGGAAAATCCTTCCGAAAGTAAGGCGAGAGAGTATGCAAAAGTGAGAGAATTAGAATCATTGTGGAACGGAAGAAACTGACGGATCGGTTTATTGCACTATAATAATACGCGAGGAGTGCGCCCCCGTAGTCGTTCCTAGTGTCTTCCATAGCGAAGACAATTGGTGTGGTGGTAGACAACATGATTGCATCCCAATTCGCGGAAAAACTCCTGAATCTGAGGAGTAATCTGAGGCATACGCTTCGTTTTCGGCTTCGTCAGTAGTATTTCGAAGCATGAAAACGGTATTTGCAGTATCTTCGTTTACGCCAAGTCGAGCCCAGACGTGAGCTGTTACGGGAGTTCGTGTGCTCTGAAGCCCGTCGGCCGCAAGATTACATACGCTGTGGACGCCGACGTGGACGAGGTCTGAGAAGCACGCTATCAGTTAATCCTTTGATCATAGTAAATAACTTAATTTTTTTGGTGATTACAAAGGGGTTGAATTCCAATGTTTTGAATTAAAGTAAATATTCAGGTCCTGCTCATCTCGCTCGATCCCTACTGTTCAATGGTAGTTACGGGTAAATCGGACGGAGGAACTGCCTTCAAGGTATAGGTCGGGGGAATGCGATGATGCAATAGAGCCTCCGAATATCGGAGGAGAGAATGAGCAAAAATGAGACGAGCAGATCACGAATCATAATAAGAATAGACCGGCCGAGTTATCCTACTTTTGCACGCTCTCTTGCCTCATATGCCGACACAGATCCTTCTGCTCAACTCATTCGTACTACTTCAGGTGGCCGCGGTTCCGGTAAGCGCACTGCACTACATCAATGACGATGATCCGTACGTTTCTTCTTTTTTTTCTCGTTAAATTGCGTGGGCGCTTTGAGCTTTGAGCAAGAGCTTTGAGCGCGAAATTGCATATGCACCGAAATTAATTGCAACTGCCTTGCAGATTATCGAAATACTCTTATCATTATCAGGTCCGACCCCCGGTTGCACTCGCTTCACGTACCGTCACTTGCCTACGAAAAGCATGAGGTGTGAGGAAACTCCTGGGCAGAGTGCGCATACAGAATACGGTAACTCGGGGAAAAAAGACGACAAATGCCCAAATCACGCTATATTGCATACAGAGATGCACATTAGAGTTGAAAGAATGAACATGTTCCCTTTCGAACATCACTTTGCCTGTCATGTTCCCTTACATTACCATGTTCGAACATGGTAGAGAACATCGAAAATCGGTTGGTTTTGACCTATTTATCCCAAGCAAACTGAATTATCGCAACCATTCTCCGTCAAAAGAGGGGAAAGGAATGAAGAGAGGGCAACGATGTTCGAACATGCAAGGCGAAAAGTTCGAACATTCTTGTTAAAACATGTTCGAACATATTTACTCTCTCCTTCATTCCTTTATTCGTCGAGGCTCGAACATGGTTCCTTTCTTCATCTCTAATGCACATGCCATTTCTTTCGGTATATATGCTTCACTGTTTTCGGCGACCAGACGCGTCACGGCTATGAATGATGAGTGAAGCATTCGCATCAAACCCTACTATGTTGCCGTACGGCATGACCGTCTGGCGGTAGGAGGCGAAACGGTCATGCTTTTCCTTAGGTAGATAACAATTAACTAATATCAACGCTTAACTCTTCATTTCCGAAAACTTTATACCTGTAAAATGTTTCTAAATTCGCTCAGCCCCTGCACAAACTGTCGCGCAAGTACGACTTCTTCGACTCGAAGTACTACAAGACGGACGCGAAGCCGGTCGTGGGACTGGACAAGGAAGAGTGCTTTGACGAGTGGGTCTGCCAGTAGGGGAAAATAGGCATGTTCGAGAGGGAAAATAGGCATGTTCTCACAACCTCATTCTCCCCTCCCCCATTCATCGTCGATATTTCGCCCCATTTGCATACGGAATTTGGCAAAATGAAACCGATCAGACAGGTGGACACGCTGTGCCCCAATGCAAAACCTTTGGAAAGCGAAAAGCGAGATACCGAAAAAATGATCTCGATTTCGGTAAGAACACTCGCAAGGAAACATTTGATTCCAAGCATTTTAGCTCGTTCGCTTACCATTTAGAACGTTGTGAACTCGTGAACTGTGAACCGAAATTGCCCTTGTCCTTGGGACTGAATCCCCGAGAGCGGAAGGGGAGAGGCAATTTTTTTTCAATTGAGAAACGATGCTTGTAGAGTCGCTTCGTCTGTTTGTCCAATTCTGAATACGTCTAGCTGAAAACGTCTTTGCTTCTTCTAATAATAATTCTAATAATATTCTAATAATTCTAATAATTCTAATTCTATTCTAGTCTACTGCAGTTGTAAGTACGGTCGGATGCTCATCTACGGCATGGGCTCCGGAAACCAGTTTGGAATGAAGCTGACGATCGCTGCGAAATGCGCTTGGTAAAATTGCAGGAAAAGGAGAATTATGAATGAATAAAAATAAAATGAAGCATAAAAAAGATCTACTGACGTATCCTTTTATTCCTTCGACTATACATATTCGAATAGATTACAGTTCATATTATTGGAGGAAAGCGAACGTCGAGAAATCTTTGCAGCGCACTCCGCTAAATATCTACAGTGAAACTCTCTAGGCAAAGTGCCAGCCTAATTCTAAAAGCCGGTTCCGGCTGAAGCTTTAAGATGATTAGCGGACTGCGCTGCAAATATTTCTAAACATCCCTTTTCCCAAAAATACGGTCCAAAAGTCGGAACAATAATCCTGTAAATTATGCAAAAAAACACAACCCATGATGATACATTGCGTTGTTGTTATTCATAAGAATTATTTCTCTGGAATTATCGTTATTCTTATTATTTGGAGAAAATGTTTCGTCAGTAAACTCGTGCCGTCTCTTCATAGCGCTTCGTTCTCTCGAATTAAATAGGAATGAGACGACTGACGCAACATTTCCGTAGCCACCGATATTCTGGTAATACGGCTTACAGAATGATTGCGCTTCAGTTTTGTTGTTATTTTCGAATTCTACGTCAAAAAGTGGTCTAGACTAAATATCAACAAAAAATGAAATAAGGCTGTAACAAGTTAGCTGTAGTCGTCGTGCATAGGGTGAAGCTGCGGCTGTCCCGGAATGCGGAAATGGACGACTACAACTCGTACAACACACTGCACGTCTCCCTCCACAACAGCTACGTCATCATGCCCCATCAACGTGAGGAGAGGAGCTTCTACGGTTGAAGGAAACGTTCCATCAGTCCCGTGACTCATTCCTACTTTCGACGAGAGAGCGGAGCGGTATGAAGAGAGCGCAGTGAAAGTAGGAAGGAGGGCAACTGACGGAACGTTTTCGTCGATAATAGCAGCGTTTGAACACCATACATTTCCGCAACTCAGCCTCATTCCAATACAGCAATGTAGCCTCGCATCAGTAGCCTCATTCCTGTGAGAGCGCAACAGTGCGAAGAGAGTGCAGATCACAGTGTTCTGACAACAGTCAAAATGTTAAGCAAACGAGATGCCGAAAAATAACCCTGATTTCGGTAGGAACTCTCGCACGGAAAACACCGTATCCTAAATATTTTGGCTCGTTCGCTTAACATTTAGAACACTGTGAGATCAGTAGGAATGCGGCTATTGGTTGAACCATTTCGTCGCCACAACATTCTGACTGCAGTGTAAATGTTAAGCGAACGAGATACCGAAAATTTTGGTAGGAACTCTCGCACGGAAAACATTTATCCCAAACTTTTTTGGCTCGTTCGCTTAACATTTAGAACATTTCGTCACTAATGGATGCTTTAGTACGCGCGCTTCCGATGGACTTCCACGTGTCTCGGACTGAACGGGTCGTCAACTTTGTCTATTACGGATCCGGCGTGGTATTTGCTTTCGCTTTTTGAGTCTTTAGAAGTAAGATTTTACGTTAAAAAATCGGCGCCACTCTCAACCTTACCTTATCCGCTAGGGAACTTGTTTTGCCTACTGAAAATAAAAAAAACGATGAGACAGCCACACTTGGTATGACATAAGAGTTTGGTTGCAAGAATGCTTGCAAGTTCAGCGCCTAATTTTACATATTATTGACGTAAACGTTCCGTGAGTAAAGTCATTCCTACTTTGTCTGCACTCTCTTCATACCGCTTCGCTCGCTCGTCGGAAGTAGGAATGAGACCACTAACGGAACATTTTTCTCAACCCTAATTATGTTCCCCAGTTTCTCGACGTACTCTGTGCCTTGAGCTGTACGTGGTCGAGTCGCTGTCCGGCACGCACCACTCCGCCTCGGGCATCATCTACAAAGAGGGCGTCATGCTCGAGTTCCCCGAGGCAGACTGCCTCACGAAGAACCCGGAGGGCTACGATTGGGTGAGGGTCGAGGAGGAGATTGGAGAGCTAGCTATAGTAGCTTGCTTGCTGCTTGTCGGGATTGGACGGACTGACAGTGAGCAATGTTGTTTCCGTTCAGAACCAGAATAATTCGGTTGCTAAATATTCGCTTACAGCCTTTTCGCAACAAGGACGACAACAAGTTCCCACCGACTGGTCACAATTACAGGTGGGTAGGAGAATGCTTCTCAGGGTTTGCTCGTTCATTGTACTTCCGATGAACGGGTTTCTTTTCTAGGCGCTCTATGTTGCCTACATAATCTGTCTATGCTAATCTGAATCTATATTAGGGATTTATGGAGCTCATTTTACAGGATCATCGAAAAGACGGATGCGAAGGATCCGAATATGCCGTACAAGAGCCGGGAGGCCGTCACCAATGCGGTTGGCTTTTTTTCTATTTTTTTTGCCTCTTGATACCTCAAACTATTATCCGGCTGGCTTATCCGGTCCTAAAAGCAACTTGAAGCCCGTAACCGGCTTCACGGAAGAACCCGAGCGGACCGCTCCTCCGATCATCACTACCACAACCCTGCCCGAGGTCACCTTCACTACCATCAAGCCGACCATCCGCCACGGTATTACAAGCATGCAGTTTGACATACTCTCTTAGCAAGTTTCAAATCCATACTTTATTTGCATAAAAGCAATCATATTTCTTTGAAAGAGGTCCTAGACAACCGATCGCAAGGGAGAGGAGAGCGTCGTAGGTTGGAATCGAGAAAACTCGGATCAGAAATATGTCAAACTTTTTGGCGCCGGTTAGAGAAATGAAGCCGAGTATGGCATAAGTTTTGAACCGTTGTTGTATGTATATCAACATTCTATTGCTTACCACAGCTTCTATTTGATCCAGAACTTAATTTTGCACATTCATGGAATGAATATGCACATGCACTATGCAATTAATTTGCATATAATTTAAGAGGAGGGCACGTACCTGGAACAGATGAAGGAGTACATCGAGGATACGACGAGAGATCCGGGATGGCGGACTTTGGCTGCCTACTTGGGCTTTGCGGCCGGCACTATTACCAGGTATAGTGGAATATACCGATCCGTCAGTTTCTTTCGTTGCAAAATGAGTCCAATTCTCTCACATTTGCACACTCTCCCGCCTTATATTCGGAATGATTTTACGACGGATCTATATTATTGACAAAACGAGTCAGTAGATTCCTCATGTGAAGCGGTATGGAGATAAACCAGGAAAGGGCGCTTACTTACTGAAATTTTTCCTCATTGCATTGTCTGCTCCCCTCTCTTTATTCGGCTTCGATCTTGCTTTTCGAAAGTGCGTGTTCTGAATGGTCGGAGGTTTAGGAGAGAGGTTTACCTAATTATACAAAAGCTACAGTCTACCACACCACTTTTAGTTTAGTCGAGAGTTATTTTTGTACGAAAATTTGCAGCAGTCTTTTTGTCTTCATTCTCGGCTGCTGCCAGTTCGCGATAGACTTTAGCCGTATCGTATCCAAACGTCGGCCGCACGCTCGCTCTCCGAACAATTTGCATTTCTTCAGGACATAGTGGGGGGGGGGGTAGACGAATGATGTCCATGGCAGTGTGCCCCCCCCTCGTTTCCTCAACGATAAACTCTCTGTCCTTCCTTCTTCAGCTTCATTCTCGGCATGTGTATCGTCGCGTGCTTCAGTCGGTCCATCCACACGGAGTGGTACAACGAGATGTACCGGCGCTACGGTTCCGACAAGGAGGCCATCGGTACCCTACTTTATTCTTGGTTATCCTCTATTTCTGTATTCACTACTTATTTCAATGGTATAATAATAAATGGCCCACTCTACAATACGCAGAACGTTTTGCTCCAAAGGGTAGATCACGCTTGCAAAAGGTGAGAGGGGAGGTGAGGGAGCATGGGAATTGGAGAGACGCAGACACCGTGGCAATTTGGAATCATTCGCACCTGTTGCGGAACATAGTGTATACGATGATGGGCCTTTTTGGAAGGGGCGTTGTGGAAGCGCCCGTTTTGGAAGCAAACAGAATGACTAAAAATGAGATTTTTGAAATGCAAGATCAATTACGTGCTTCAACTACCCTTCTCTTTCTCGGCTATGTTTCGCGCCTCTACAGATTGCTGCAAAAAAGCACAGGCAATGGTACTGCTGTTCGATCATGCTAGCGGGAAACTCGTGCAAGTTTCGAGAAATTCGAGATTTTTGTTTCTGGTTTGCAGCCGAGGCCAAGGCAGCCGAGCCGAATGATACCACGCAAGATGTAACGATTGTCGGTGAGTGCACCATAGGGATGGCGAGACTATCAGCAAAACTACGCTGTACCGAAGCGTGCTGTGGGAGCGCTGTTTTGCGTGCCCATGAGCGAAGCTAGGGACCTCTGTCCTTGCCTCTGTTCTTCACTATTTCGCCTTATGTTAGTGGGGTGGGCACTGTTTTTCGGAATGCTCTAATGAAGAACGTACACAATAGGAATGAGTCACAGTGTTCTAAATGTTAAGCGAACGAGCCAAAATGCTTAGGATACGGTTTTTTTCCGTGCGAGAGTTCCTACCGAAATCAGGGTTATTTTTCCGCATCTCGTTCGCTTAACATTTTAACTGTTGTCAGATCAGAACACTGTGGAGTTGTATATGATGTGTTTGAGAAGACAATCACATACATGAACGTCTCGTCTAGGCGCTACGGTCGAGGAACGCTCATCGATGCGGACGGTTGATGGAACGACGACCGACGCCAGCACCATGGGGTGAGTATTTGGGGTAGGCTTTCATGAACGGCCCTAGACCAAGTCATGACCCAATACTAAATCATGACCAAACACCAAATCACGACCACACTGAGCGAAATTACCCCAGCTTTGCGCCTAATGGGGTAAATTTTACACCGACTGGCTGGGGTAAATTTGCAATTACACCAGTCATCTGGGGTAGAAGAGCTTTTGAATTTACCCCATGAGGCGTAAGCTGGGGTAATTTCGCTCAGTGCAATACTAAATCATGACCCAATACTAAATACCAAATGCTAACCCAATCTCAAATCATTACCCAATATCAAATGCGGAGCCAAAATCAAACCATACAAAGCGCATTTTCACCTGTGGCAGATGACTCATGAGCACGTCGCGAAGGTGCACTCTTTGTCTACATCTCGCCATTCTTCTTTCTTATCCACTGTCGAGATCAAGTCATTGGTCATCTACCGAGCTCTAGTCGGGTAGTATAGAAGTCCTCTCTATGCTTTCGCATAACCGTACATGAAACTTTGCCATGAACCACACTCAATTCGGGGGCGGAACATTTTGGAGAGAAAAAATGGAATGACTTGCAGCACGACCACCACCTCACAGCAGAGCAGCGCGTTGACGCAGCCATTATGAGGTCAGTGAGAATACTACACCTATTTGGTTGGCAGACTTCTGAGATAATCCCCGACATTTGGGAGGTTATGTTTCGTGAAAAGCAATCCACATCCAAAGAGAACATGAATGAGAGCGCTGGTTCGCAAAGGTTCGAACATTAATTTCATGGGGGCCAAACGGTGAACGACAAAGCATTCAGAAGCTGCCATCATACAAGAGGGCTGAGCGACAGCGTGAGGGATGTGTCTTGTGTTTTGTAAGACAAACAAGCCCGCCCCGTGTGTCCCTCATTACCCATTGCCACTCCACGGGCATAAAGTAGTATTGTATGCTAGGATGAGGAAGGCATCAGACCAGGATTACTGCATGTAATATCAAATATATACCAGTGGATATAATACGAAATACTCTATCTATAGTGGACAAACTTGTCTGGCGGGTTGCCTTGGTACCAAAAATAGCAAACACGAGTAGAATTCGCAAAGTAGATTATATGGAAAGGGCAAGATTTATTAGCGAGGTGGACGGGAATATACAGCAACATGAGGCTTATGTTTACTCGGGCAAAGGAACACGGGTAGAGATTGTTGTGAATCATTCAAAAGTCATCTAGAGACTATTCAAAAAGCACGGGCGAAACGCGTGAAACTCGTATTCGTTCTCACTGGAAACTCGGCAATCTCGGAGATTGGGCGGTAAAAGGTAAAATTTAAAAAAAAGTTTAGCAACAGTAGGCAAACAGTGCGCCCTGGTGACACCGGCGGTTGGAGGGGCAGAAGTTGTGCGTGCAGTTGGTACCTGTACAATGTAATATCAAAATTCGAACCGAAAGTCAACATTACTTATAGATTTTCTATATAATACTATGATCTTACCATACAAATAAGATATTATTATAAGCAGAAAACGAAAAAAAAATGAAACATTTAAAAGAGTAAATCTCGTACCCAGCCGTATCTCGTCCCAGTCGCCATTGTTGTCCGACAGCGGGCGACCTCCATTGGGGCAGCTCGGGTTGTACTCGCGGTTGTAGAAGTCTCAAAGAAGGCGCATTGCACAAAATACAAAAAATCTACTCAATAACGGTGTGGTCCGTCGGTTGTCTCATTCCTAGCTATTTCCCACGAGAGAACCAAGGGCTACGAAGATAAAATAGGAATGAGATTACAGACGGTATTAGGATATAACCCGAAAAAAAACTTACCTTCAACGGCCTCCGGACAACAAAAGCCGAAGAAGGCGCCCATTTGGCATCTGAATGTCTCGGCTTATTTTGAGAGCATATTTTTGTGCGGTAGAATTGGAGACGTTTGGGCAAGCTAGGCCTTGTCTACCTGTATCCCTCGGGGCACAGAGGCTTCGGGGTGGTCGTGGTCGTGGTCGTCGCCTTGGCGTCCTTGGCCCCAGGCACGCCCAGAGGGGGCGGGGGAGGAGCGGCGGCGGCGAAGAAGGCCTGAGGGAGAAATCCTCAACGGAGTCAACAGCATGACAGTTTTTTATGTCTGTTTCATAAGTCATTCGTAATCGCGACGCTTCTCGTCGCCAAAATCAGTGAAACCTATTCGGAACTCTCATGCACATATCTAAAGTTCATCCATGCGGTAAGGCAGCATTCATAAGAGTTAATCCGGTTGCTCAAATCCAAATTCAAACAAACGATCTCGATAATATGACACTTAGGGACTATTCGCAGCGAGAAATCTGCAGAGGTTTAAAATTTGGTATCAATTTGATCAAGAAGGAAGCGAAAACCTAGCGCTATTAGCGTATCTGACGTGTGTCTTCATTCTTTCACGCTCCTCATCACTGTCTCGGTCTTATAATGCGATTAAAAGGTTTGGTTTTCAAACCCTAAAGAACGCCATCGAAGGTTAGATATTAGCTCCTTACCGCGCCGGGGTCGCAGGTGCCCTTCGACTCGACCAGGCCCGAGCAGGAGAACATGTCGGCTGGAATTGATCTTTGATCTTTGATCTTTGATCTCCTACTTACGCAGAGAACAAGACGAATGGCAGGCCTTCTTGGTCGCGTAGCGGTTCGCGTTTCCCCCGCAGCCCAGGTACTCGAAGGCGAAGCAATCGGCGTGGTTCGTGTCGAAGTAGTACTGTAAGGAACTTGAATTTGCCGCCAAATTCGAAATGGCGTCAAATTTGAATATTCAAATTACCATCAATTGCGGGCGCTTGCCAGAACAGGCGCTACCGCGGTCCAGTCGCAGCTTGCACGTCTCCTTCCCGACCGGGTACTCGATCTTCTTGCCGTTCAGGGCCGCCGGGAACTTGCCGTCCTTGCCTGATGGTGATAATGATGATAATTGATTAAAAAGACCCGAATATAGGGCGAGAGAGTGTGCAAAAGTGAGAGAATTAGACTCATTTTGGAAGGGAAGGAACTGACGGCTCGCCGTTTATTCCACTATACACTTGACAAACAGCAAGCCGAAACGAGCTACAGGTATCGCACACAATACCAATTTTTTCGTTGAATTCAACTCCAAAATCGTTTGGAATCAGTGCTCTACTATAATAATCGCTCCCTCACGCTTACCGCCCATGCTCGGTTGGCACTGCAGAACCTCAAGGTTGGAGTGCGGCTTGCGCGTTCCGCTGCAATGCATGTTCGTATATTTGCCATTGTATATGATATACGATATCTTAGACAGTATTCCGTTTTATTCCATGCCTAGTAATATTATCATAATAATTAAAATAATAATTGTAATGAACTTACTTTCTCTCCTCGCCCGTCTTCTCGTCGACGCACCAGCACTCACGCTTGAACGCGTGGCACTGGATCGACCGGTAGTCGCCTGTAATTACACTTTTCATTTATTTCTATTCTTTTTTTTGTATTTTTTACATTATTTTATATGTTTCCTGCCTCAGTTCATGGTGTTAACATTGTTCTCAGCTGATTTTACCTTACCCTTCTGCAGGTCACACACCGGCACGTAGGCCGTCGGGGCGAGCGTGATCGACGACGAGAAGATCTCGCGGAGGTTGAGGTGGCACTCTGCGAAGCGAATTATCTATTCGTTGCCGCCTAATCATCAGCGTTTATGGCAGAACAATCTCCAGCAATTCCGCATGGCATTCCGAAATGAACGATCGAAAATGCTGCTCACTGGAACACGTGGGCGCCTTCCGCCCGTCGCCCGTCCTCGTTTCTTCGGCAATGTTGCCTAAATGATAATGCAAGGCTAGGCGGAGATGCGAGAAAAAGTGGTTATGCACAGGATCATTGACATATTGAAATGGTGAAATGCAGAGTCGACGCATACCGGTATTCGCAGCAACGCAGAAGCAGTCCCTCGCGGTGCACTGCGTCATCTCGAAGTAGCCTGTAGGGTGAGAGTTTGAAAGTACGCGACAAAATAGCGAACTTCCACCACTATTTCATTTTCATTTACATTGAGTTAATGTAGACCGTAGACGATGCTTGCTTCCCTCTAGGAACTTGGTAAAGATAACTTGGCTGGCGCACTCTGTCACGAGTTGGGCTGTGGACACAAATAAGCGTGGGTACGACAAAAACTTAGCCGACGTTGTGATGTGTAAAAACGTTCTACGGTGCCCCTTCAAAACACTCCTGTCTTGCGTCTAGCGAACCTGGCGGGTACAGCAATGAGTCATCGCTATGTCAGAGTGAGTGCGTTCTCTTCTCGTTCATTCCCTAGCATTATCTTCCTTTAAAATGAACTCTTATCAGCTGCTGTTTTCATTCCAAGTTCCTTTGCCAGTTTCAGCTTACAGCGATGACTCACAACCACATTCTACGTTGTTGGCCAAGTAAACACACAGATGAGAGAAGATCGAATAAACGCTACTGGCGTCAGTCGGGTTTCATAGGGTTTTCTTGACTAGTTTAGGATAACAAGACGTGCAAGAACTGCATTTTTGAAGTTTCAGTGAAGAAATGAACTCGCGGTTAATTGAAATAGCACGGAACATTTTCAGGTGACGTACACACAAATAATTATTGTGTCTAGCATTACCATCGAAAAGCATCTCAACTCCAGCTTACCATTTCTAGTGCAGGTCATCCCGTTGCTCTGTATATGACAGGGACCCTTGGCCTGCTGGGCGAGCGCTACTGTCGATAATAGGGCCACGCATGAGTAGAGAAGCATACTGGAAAGCCGTTTGCTAGCCAATAAACTTGCCATTATGAATATTCTTCCGACATAAGCGGGCATGGGTTTCTCTATGTACCA
>LS825489.1:86993-105444 GCA_900490955.1 Micoletzkya japonica
GGGGAGATCACTCTAATAGATGGGTGAACGGTGGGGGGAATGAGAGGAAATCGCGGCTCGAGGGGGCAGAGGTTAGTCACGGGAAAGTGGATAAGCACACACAGACGCACGACAAAGAGTTGGTAGGGGACAAACAGACAAACACACAAAGTTAGGTAACATTTCGGTCGGGCAACTCGTTGAAAGATATAGTTCGTTTGAAAAGAGCTCTTTTGGCCTTCTGTTGGAGGTATACCCAACAGAGGGCCAAGCAATTTAATCGCGTTATCAGGCCAATTCATTAAGTTTTAGTCTGAAAGAATGAGGAGATACGAAAAATAACTATACCCCTATCCGACAGCCTTTTTGAACGATCATGAACGGACATTTTAGAGACTTGAGTATATAGTAGACACAGACCTGCTCACTCTGTCCCCCCCTGGGCTATCTGCTATGGCCATGGAAACCAACCAGCCTCCCTCGATACTTGTTGGGCACAATATTCTATACCTTTGGAAAGCGAAACCGACTAGGATATCGTCTTTCTTGAGTTCCCAAAAGCCCTAAGTGTCGGATTGATGTTAGCTTTAGTGCCTATCGTGCTGCTCTTCCTTTCCCATTCCCAAGAATTTATTCGTGGTGCGCGGAACACCGATCTACCGTATTAGGAAATGACAGGAAGATTTTTCGCTTTCCAAAGGTTTTGCATTGGGGCAGAATACCGTGTGGGGAGTTGAGCTAGGGTAAATCACGATGAAAGGAAGTTTCACAATATTCCCAGTAAGGAAGTCCCTTCGAAGAGAGCGAAAGTCTAAACATGCGTGTGGCAACCTTTATAAAAGTGGATACTTCAAAGGTCGAATCAAAGCAAATATATTCGTGGAGCGGGCGAAAACAGACAAAAAGAGGAGAATAGCGAAGAAGTCAATGGCGCGTGTAGAAAGCGACCGGAAAACAAGCGATTGAGTGAGGTTAAGAGAGACAGATGGAAAGAGTAGTAGCTAAAGGTAGAGAGAAGAAGGGAAAGTTAAAGTAGAAGGAGAGAAAAACGACCGCTCTACAACAACACTCTACTTGTGCCAAGGATGTCAGTACGACGAGCCGAGTTCGGGGATTGGAACGAATATTATGCATTTATTATTGCATCTTCTAAATCAAAAATTTGTCGTGTGCAAGCGAAAAGACATAAACAGTAAGATATCTTTATAGAGAATATTGAACGACGATGCAAGCGTACGTAAGTTGTTCTCTCAAGATGAAACCGTGTTCGACGAAAAGTGAACAAGGTATAAGCGAATCGAAGTGGAACTTGGAGTGTGGCGAACATGCATATTGACATTGATCTAAAGATTCGAAAAGTGTCATGTTTTGATGTTTTCTCATATGATTTTCTTATTTTCTCGATTCATAAAAAATATCAGAAACGAATTTAGATACCTTCCTGTCAAAATGAATTTTATGATAACCCGGAATATCCTTCATAGTTAAAAACTAAGGGGTAAAAATTAAAATAAAAGAGTAAAAGAACACACGAATCGATAAAACAGCGATATAATCTGCACGCACAATATACCCGCAGGACGCACTATTCGCTTCCCCTCTTCTCCCCTCTAAAAACTTCTCTATCCATTCAGTGTTCTCTCTTCCCCTCTGACTGTCAGCGCCTCTCATTAGTACGTTGTCTCTCGCTTCTCTATTTCTCTGCTTCTCTCACGCCCACGATCGACCTCGATTGGAGAAAGTATACTTGGAGAAAGCACAAGTTCGATCATTGTCTCTTTTAATGTACATTTCTAGATATTATAATTCCAATTTTAATACAGCAAGGATATTCTCGAACTTTAAAACGACAATTATGAAAGATTTTGTTCGACTCGGAGATTAATAAAAAATGATTTTCTATAAAACTATATGATGTATTTTATAAAGTTGTATGCTTGTGCTTGTGGTCCTTATCAAAATGATAAAAATCATTTTATCGCTTGTCACTTCCAATGCAACTGTACACTTTAGGCATATAATGACTAAAAGAAGAAAAAATAAAGAAGTTAGTCCTGGAAGGTTCTAGCGAGAGATATCAGGACCAATGAAAGAAGAGCACTCTTTTGGGGAGGGGTACGCGTGGCTTGCAATCAGGTTGTGACATAATACAAGTCTGTAAACGAGTCTGTTCGGTTAATATGTTTCATATCCTTGAAGCCTCGTGGTTGCAATTTATGAACCAAATTCTGACTCGTCTACCGAAGTCTAGTAGTGAAATGAAAGATGCTTTTGGAGTTGCGCAGATTTCTCTGACAGAAAAAAAGTTTTACGAATGACAATAGAGAACGTATTATAATTGAGAGAAGTCTCTCTCAAGCAGGCAGGAAGCTCGCTAGGGTTTGAAAACCAAGTAATTTTGTCCCCAACGAAGAGACGCAGATACGCAAATCTTGCTCGGTGTTTTCAAACCCCAAGTAAATTTCCAGGCTGAGCTCTTTCACAGTGTTCTGACAACAGTCAAAATGTTAAGCGAACGAGATGCCGAAAAATAACCCTGATTTCGGTAGGAACTTTCGCACGGAAAACACCGTATCCTAAGCATTTTGGCTCGTTCGCTTAACATTTAGAACACTGTGCTTTTACAATATCGCTGCGGCCAGTCGCGCATCACTCGCATTCGAGGGAATGTCGGCTCGCTTGGCCATTGGCAGGTTCCTGAGGACAGCCATCCTGGCGAGCGTCGACAGCGAGGGCGCAGTGAGGAAGGAGAGGGACGGGGGAGGGGAGGGAGTGGGAGAGGAGGAGGCGGGGAACAGGAGAAGCACGCCCTCGGGGGAGATGGTCGGACTGCTGGCGGCCGGCTGAAGAACGCATGCTTACTTTATTATGGTTATTTATTGTTTGCAAATTATTCATGAGTAGATAAGCATATACATATTTGTTTTCTTATTATTTGCCATCCGCTTTAAAATGTTTCTGGCTTTGGATTTGCCTGTCCTGTAGAGCTCACCACGAAGGACTGTTGGTTAGTGTTTGAAAGCCAAGCGCGATTAGCGTATTTATAGCCTGACTCTCTTCATCACTCCCTCGGTCTCGTTATGCAATTAAAAGGTTTGGTTTTTTAAGACCCTACTGTTTGTCGGCTGCTCACCTCACTGCGGCTGTGCACCTCTCCGGTGTCCGTATCAAGGATGGTGAGCCGTCCCTGATTCAGGGCGACGAACAGACCGCGCCAGCCTACGGTACGACGGGAGAAGAAGAGCGGGGGGAGTGGGGCGGAGGGCCGTATCGTGGACTGGGAAGGAGGCGAGGAGGCAGGGGACAGCGGGATGAGCAGCACGTGGATGGCCGGCTGCAAGGGATACGGTTGCGTTTTCTTTAATTTTTAAAATGATGCTTTCTACGAAGCTATCCAACATGTGCGACACTCTAGCTGTCAGGAATCAGAAAATAATCATTATTTTGCACTCTTCGGGCTTCAAAACCAGAAGACAATAGGGAGGAGCGCTGACCTCGCCCTTGTCCGTGATGGTCGGGGTGCAGACCCGCAGCGCGGACCCGTCACACGAGTACAGCGATTTCGAGAAGTCGGTCGGGCCCTGGAATCAACGGTGCATTGAAGCATGGAAGCTTACTGAATATCCTAGAGCTATTTAGCGTAGTCTCTAAGATATGGTTTGTATCATTATACCATCGGGCTTTAAGTCCCTGAGAAAGTCCTAGAGATTGTGGTGATGAAAGTGAGATTTAGAGAGATTGTGGTTACCTCTTCCTCCAACTTCGATGGATGTCTCGTGTAGACGGTAGAAGGGTACGGCAACGAAGAGGTGGCCACTGACATTCAAGAATTGCTTTCCTTGTACTATCTTACGCATTTCGGAAATAACAGGAAATTACGCTCTTATTAGTCAACAGAAGTTGTCGTACCGAGCTCCTCCAGGTCCTCGACGGTCTTGACCCGTTCCACCTGGAGCGAGGCCTGCCTGACGATATTCACTCCGCCAAAGACGACCGACCCATCCTCCGTCGGAAACGCGAAATCAACCCGTGGAGACAGCGAGTGGCGCTAAGCCCAAACTTCGATCTTCTATTTTCTTTTCCAATACCGTCAGTCAAGTCCAAGTTAATTGGTCTATAATTTCCGTAGAATAGAGTGCGCAAAGCTACCGTACCCTGATCTGACGGACGCGGGCCCGGTGTACCAGTTGGAGGCGGTCGGGAGAGCGGACGAGAAGGAGGGACGAGGGACCGAGGAGGTGCGCCTGCAAGACAAGCAGTAGAATATTTACCGAGTTCAGGCTATTTTATAGAAGAGTAGGCTATTTAATAATAGTTTATCACCACAAAGTGTGTATTGAGCAAGTGACGAATGGCGCATACGAAAAGATATGAAAGAACGATAAGAATAGAGCATTAGTTATTGTTTTCGTGGGTATTAACTAACTTTTGATAGTCTTTGATGATTTTGTGATACGTATTTATTGTACAAGCTGAAAAATGTCGAAAACCATGTTGTGAGGCTAGGCCATTCAAAAGTATTTAAATGGTATGCTTTAGAAAACAGGTTGGATTGGGTTACAAGCTACGTATATAGGAAACGACTCTATGCCGCTATTGCTGCTTTACTGCCTGCCTCAGAAATGAATATTTGTACACGTACACCACACTTTCTTCTCGAATAATAATTTTGCGGGCATGCCCTTATATTTTCTCGCCTTACCACATAAGTCGACCTTTCAACAATGAATGTGCGAAGTTTCTACTTTTCTCGTAGTATCTTTTACCCAAAATGCACTGATGCGTCTGTGAGTTGTTGTGCTATGCGGTGAAGTGCATAGAATAGAGTACTTTATGTGTCCTGAACAACTCAGATCGCAAGATGTTTTCTGATTTGCATCAATTAACGTACCTTCTCGATCGGGGTCGATCTCCGCAGCATCACAAGCTGCTGGACCACAGCTTCCGGCAGGTGGGAGGTGCCTGAAATGTCGCTATTTTCGTTCAACCACATTCATACGGTGCATCTAGCCGTTACTATACCGGTACTATATAGAAGTTGAGAAATTTAAATTAAAGAAAAACATAATTACCTGGAAGATCGTCGGGAGTGGCGGCCGGTAGTTGCTTGAACAGATCCGAGAGGGAGGACGGACGATCGCACAGGCAGTGCGCATCGTACGCCTTAAATATTCTTTTTCTTTTACTCATTTAGTCTCCATAGTTTCTATGTACTTTACACGGTAATTTCAGCATTAAGACGCTTTGTAGCCTTTATATTCGATGTTACCCCTCTTGACATGCTAACCCAGACAGGCTACGCTTGTTGTCCATCACCTTTTCCTTCCTTCTAATCAACTTCCCGTTGCGTCTACATTCGTGTGTCTATTCCTGTGCCTAATTCCAGTACCGTCCTATCAAAGAGCTACTCTCCTTCTCTGGCCGTTGCTAACAGAGAGCAAACTCGATTGGAGCGAAAGTAAGCGTCGCACAACAACTGATGCGAGCGAAAGCACGGAACGGTGAAATTCTGTGATTTGATTAACCACGAGAATCGCCAGACAGCCGGTCGTAAGCATGTTCTCCGGCTCGGAACTTAGCTACAGCTTCTCGTTTGACAGAATACTTACATAAGATTTAAATTTGCCTCAATAAATAAAACTTTCCATGCTCTCTGGCAATGAGACAGCCAATAGGCCAAGCGAATGTTTTGTGCCTAGATACACACTCGTGTGTCATCTCTGCCCGGCCAACCCACGCCTATCTACGGGATGCATCTCTCCGGACGAAGGTGGTCTCTCATGCCTTCGACCAACACCAGGTAGAAGATGGCCGGGTGATAGGTTCGTATTCCGGCCAATCTCTCGTTTTCAAAATCGTTTCCATGCGTGAGACATGTCGACGAAACTAACGTTTCTAAATTTCTTACCAATACGGAGCGCACAACATATTCGTCACTGAATACCTCAGAATCGGCGGAGAATGCCCATCTAGCAGTTTTGGTTTCTTCTCAACATAAGAGCAACAATTCTTCAAATAAGTCGCTTTCTCGTCGGAACTAGTGAAGAAACTCGGAATCTTCGCCAACCCCAGAACCAAGCAGAATCAAATATGACCCACCCTGACGGTCGGCTTGCCTCCGCCGGCGAGTACGAAGGCCATCTGGCCGTTTGTGAACGCCACGTCTGACATGCAGTGATGGAACGACTGACTTACTCGGATAACCTGCACGATGTAAATAGACTTCTATCTTTATAGATCATCGATTTACACGACTTCACGAAGGAAATGTAATAAGATGATAAAGAGCAGAAAATTTTAAGGGAGCCGGCCCACGAGTACGGTAGGATTTGAATTTCCGAGCTACCCTGATATATCAATTTAGGCCTTTCCGCCCATCTTTTCAGATCGTTCTTTTTACTAAAATGATCAGAACAATGCAAAAAATGATTTAGTCAATAATTCAGAGCTCTATCCTCATCTCAGTCGGCTTTGTGAAAATAGCGCGGAGAGTGAATGAAATCGCATAAAACTCGGAATAGCCGATCAGGAAGCCGATCAGGATGATTAGATCTACTGAATGACGTAAAGAGCCAATATGGCCAGAAACTCGTGGTACGGCTCCCTTAAAGACAATTAATAGCATTGAGGCGAGATGATGCTCATAAAGTTCATAAGAAGCAGCGCGATTCAATTCAAGCACAACAACCATATGAGCTTCCACGACGGACCAGGCAAAGTATCACGTAGCGATTGGCAAGACACTGTATACTAAGGTTACTCAATAGTCGGCTACATCAAGATAAGGCCCAGGGTGAGCGGGGTATCTATCTATATAAATGCTGCGCCGGTCCATCAGCCGAATACAGCACGCGTGCACATACGCGTATTCTCTACTGTCTCCTCCCCCCTTCGCTGCTCCGACTCTCGCGCGAACACCACAGTGCATATAGTGTCACACGCAGATTCTCGATGTCTGTGTTGTCAGGGGGAGGGGGGGGGTGAGGAATTGTGATAGAATGTGATTGATAGTGAACCTGAAGTGCATCCTGAAACAGAGGGTGCGACAACTGAGGGAGGAAGGATACGTGGCCAACACCTTCGCACAAGTGTGCGTGCTGGGATGGTGTCAAAATATGGTGTGTGTGTGACGGACGGTGGAAAATACGCGCAATCGAGAAGGTTCTGGATAGAGATCGACGCAAAAACGCTCAACTTTGTGAGCGTTCCTATTGCGTTTCCCTAAATTTCGTTTCATGAAGTAACCTGACTAGTGAACTAGCTTATGAGCGGTACTGAAAGCTATCATGTAAAGCTCGCAAATTAAATTAGACATTTTCTAAATTCCTATTATAGGGTGGAATTCGACAATGGTGTCTAACAAGTAGCTAAAGTACGGAGGTCAAGGTGCGTGCGGTCATTTTGCTGCCCTTTTGCGCAGACATCAGCGAAGGAGCTGAGGGCTAGGGAAGGACATTTCCGGAGAGTTCTAAGAGAGAGAGAGAGAACACATGACACATCCTGAGAAGAGTAGACACAAAAGAATACGATGTACTCAAGTAAAGGAGATCTCTACACGAGAGGTTGCGTTTGACTGATCTTAGAAAGAATATTTTGCGACACTAATGAAAGGCTCCGCCATGCAGACAATGCCTGAAACCGCGGAACTAAGCATTTATGCGGGCCCTGAGGGGAAGCTTCGAGTGCTCCACAATCTCGTGGAGCTTGTGGTCACGGAGCGGACGAGTTTGGCACGGAGACGAATCTCGAGAGAATGAACGAGGAACCCACCGGAAAGGTCATCACCACCCACTCGCATTTGCCTCGCCTACGTTTCTTCACAATGCATTACCATTGCACTGTGAAGAA
Organism: Micoletzkya japonica; assembly: GCA_900490955.1. Classification (NCBI taxonomy): domain Eukaryota; kingdom Metazoa; phylum Nematoda; class Chromadorea; order Rhabditida; family Diplogasteridae; genus Micoletzkya; species Micoletzkya japonica. The sequence goes on from LS825489.1 coordinate 94,821, forward strand.
ACGTGGGCGAGGCAAATGCGAGTGGGTGGTGTGCATTGGGCAAAGCCTCGGACGCAGACCATTATAGCCTGATTGGTTTATCCATTCATAAGATAATTCAAAAATATTGGTGCATTCGCTATTAGACGCATTCTTCACCGGGCGGAATGCTGTGCCCTCGCTTTTTGAGAGATCAAAGGATGCCTTGCTGTTTTCGCTTCGCATTCGCTACATGCTGCCACGAATGACGTGATGCACCAATCCCGAGTTAATAGTATCTATTTTGCAGAAGAGGTAGACTTCATAAAAAGACATGTTTGATTAGGAGAGAAGGTTGAGACGGCAAGAAAGAGAAAGCGATGATTGCGGATTCTAGTACTATCGTTGACTAAGTTAATGCAAATAAAAAAAACTACGGCTGAGACTGCGAAAGTAAACAAAATTACTGCAGTAACTGCGAAAATTGTCAATCTCTTAAACTAGCAGCTAGATTCGCGCAGCTCTAAGCGCATATCGCGCAATCGATACCCGCGCCTGAGCCGCTTGTGCCTCTTCTACCTGTCTCTCATTCCTCTCCTTTCATTCCCGTCGCTCTCTTCAATTCTCCTGTTCGAGAGCTTAGCGAACTGCGAGAGGCAGAGGGGGAGATCGGGAACGAAGAAGGAACATGGGAGAGGAGCGGGGTTCAAAGTGCGGCCGACCCCGGGTTAGCCCCCACCGAGTATATAGGACGGGTAGGAAGATAGTCTGAGCAATTCTTGACGAGGTAAGGCAAGGATTATGTTTTTTCTACCGAACTTACAATAGCTCTTTTATAAGGTTATCTGTGTAGATGCAGTGTCTCAGGCTGCACGTAAAACGGTAGCCCAGAGGTTATATCGAAGCTTTGATATAACGCTTCAAAAGTAGCTGTGTTTCAAGATGTACGTAATACGGAATCTCCTAGGGTTGAATCGATAAGGGTAAACAAACATTGGTAATAAATCAAAAATCGTATAATCTGCTCGGGAAAGAAGGCATCAACTCCGCTGCTTTTCATCTATGTCTTTCTTCATCCTGCCCCTCCCCTCCTTACGAGCTTTTTGATGACTCTAGACGTAACTTATCGTAAAATTAAAAATTATGGCCCAAAGAATGGGAGAAATAGGATCAGGCTCCATGCACGAGGTGGACCTTGATCAGGTTGCCTGAGAAACGTCACTAGATCTAGTCTGCTCCCGTTGCACAATTAGGTAAACCAATACCAACAAGCCGATGATCGTCTTGGGGGTTTCTTTAGTACTCATTTTCACGGTTTTCACGGTTTCAGGAGTTCCGTGCCGGTATTTATGAAAGATAACGTGGGGAAAAGATAGAAAGAGGACACGCGATTGTCTCAGCCAAAGTCGAAACAAAAGTCGACCGTTACGCGGTTCTCGTTAGCTTCTATCGTTCTCTAGCTCTTCCATTCTCGCTCCATCCCTATAGCGTTCGCTCCACTTCCCGTCACGCAAATGGTGCCGGGTCCGAAGGGGGCGTAGAGTAAAGACCAGTCCGCAACGACACACTGATGGATGCTAGTTATATATGTGTGCGCTGTGCTTTGCCGCTTTCTAAGCAAATTGTCTAGCAACACCAATTCTTCAAAGAGTAATATAAATAATATATGTAGGTAATAGAATGCACAGGGAGATACAAAATGTAACTTGCTTCTAAAATAGTCCATGCAAAGCTAAAACTAATCTTAGCAAAGTTGCGGCTTCATCAAACCAAACTGAATAAGCACAGACACGGGATGGAGAGGTGGAGGAAGTAAACGGACGAGGAGGAGGAGGAGGAGAAGTAGATAGATAGATGAGGCGGACAGAGACAGAACTCAGTACCGGGCGAGGAAGTGGCGTGGAGCTGGGTAGTGGGATGGAACAGTATAACTTGCGTTCGTCAACCGCTAGGAAAAGCTGCGTGAAATAACTGGGAAGCTGACAAAGAATGAATTAGGTTCTGAAGAACCTAATTCATTCTTTGTTTGAATTAGGAATTTCATTGAATTAGGAAGAACATGAATTAGCTTCCTGAAAGTTGATGTCGAAAGTGCTTGGGAAGAGGCAAGTGGATGTTGAAATTGAATCGCACAAAATCACGCTGGCCGTATATACCAGAGCGTCGAAACAGCAGCGACCTTGGTCTTACTTGGGCTTACCTACACAAACTCTTTCGCAAAGAATTGCTTCACATGTGGAAGAGGAAGAAACAAGATGGGAGGGGGGGGGCAAAGCCTCCCGAGGGGTAAGGTCGACCTGTTGAAAGGGGGGAATAGACATAGCTAAATCGGTGGGTTTCCTCTCATTCTCCTGCGTATGTGCTTCACCTTCGCGTTCAACTGGAAGTAATCCTAATCTAGAAGGGAGGAAAGACGTGGGCGAGGGGGTCCAACAATAAGGTCAGAGCCGATTGCTGTCAGGGGAAGAACGAATTTGCGCAACTAGACTGCGGGTGTATAGCTATCTGAAATGGTCTCTAAACATTCCGTAGTTCACTTTATCTGGGACGAGGGCAATTCAGAAAATATGGACTTTGCTTATAGAAGCAGTCCGTGCTGTTGCACGATTCTATGATGTAGGAAACTACAATGTACAGCACACTATAATGCTAAACATCGCGACAGATCAAGATAAGGAACGGAAGGATGTTGACTACCGCTAGAATATTCTCACGAGTCCTCACAAGTGTTTCAGTTCGGTACACTACTCTCTCTATCTCTTTCTCCCTCTCTCTTTCCTTTTCCCCGCTCGGCATGAAATGTGATCAAACGCACATCAGCTAGTGTAGGGAGCGGACACACCGGGGTCAAAGTTGAGAGTAGAACGGGCGAAGAGAAAAAAAATATATGAAGGACTAACGAAGTCAACACATCGACAGCAAAGATCAATGTAGTATTATGCGGCCTAACAGAGGAAATACAGTGTGCTGATCAAGAAGTTGGATGATAAAGAGCCAGACCAACACTTAAAGCAAGCTTTGATGAAATCTTAAAGAACAGTGCCTTAATTTATTTTAATTTAATTTATCTACACTGTGCGCGTAATGGGGAGATGTGAGGTAAATGGATCTTTCCTAAACAGATGACTTAAGACACGAATGTGTATGATTGGGGCGTAATAGCACGACAACCCGTAATCATACCACGAATAAATTATTATTACTATAAGTTGGACGCTGTCAGAACCAGCGCGCGCGTTCGGGACGAAATTGTGACAAGATCTTGAGAGGGATGGAGGGGAGGGAGAGGGAGAGAGGTCAAGCTTGATCGAACTGGATGCTGGGAATGAGCAGAGTGGTGGGAAGAGAGGACGAGAGGTGGTGCAGAGGGAGAGAGAAGCATGGACGAGAGTAGGATCGGGAGGGACAGTCAAGAGAGTGTACAAGGGAACTGCGCGCTTTACATATATATAGTGGATTGAAAAGTTCCGTCGTTAAATCATTCCGAATATCAGGCGAGAGTGTGTGCGAATAAGACTCATTTCATAACGAAGCAAACTCACGGATCGGTTTATTCCACTATACATGGAGCTATGACTCAATCGAATTTTTATTATCGCCGTGCTGGAGTATGAAACGCGATACAAACAGACGAGCATTGATGAACTGCAGTGATTGACTGACTACGTGGTAAAGACTTAGATGACCGACGCTGTGGCACCTCTCAGCACGAAACTTCAAGGGAGCGGTAAGGGACCAAGCTGTCAATTTTGGGAGAAAACTGGAAACCCGTGAGACCAAGCCCCAGCTTAACAACTGTTCAATCCCTGCCTCGGTCTTACAAGATGCTAGGAGGCAGTGCTCACGGCAAGCTACAAAATAAGTATAAAAGGAATAACTAATTGTATAACGTGAGAGGTATGAAGAGATTGAGCGTTTACTCGTCAATAACACCACGAATAAGCATTGTTCTCGGAAGATTGGCCAGCAAAAAGCAGCTCTCATGACGAAATTGGCCTAACACCGGCGTGACGGTTGACACGGAGTGTGCAAGTGAGCACGCGGGCGGCGCGAAGAGAGCGAGAGAGCCTGAGGGGGGAAGAGGGAAAAAGAGACGGGGGGGATGACCGGTCGGGGAGGGAGAAGGTGGCAAAAAGGAGGGAATAATTGAGGGATGAGGATGAGGAGGGGGGGAGAGTGAGAGGCGCACGCGAAAGTCCAGAGGGAGAGGAGAGACTGGTTGCGGTTTGGCAAGATGTGAAGGAGGTGGAGTAGGAAGAGGAGGAGGAAGGGAAGCGGTAGAGGGAGGGGAAAGCGAAAGTGAGAGGAGAGGAGCTACGATATGATAACATAGAGAAAGCGCGACCGGATGAAGGGGGGGGGCATTCGTGTAGCAAGCAGGGCATTCTAATCGGGCCTTTTTGGTGTGCACGATCAACTCATAATGATGGTGTCGATTCGTATTCTGCGGTCGGTGAAGTATAACTATCAGAAAGACCCGTATGGAGTGCTCCAGTCGTAAGTAGAGCATTCTATGTGGACTATTCGGAATGGTATGCTTTACCTCCCATAGGTTCATTATAACCGATCGCATCTTTTCGCAATATCATCGTTTATACTACATAGAAAAGTAATCGGGTAGCTTTTTTGCCCCAAATGATGAGCGCATGTCCAAATTTAGTCCAGCAATCGGGGTGAATTTTTCCCTATCTATAACGCGTAAAACTAGGTGCCATTCCCCGGTGTCAATGTGACATTCCTCAATTACAGAAGAGTTCCTCCTGCCATGTCTCAGTGTTCGTGCTCTGTAGTCATATAGCAGTACTATAGATGAGTGAAATATGGCCGCGAGACAGCGTCGAAAAGGCAAGCTGTCGATTTCAACCCCCCCCCAGCCCCCCCCCCCCCCCGTCTCGCCAGCCTAATCATACACTTTCCTTCCATGCGGTGTCCGGGTGTTTTCTCAAAACAACCACGATGCGAGAGACAGTTGCACTATTCCTGCAGAACGCTGATACGGTGCTCTCCCGAGTCACGCCGTATCAAGGCATCAACAACCAACTGGATTCTCCGGGAAGAATTAAATTCCCCCCAAATTGTCATCATAGATTTTTCGAGAAAGGTAGTGCAGATGGCCCTATAAATGATGGTGACGAAAATAAAACAAAAGTTCTCGGAACGCGAATATTTTTCTGATCACAGGCAGATCAGGTTCGCAAGATTGATATCGTAATATAGGCAACCACATTTCGCAAATATAATAACAACAGCGCACCAGCAGCAGCAACTACTGGAGAGGAGGTTTCGAGATGCGATCTGGCCCTCCTCCTATAGATAGGTATACCGTCGGCCGAATGGGGTCTCTGCGCCCAAAAGATACGGATCTCTAGGGGAGTGAGTAGTCTCATGATGCGAAAACGCTGGCGAGAGATGTAAACGGGACGTTTGTAACGAGAGTTTGTAACGAACAATTCGGTCTTTTGTTCGAAAAGCCCTACGCAGTATTCGACGCTCATCAATATCATCATCAGTGCGAAAGCTAACCGTGCACAGTGTTCTGACAACAGTGAAAATGCTAAGCGAACGAGACGCCGAAAAGTGACCCTGAATTCGGTAGGAACTTTCGCACGGAAAATACCGTATCCTTGACATTTTGGCTCGTTCGCCTAACATTTAGAACACTGTGCGTGGTAAAGACTCGCATGGAATACTCGAGCTAAGGGTTCCTAACGAGAGGGAAGAGGGGGCTACAGAAGAGCCTCCGGCCATGCGAAGTGAAATTTGTCTGCTTCAACGACAATCTAGATATAATAGTTTATTCTGGGTTTATTCTTGAATATGTAACGTTTCAGCCCTGCGCGTATGTACTTGACGGGACTATAAGGCATAGCCAATACTGGAAGTTGATCTATCATAATTATTTTCCTTAAATTCGATGGTGCCTTGGTTGAGTCGTAAGATCTAGTGACGGGGAAATATAAATACAAATTTATGTATTATAGCTGTGTGACCAAAGTGACCAAGACAGCACAGAAAACGGAAGATTGCGATCAGACTGTTAGTCGATGCGGATCTGAATGATGGGAGGGGGCGTAAATAACTGTATTGTGTTGCAATATTCACGATGACCATCTACGCGCTCGGCTAATGAACAAAGATTCCAGAGCAAGATTGGCATCTACGGCACAGAAGAGTGAATATATGGCGAAAGTATCTCACTCATCTCCATAATGAATTATATTTTACCTAAACCTCTCGTTGGAAAAGAAACAAGATTTCAGCAAAAGGTTCGAACGCAGAGGAGTTTCATCAGTCCTACATTTCGACGGATGCCTTCAGGATGTGTTCATATGAATATGAAGAAAATAAACATGATAAGCCCTAGGCGGAACCAGACAGGCCAATAAGTATTCAATAAATACACTGAGCGAAAATACACTATCCCTCTAGGAAATAATTCCCCACCATAAGGCACCAATGTAAAAATACCCAAAAATTTAAGCCTCCCTCAACTGTTTTTGGTGAATGACATCCTAGCCCGCTAGAGTAATTTGCGTGGTGCAGTGTGCTAGGGAATTTTCGCTCAATGTAGTCAAGTACAAAGTACTGCGATAAGTACGATGACATCATTCAGCTTGTACACGCGGCACAACTTCATAGATTAGCATCTACTACCTTGAGCAACCGAAACGCCACCAACAAGGTACAATGTTATCGGTTGTTTTTGTTCACATAAACCCCTTCTTACAATTAGCAAAGGGTAAATTATTTATTTTCGGAAAAAATAAGAATACTTATTAATGGAGTGAAATATTGCGTAAAAGTGTCACAATCCGTCGGTGCATCTGAAACCAACAATAATGGAAAATATATATTGCAATTTAAGTTAATTGATATGTTAATGTTAATGTCAAGATATGTTAATTGATTTGGAAAAAATAAAATATCAACTTCCTTACCGCTTGCACGTCTTTGGACACTGTTGCGTCATCAAATCGTAGTAGAATTTGTTCGTGCACAAGTATGCATTTGCCGTGCAGTCGGACCTGTGATTGCTAAGATGTGCTAAACTATATTTATTGAAATAAAAAATATAAGGCAACGAAATTTAACAAAAAATTAAAAAAGAATAAATACCTTCCCGTCTTCGGGTTGACCTGGTCTATACAGGCCACTGGACTGGGAGGGGTTGGCGGGGGGATTGTCGTGATTACTGTAATGAAGAGAATGACTAATATGCTTACGCTAATTTCTCCAGTAAGAGTAGACGTAGGTAAAATATTTTATTTCATTCCACTACACCAGGAGTAGTGATATGTAGCACGAGTACAAAAGTCAGAGATTTTGAAGTATTCACAATTAAAATATTTTGTTTGGAATTTTTTGAACTTATTCAGTAGTAGTGGATAAATACGTAGTAAAAATTCAGAGATTTAGACCCTGTTAAAATAAAACAATGTATCATATAATTCCATTATACCAGTAGTAGTGGTTACGTAGCACATAGCGCAGGTCCGCCTGCAGTACTTCATCATGAGTCGTTCGTACCCCTCGAGCCCGCAATACTCTGTTGTGCACGACGACAGCGCATCCTCGCACACCTTTCCTGAATTAATTAATTAAATTTATATTATTATGATTATTTTATCTATGTTTTTTTAAATACTAGAGAAACTATTGGTATATTTCTCGGCTGCCCGTTTCACCCTTTTTCATAAGGTCACGCGGGTATGACAACGCGCACAAACGTATCAAATAGCGCTGTAGGCGAACGAAAGCTTTATGGGTCTTCTTCACTGAAAAGCATCGTATTTCCACTTTGACAAACATGCCTTGATTGAGGGTTTTCCGTTCGCGTCCAGTGACTTTCAATTTCTGTTTAGGTTTCTTAGTCAAAATAATTTAAATGAAAAATATCAAAATAGATAGTATGTTTTTTTTCACGTCGCTGTTCACTGTTTTTGACCAGTAGTTACTTGGGGTGCGTAATTACTTCAATAGCTCCGGAGGTGGAATTGTGCGAGAAACGTCAACTCGTCACCGTAATGAAATGGACAATTTCGGCACTGCAGCTAAATTGAAGTGGAGAATGAGAAAAAGCGTGAACGTGCTGGGCTATTAAATTTCTAAAAGCGCCCTTAAAAGTTGGATGTCGGTTGCTAGCATACTTTTTCTTTTACATATTTTGATAGTATAGAAGTAAAAAAAACCTGTAAATGCGGTGGTTGGTGTGGTAACTTGTCCTCCAGGCTTATTAGTAGTGGTCGTCACGTCGATGGGTGGAAAGGTTACCTTTTTGAATTATTTGTATTTATCAAAATATTGAGTAAGTTGATGAAATTAGTGCTAATTCTCTCGAAATATTCACGAAAATTAGCCTTTATCGCAATGCAATAATAGCAGCTTTTTTTGTCCGTCTGTTCTTTCTGCAATAGTGTCGGGTACAAGTTATTAGTGTTCTTCGGCAGGGCTGATAATCCCGGCTTGGCAAATGCCAAAACGGCGCGCATTACTTGCTGTGCAATAAACCCAGCACTGTGGATTATCTGATTGTGAGAGGTCTGATGAACCTGCTTGCAGCGCTAGTTAATTAAGTAAATGAATAAAAGCTATGAACCTTTACACGGATTTTATAAATTGAAATATATTTAAAATATAAAATATACAAGAAATAAGCTAAAGTCGCTCACGGCATTGCAGCATCCGATGAAGGGTGCCTCGACTCCCGCCGTGGGCACGCACACCTCGTCGTACCCGCAGCCGGTGATACCGTCGTCGGCGCAGGCTAGAAGCAATATCAAAAAGAAAATTTCATCGTTTTGTAATCCGTTTCATCTATCTACGATTCCGTACTCGTATATGAGCTATAGCTGTACCGAAAGTATACCGAAATAAATAGATATTGACAATACTGCCCTCTAAAGTACATTTTCTGTAACGAAAACTTAAGTAGAACAGAACTGATTAAAAATACTTTTCCTTGCAAAATAAATGAGCATAAGGAAACGCAAAGGAACTCACGCCACAACCCGTCCGGACACAGGGCCTCCACTGTAGCGAGGAAGATTGCGGTCAGGAGCATCTATAGGGAATTACATCTACCTTTCATTCCAAATGATTCGTTAAGGGTTAATTATATAATGTGAGATCGTTGGTGCACGCTCGCTCAGCGGCAAACAGCCCGCGGGAACTTCCCCATCGCTTTATATTCTTCGCCCGAACAAAGCGACAGATCGCCGGTAGGCTGATCAAACTTTTTGTCCACAATCGCAAGCCACAATAAGATGGCCAATATTTCTGTATATTTTCGCCCGAGTCTACTTCCTACATCGTTATTCACGTAGTTTCACACGGCTTGCAAGGGTTTCTTTCTATTATTTACGGCTTCCTTCCGCTTCATGGTGGCAATTACCAGTTGAATGGTGGATTACGGTATGTTCTGCAATTTGTTACGCCGCTTAATCTCCGTGAGATCGCGTTACGGGCCCCAATCATAAGGGATCATAAAATTATGCTCAATGACTTCCCGGAATGCAGGCCGTGCGACTTGGTAAGCAATAAATAATAATTAATTGGCCTGATAATATGGTCAATCCTGATAATGTGGTCGTTCTCAGGGGCACATCGCACTTCGCACAATCTCTAAAGAGTGCTACCGTATAGACACACGTATTTGAAGGGTTTTCATCATTTTTGGATCTTGTTCACAAGGTCGACCGGATGACTGAAGAACGAAGACACACAATGATCGAGAGTAAGTAAAATTAATCATTAACCATTCCCTAGTAATGAGTGTTCTTCATTGTTATGTTTATCTTTCGATTCTTAATAATCATAATAATAATAATAATAATAATAATAATAATAATAATAATAATAATAATAATAATAATAATAATAATAATAATAATAATAATACTTTATCATGTATAACATACAGTGATACCAAGGAAATTATGGCTGACAAGTGTAGGTGACAAGTCTTCCATACGTTGTAAGCAAACCCCCGGTAAAAAACACTCGGTTTGATCATTCTACTTTCTAGTTGGGATAAGTCCGAGTCTCGTAGCTGCATCCGAATCCCTGCAGACACTCTCGAAATAGGCCTTTTCAATAACTGAATCCTACGCGTCGCGTCATTCGTTATGTGCACAACTCTCTCGCAGGTGTCTCCCCCGTAAGCCCTTGCAATTCCTAACCCGACTACGAAAGATATCTACATTTAGCCTCGAAGCAGAAATGATATATGAATACGAGCAATAAACGAAGTTGCGCACTATTCAGTGAGCGGTAGAGCTGCGCTTACGATGAAACCTTTTACTCATATATTATAGCCTGCAAACTCTTCCTTAAAGGTGGTGTAAACAGAACAACATTAGAAACTCCCGCCACGAAGAGCCTGTACAGACTCAAAAGATTACGGTAAGGACAGCCAAGCCAAACATTCGACCAAACGCAATTTTCAGCAAGCTATTCCACGGATGGCATACTGTATCGGGTCTAAAAAATTGTTCGCGCTGTTATTTTTTGAATTCCCTGTACATCAAGCAACTTTTGGTTCACGTTTTCTCAGCAATTTGCGAATGTTTTTCATTTTCACTATGATTTTGTTTAGAATTAGCACCCTAAAATCACAAAAAGCATGCCTGATTAGTGCCTCAAAAATTCCGTTTACACCACCTTTAAA
>LS825489.1:106094-194596 GCA_900490955.1 Micoletzkya japonica
GTATCGGGTCTAAAAAATTGTTCGCGCTGTTATTTTTTGAATTCCCTGTACATCAAGCAACTTTTGGTTCACGTTTTCTCAGCAATTTGCGAATGTTTTTCATTTTCACTATGATTTTGTTTAGAATTAGCACCCTAAAATCACAAAAAGCATGCCTGATTAGTGCCTCAAAAATTCCGTTTACACCACCTTTAAAGGGACATGGAAGTCAAAAAAGATTGGCGTTCATATGACAGTTTATCGCCTAAATAATATAAAAACCAAAATCAGAGTGCATAGAGATATCCTAAAAATCGTTTCCCAGCCAAGGCGCAGTCTTACTGCGTTTAGCACATAGTAACGAGGCAAATGGCATCGAGGTATTCCCGGAACAAATAAATATTTCTAGCTAAAGAAATTTTTTAAAAATATTTTTCAAAGGCTATTATGTTTATTATCGTCTAAGAAACATATTCTACAAGCATAACCATATTCGGTTTCAAAAAATTTATCGCTTCCATGTCCCTTTAACTGGGTGCTTATTTAGAGACATATTGTGAAAAATCAATGCATGGATCTGATACTGAACATGTATAGTCCTAGATTCATTTTACATGCATTTTACATTATTGTCTGCCATAGGAGAAAAAACAGCAAGATGTACGGTACGTTTGAATACTTATCACATGTGAAGGATATGAAGACTTTATCTAACAAGAATCTCAAACAGTTCTGAATAGAATGAAAAAACAATAAATTAGGACGTACGTAGGGAACGCAGGAATACAACAAAAGAATAAGCATAATCATGAGATCCGTTAATTGAGACCAAAGTTAGAGTCATGGAAATGCAGTGAAAATTTTCCATTTTATTTTTCTTTAATTTCCATGTCCCTCTCAAATTCTGAAATGGCGGTTCTGTGCACTTGTCTAGTGCTCGAGGTGTCTTGAGTGAACAGCTTTTTTCTCTAAACACGACAAAGTCCTACAAGATTTTGATGCATATAATTATTTATAGATGAAATAACTACATATTCGCGAGTATGGAAGATGTTAGAAGAAGCTCGGGGTTTGTTCCTTGTTGATCGAAGGAACCAGCGGATTCTTAGCTTGGCACGCTTTGAACCGTTGGAAGAGCTCCTGTAAACAGCACAATAATCTAGTTTCACTATTTTTCGTTTTACAACTATTTCATATTTTGTGAGAAACAACAGTCCTAGTACCTTCTGAAAAAAACCAAAAACCCTTAGGTATTCGCTTTCCCTAAACCTTGAATCTTATCCCCAAGCCAAGCATCCATCTAGCTCATTTAGTATTAGCCTGACATCGGTCCCGGTGTATACTTCAATTTTTCATGGAAAGCCTGCCCCGACGGCGCTGAAAGTTGCGCATGATTTAGGGGAGATACACCGAGGAATTTCTTGCTTCCGCGAAATGCCTACCGACCGACTACTCCGAGAAACGACGGATGTGATATCACACTGTGATTATTGGTAGGTACGCTCAAAACCTTACCGACAGCAGCTAAGTTATGGCAGCGCATGAGAAATGCCGATCTCTTAAAGGAGGACCATTCGGTACCCGTAGTCATATTAATGGAGGCTAATTTGCATAGCGAGGGCATAGAAGAGAAACTAATGGAATCCGTCAGGATGCCGTCAGAAATTTGAGTAGATGACGGTTCCGAATGGAGCTTCTTTAGCTTTTCGTATGATGCAGTAATGCAAGGATGACTAAAAGCTTTCACAGCATTGACTTTCGCAATCTAAGCTCATCTCAATGCCCCCGTGCGCGGGTTCCCTCCTCTGACCTCACAATCCTGCCTAGCATAATCTCCCTAGATTTCTTGGCTTCCCTCCACGCGTCTTCCATGCTGCCCCCGAACGTCAGCGGAATTACGTTGTCTTCTTTTTTCCCCATTTGACATTAAGTACAGAGCAGGCTAACTACCGCAAGGATGTCCGCATCAGCAGGGCTATTTATCTACCGAGCAAGCCAGAGCTAGCCCTTTCTGGCGTTCTCCCGAAGGATGATTATGGAATGCCGAGTCTATTTAGGGCATAAAACAATAATAAAACACTGTTTGCGCCAGTTATCTGCAAATTTTGATTTTATTTTTTCCAAATATATTTCTCGATCGATCACTCACCATCATCTGTCCGTGGATATAGGCTAGCCCGGCCGAGTACTCGGTATTGCAAGAGTCAAGCAGCGGGAATTCGGCCTCTGCAAGGTGCAAAACCTTCATCAATACTTCATGCCCTCAAGGCAGCAGTACAGCTACAACTGTGATAAGCTTCTTATTACAAGACTCTTTCACTCAACGCTACATTTCCGCGAATTGCATAGCATGGGTTCGAGATGCACTTGAAGTGGCAAAAAGGGGGTAGTTCGCCGGCAAGGGGCACAGTCTAGACTTTCGCGAGGAAGTGTTTCGAGCATGACGAAATATGTGGCGTATATATAATAGCATGCGAACGGCATGGAATGTCTAAGAATCTCGAAACGATGGTCAGTTCTCTGCTTTTTGTGGACGGCTGAAATTTATGTGCAAAAATATTCATCTTACACTGTTGAAATCATCAATTTCTGGAAAATAGCAATCATAGAAAATACAGTTTCCTCCCTTACCTTCTTCCTCGACGGTGGCTATCGGTGCCTTTGTGGGCTTGTCGATGTGGTGACCGCCCGAACGACCGACCTTAACTCATCGGGTAGTCGAAGCTCTACTATGCTCTTTGCTATGCTGAGTTTGAGAACCATCTCGTTTGTATATAACGCAACTATTCGAGCGAATTGAATTATTATACGCACTAACTAGGGAACTTCCTGATTTCTTGCGTATCTTGACCCCTTTCCTGGTATTTACTGGTAGTCTGAGGTCCGTAGACTTGACTAATCCAGTGTAATTGAGTCAGTAGGTGCGTCTAGGGACCAGCGTAATAGTGAAGCCAGCTACGACATCCGGGTTATAGACGGTTTCTCACTTACTGCGGTCTTGGTGGTAGTTTGACCACTAGATACTCGTATTACTCGCATTTCCGCCTATCCTCCTGCATTACTTCCGGAATCGAGTGCTGCTTCTTATCTATGTGTGACATCATTATGCTAATCAATCACTGTTGCCCATTTGTAATTTATTATAGTACCTAGTTAAGTGCAATTAGTAATCTAAACATAAAAACCATAAACTTTTATAATGTATGAATTCAGCGCTGGAAGTCTTGCGCATTAGGGCGATGTCGTCATTTTGAGGACGCCTTTTAGAAATGTAAAACGCATGCTACCACGAGTTGTACTCTACCGTAATCCGCAAGCTGGAGATACATAGCACCTGTCGTAATCGCATGAAAGACATAAAGATTGCTAAGACAACGTGGACTCGCTACATGCTGTCCTCATAGCACATCATTGTCAAAGACCAGCTACAAGCTATTCTCATATCAATTCACTGTCTTTTATGTGTCTTTCAGTTAATATTGTTTACGGGACCACTAATAACTGCTTTCCCCAGTAGACAGTCTGTCATTGCATTCGGAGCACAAGAAATCTAGCCGATGAATTGTTATCCCGAAGACGGTTGCCGAGCAAAGAAATGCTGCGACTCTACAAAACACACGCCTTGATGGAGGTACTCAGGACGGGAAAGCTAAACAGGCTGCAGTCAACCCAATGATGTTGTATGGAGGGAACAAGTTTCGGCTGCGTTTCATGTCTCTTTATGAATGGCTATTGTCCAGCTTCTGAAACGAAGAAAAGAGAAACAGCCCGTTTCAAGCTGCCTAGCGTGGACGCTTTACGGTCCTAATAAGATTGAGCCAAGTTCGGAAGATGACGCCGCCAATTCAGGCATATTAGCGGCAGGGAGTTGTTCTCGGGATGGCTGTCAGAACCTCGCCTACTCTCCCACCCACTCTAACGACCCTTGTCATAGACCCCCCCCCTCGTCATTATGGCCCGAGTTCCATTAGCCGGAATCATCTCCGGCCCGGATATTCAATGCTCCCTTTGACATTCGCAACCTGGAGCAAGAAGCATCAAAAGGCGCCGCTGGGCTACCGTAACCCAAGATCGCACAGCGGAAAGGCTTTCCTTGAAAGCTCAATGATGCAGGAAACATCATCAACATACTTCGTGGCGAAATAATCCTATCGGAGTTTGTTTTTTATTCGGAATATTCAACCGCTGTATGTATACTAAGATAGTCTGTAGATGAGTCGGAGAGTGCTCAATCTTACCCTGGAGGGCTTGAAGGCGGTCGAGGGTTGCCGCTTCTCCCACCCGTCGGAGAAGGTCATCTGGGAGGCCGCGAGGGCGAGAACGGAGGTGAAGACGAGAAGGGAGGCGTGCATGCTGAAGAGAGGCACAGCATTGTGGTACTGTTGATGTCTTTCAGGAATAACATATGGTGATGGCATAGATAATTATCGTGCAGTGAGTGAAGAAGAGTAACCATCTAATGCTGAAGCGGAAGGAATGAATGGAGAGAGAGATAGGGTGGGAATACTATATGATGTACAGTTGAAGCAAAGGAATGCGACGAAAAGTCGAAAAGGTATGCATCTATCGCGAATTGCTAGAGCGATATGGTAGTTTAAAAAGATGACTGGAGACATATCATATCTTGAAAGACCTAGAGAAATGTGATAGCACGGAACCAGGAAGCGGAACCCTCTTCATATAAAAGAGGGAGGGCATTCAGTAACCTTTGAGGAATAAATGAGGGGCGTGAGAAGGAACGGAAGGGATGGAATGCTGATGAATGGAAGAGATAGTGGAAGGAGGAACAACGGTTATTCTATGTATGTATTATTGGTCACAACATTTTGAAATCACTATATGTTATATAAATTACTATTATTAGGAAGCAATGCCGTAAATCTGGTCTAGCCAATGGTTATCCTACATACATATAATGTGACATTGAATCCTCGAAAGATAAATAACCATAAAAGAGCCCGGTTTAACGGCCTAATCCGAGATCGGAATAGATAGATAAAACAGGGGGGGAGATAACACGCAAGCCGTGAAGAGTGAATAATATTTTGACAGATGCACTGTAGCAGCTCTCAAAGAGTGGATCGTACAAGCTGCGCCCAAAGTCAGAGTTCTCGACGAAATTGGAATCAGGACAACTCAGTACTTCTGGAGTAGTCCAGCACAGTTCAGCCTACGTTCTTTTGTTCGCAATAAAATCGCTAAAATGCAATCTACGTTATGCAAAACAATAGCCTCGGGCTGTTGTTTTGCATAACGTAGCGCTATCCAATCTTTCACATCGTGCCAAACTCGCCACTCACTTGCGCTACAGTCATTGTTTTGCCTCAACCGCAACTAATTTCCAGGCAAAATTATTATTTCACTCGCAATGTAGCGTGAGACTGCGGAAATAAAAATCCCGCAGAATTCGGCGGCACACGGTATTTACCGTAAATCTTTAGTAAATCTTTTGTAAATGCGATGCCTGACGCTATTTCGTTATCTCCGCTAAATCTGCTATTTGGTCGAGCCATGAGCTGACTGTGAGCAATGTACGCCGTACGGGGAAATACGCTGCTCCAATCAGTTCGCGATTCAGCTGATCAAAAGGCTTCGCAGTAAGCAAGATAAACAAGCACAAAAAGCTCAATAGCACCTAACGACTACCGTAATCCGCTTACAAGGAAAGCGCAAACCGCAATCAGGCTAGCTTTCAGAGAGCGCGTGATAGTGTAGACGAGTTATTTGCTTTTCCGCGCTCGAAACTTAATTGAACGGTGTTCTAGACACACGAGAGGTTAGGCGAGGAGCAGAAAAACGCTCTCCGAGGGTTCAATTTGGCACTCGAACTCGAGCATCGGCCCTGGACAGCTGTATAAAATGTCGTCAACACATGCTGCGGCACTTCACACAGCCTAATTCGCGGGTCCCTCGGGGGAGCGGGCCTGAGGCTAGCCGGGAGCCGGGAATCATCTCCGGGGGCCCGGCCGGATTCTAGCGTTGAGAATTCAGGCGGATTAGGCCGTTAGCCGGCTGACTAGACTCGAGTATGGATACAATGGGATGGGGGGGGAAGTGCGTGGAGATTCGGAGGGTTGAAGAGAGTGAGATTCGAAGGGGTGGCGTGAAAGAGCAACGACATAGCCATATAAAGTGCGGGGTCGAAGGTCACGAAGAGGCTAAAGTTAGTATAATACTAGGGAAAGAACTGAAGGAAGTTGTACTAGGGAAGTGTCTGAAGGAGGTGAATGTGTGTCAGAAACAGAAAAGCTTATAGTGAAGACCAATGTTTTCCTGAGGGGTCGAAAAACACAGACCAGATATGCTAAACTATTAAGCACAGCAATGGAAGGACCGATTCCACGGCTTTGGTCGGGGTCCGACCAGCTGGCTGGAATGCAGAGGAAGGACTGGACTATGATAAAGGGGGGCGGAGTGCGGACTGGGGCAGAGGGGTACGCCCCCCTGGGGGAAGGAAGCTGACTGGGGGGAATATTAGGATAGGGGGAAGAAGAGTTTATGGAAGAAGCAGGGAATAGTATATTAATTGCGTCCTTCCAGGTCGCATTATTCTTTCACAGCATTCGAGTTTGTGAATAGGTGAAATGCACAATGCAATAATAGCAAGGACAAAGGGAGGGATGAATACGGAGTTAGGCTACAGAATTGAAAGTTTTGTACTTCGATTTTCTTAGCATTTGCCGGTAAGATCATCGTAGTTCAAAGTACCTCTCAACTGTCCAAGATGTTGTGCATTCTCCGCACAGTGTTCTGACAACAGTGAAAATGTTAAGCGAACGAGATGCCGAAAAATACCCCTGATTTCGGCAGGAACTCTCGCACAGAAAACACCGTATCCTAAGCATTTTGGCTCGTTCGCTTAACATTTAGAACACTGTGTCCGATGAACAAACCCCGTCCAGTTTTGTTCGTATTACACAGATCAGAAATTCTCGTCTTCTAAATCAACGCGAGGCAATTACCATCTGAACGTTCAGGGTTCCGATGAATTCAAAAACGCTCCACGTGCGGGAGAATTTCTCAGAAAATCAAAGAAACATAGAGAGAGGTATAAAAAGGAAGCGAACCAAGGTTTTGCACTGCCGGATGAGTATTCCGTTGTCTTCGAATGGATTTCCGATTTGGCACATTGCCAATATTTTTTTGGCAGAAATAATTAAACAGAGACCGGGACGTCCGGCTGTGTTTCGACTACGCTACATTCATTTTCATCTCTGCCCAACGCATTCATAAAAAAAACATTTCCACTTTGGTTCTCTATAGGTAGGCAGCACGTCCTTTTGAAGATGAAGATGAACTGAATAGTCTATGGATCAGGAAGGCATACTTTATGAGAGGTATGACCGTTGATGAATGGAGCACGGAACGCGTCTAGAAAAAACGCATGAAACATTTCCGCCTTCGGTGCGTTCTCTTTTCCGTGACTTTCATGGAATAACTGATTGCCCGGCAGGTCGCGAAATCGTTGAACCTCGAGACACCCTTTTCCATCCGCCTTTGGCTATCAACAGCACCAACACTGCAGTATCTATCAACTATGCTATTCCTGCGATAAATCGTGCAAAAGCGACAGAAAACAACCCATTTCGAAGTAATGAAATTGGCGGAACGGGCTTGTTCTATTACCACTAGGCGGCGCGACAAAAGAAGCTACCCCAAGAGTCCGGCGATTACGGTAGTTTCCTCAAGGGATTAAAGCTCGGGCAGCTGTTCTGAACACGGGCAGTCAGGGAATTGTTTTCGCTTCGTGCTTCTACTTGAGGCCTCGTGCCAGTACGTTTGAGGCTCTTAATTATTCGCCAACTGCTCTAATATAATACACGCCTCCCTCGCTTCCCTGTCGCCTTTCACCACTTATTCACTTTCTCTCCTCCTCCTCATTCTCCCTTTCCCTCGGTTTCGCATCTCACAGAACACCGAAAACACCATTGCAGCTGGCTTGGCTAGATAGATAGATAGCGTTTATCAGGGGCAGGACAGGGAAATGAAGTTTACTGAACGGGAAACAGGCGAGACTAGACGCCGTAGAAAAAAACACATGGGGACTCTATTGCTAGAATTGAAATATCTAGACGCGTAGAGTTTGCGCATTCGTGTTTTTTTTCTACTAATGGCGCAGAAAATAAACGGTAAAATTCTAAAAGTAAGAGTAATTAGATGAGATCAAACTTCAGAAACTACAGTCTCGAATTGGTAAGTGTGCGACACTTCGACGTTGATTAGACATGCGCGGCTAGGCACTTGCAGAGATTGAGAGAAAGATGGACGAAGCGTCCATGGATAATAAGAAGAGAACAACGGCGGCTGAGTTCATTATAATGTTATAGCGAGATGGCGAGGAAATGAAGAGCACACGCTGAATAGAAGACTGCGAGAGATATCAATGAGCGACTATGCCATCAAAGGGAACTTGAAATTGTCAAAAAATAAAAAAAACGATTGAACAAACTAACTGAAAGCCGTCGTAGATGGACAAAGGAAAACAAGTTCGATTAGCATGAGAACCTGCAACAGAGCATAAAGATGCGTTGAGTAGATATGCTCCTAACTTTACCGTAAAGGGTTCCAGTTATGGTTCGTGAAATGCCTCGGAAAGGAGCAAGAAGTCTAACGAACTTGGCTCGAGTAATTGCCGCGTGTAGTGTGGGGGGGTGTTCCGTTATGAAAGCGAGCAAATTATGTGTTTTGCTTTCATCTTTTTGTTTTACTCCGTTTGAAGATAAAGAAACGCTTTATCTCTAACGAAATCATCGTTTTTATGTGTTGTGAAGGTCTCAAAATCGACTTTCATAGTTTAGTCGAAGCCTTCCCTCGTCCTCAATCTTAAATCCCAGGCCTCTTCCCTATTCATTCAGCCAACACCCCCAGTCACGAGCAGATGGAACAGCTGAGACATTTCGTGTCTGTGTTGTCTTGTCCCGGTTGTTTGTCTGTCTGTGCATTTTCATAATTATCTGTGTGTCTGTCTGTAAGACAATGGCTGATTGAAGTGAGGGTGGAGGCATGCTAGTGACAGGAACAGCATTGACACTTTTTTTTTCCAAATGTTAGGAGAAAATTTAGTGTCTCTAAGCTCTCACTTCTCGCTAAAACGAGAGGTTGCTATGAAATTTATGAAACAAAGCAAAATTATTTTTCTAACCTCAAATCTAGCTCAGAAGGAAAGGAGGAATTGTAGGGAGTGTTTCTGCGAAAAAGCAGCACTGCGGCTACAACCTTGTCACCTGCCAGAAGTGCCACTACGATCCACTCGTAATGTCACTTTGGTACCCTTTTGGTGAGAAAAACAACAATATCATAGATCATATCAGCGAACAACAGCCTTCGCGCCTCTTTGATCGCATCTGCATGAAGAAATCTACTGAAAGCAATCTCAAAGTCTTTGCGATGTCGTGCAAAGATATCTCGAAATGCTTGATTCCCGACCTCTCTCAAATTCCCTCGTCACCGCACAAACTTGAGGCATGCGCCACATCTGATTGATAGACACGACTTGTGAGTGACACACGGACAAACATTCCCTACTGAGGACTCGTCCTTGATAGACAGCAAGTACCCATGTTCCAGCCTAATTTCCACATTCCGAGAATATATTAACCGAAACACGAGCCTTGCTCTGTTTCTAAGCTCGCGTTTAACGTCAGGCGCTAAATTACTTTTCAAACGAGATGAAGAAGAACTACTCTCACGTGTTTCACGCTTGCGCATGGAAGCTGAGCTAAATATACCCGATAAATGTCTCTGCCAAATCCTTGCATCTCCTGCTCATTAGTGGGAAGTTCCTGGTTATTTAGCGCTTTATTTTAGAGTTATGCTAGACTATAGCCAGATTGAATGCTATTCGGAAGTTGGCCGCTTGAATTCTGATGATCATAAATTATGAATGGAAACGGCACGAGCCTTTTGGATGACCAAACAACTCGCTGGCAAAAGTTTGTTTGCGGGCGTATAATCGTTGTGAGACCGAGATGAGAGATGATTACTGGACAGCTTACTCGTTCATAATACATGGAACACACGATAAACACCGCAGATTGTAGCTTTGATCTGGGGTCTGCTGACAGCAAACTTTTCCCAAGGAAACAGCTTCGACTGCAAAGGCACAAAACAATCATTTCGCATTACAAATTTGAAATAATAGTATATCATCCCGAATATCAGCCATGAGTGCAAAAATTAGTGACTTAGATGCATTATTAATCAAAGCAGATAGGATATTGGTTGCATATATATATATATTGAAAAAGTGTCCCGAGTAACTTTGCAACCTTACAAGTGAGAAGCCTTGGGCAACTGCTATTTATATTTTGCCGATTCAAGGTGTTGGCACGTCTCCATTCCATCCTGATGATATGGAATGGCGACGATGTGGAATGATGATGATATCACTCAACAGGAAGTATTTACGTCGTCACTTGGACGATATCTCTGTAATAGAACGCCGCATCCCGATATCGCATGCATTTCCTGCCAAGGCGAATCCGGCATTTATCACAGAAATCACTAACGTTAGTCGGTCTTTTCAAGCGCCTAAACTATTTTTCAACATTGAGGAAATATGTCCCAGAAACAAGGAAAATGCGCATGCGGTCTATTGTTCGCTGCACAAAGAAACAATGAAAGATTTCGTAAGCCGCATGCACAGATTTCGAGCTTGACAGTTCCCGAAACCTTATACACTCAAACAGGTAGATCGTAGAGACTTTCGTTATGCGCCGATCTCCCGCGAAGCTCTCCAATATCCTGGGGGCTCGTCCAAGTCATTATCGGGTGGATTATCGCCGTAGGGCACGGGATTCACTCTTATGGTGGAACATGACACCTACGAGATTACGGGGACTTCATAATCCCCCTCAGGGCAGTTCCCAGAACGGCAAAATACGGCCAACGGGTAAATATTTGCCCCGGCTGAGGATTTGGTCATGGTTATTATGAAGGGCACCGGTATGATCTAAGGTTATTGATTCTATAATATTTCCCTGATCACTGAAAAAGAAAGAAAGAACATCACAAATTCTATGCTTTCGGAAATTCGAAAATTAGTTGTTGTATCTATTATCGGAGCGAACCAAGAAATCAATGACATTGATTTCACCTATTTACCAATAATGTCTCTTTCACTTTCTACCAATAAAGCCATTTCCCTATTTTTTCTTTTCCTCGCTTCCTTTAAAGGGACATGGAAGCCAAAAAAGATTGGCTTTCATATGAAAGTTTATCGCCTAAATAATATATAAATCAAAACCAGAGTGCACAAAAATGTCTACTTCGCGAGATATCCTAAAAATCGTTTCCCAGCCAAGGCGCAGTCTTACTGCGTTTAGCACATAGTAACGAGGCAAATGGCATCGAGGTATTCCCGGAACAAATAAATATTTCTCGCTCCAGAAATTTTTTAAAAATATTTTTCAAACGCTATTATCTTTCTTATCGTCTCAGAAACATATTCTAGAAGTATGGCCATGTTTGGTTTCACAAAATTTCTCGCTTCCATGTCCCTTTAATTTCAGACTGCACAGACCCCCATGTCACGCTATCGGCAGTTCACACTCCACTCACTCTCTTTTCCCCTTTCTTTGTCTCCAACGGTACTTCCTTCTTTTCCACCACCAAAATGTCACCCCCGCCAAAGCTTAGCTTGCTCACCTGTTGCCCCAAGGCGCTAAACTGTATAAAATCCCGAATCCCGTTCCGTTCTTCATCCAGTTCTTCCGCGTCTAGCTAAAGGTAAGGTTTCTTTTTGCCACATTCTTTCACACATTTATTTTTATTGTTTTTGACCGGTTTACATGACAGAAAAGTAAAAACTTGATTAAATAAATATGGTTGAGGCAAATGTTTCGTCATTTGTCTCATTCTTATATCAGACGAGAGAGCGACGCGGTACGAAGAGAGTCCAGACAAAGTAGGAATGAGTTTACTCACAGAACTTTTTCGCCTATTATATTTCGTATGATTATCCATTTTCATCAGATGTGCTTCCTCTTCGTGCCTCTCGTTCTACTCTCAATGGCTGGTTCGGTCAGAGCCCAGGCCTCTACTGCCACCTGTGCACCGTCACTCGGTCAGCGTTATCCCCGTGGAAATTATGCTAATTTATGGACAATCAAAGAAAAAGGCGTCGTGCCCATTTTCCACAATTTCATGGCTGAAATTCTACGGAGTTTTCTTCATGTTACGTATGATCATCATCATCGAAGAACTTTAATTTTTTCTAAGTTAAGGCTGCTTCGCCAACTCCGACTGTGCCAATGGCGGTACTTGCACGGGGGCCGACCAGGCTACATTCAAGATGGGTTGTTGTCCCGCCGCGAACACCGCGACTACGGTAGCTACCGTACCAACGAGGGGAGGCGGAGGGGCGACTGTATGTCAGGATAAGGTCAGTACTGCCTATAGTCGAAGAAAACGGAACGTATGATTCTGTTTTACGAGTTGCGCTGTTTAGCAGAATTTTCGGTCTTCGAGGTAACGCCATTTCTCTCTAGAACACGATATCGAAGAGTTATAATGCTTTTTGAGATCACTGACACCTAGACTTTCACATAGAAAGTATTATGAAAAAAAAATCTGAGCTACGCCCGGAACGATTATATCTTTCATTTTTCTCTACTATACCTGATATGCAAAGATGCCTAAACCCGGCTCGAGCGCTCTTCACGCACCGCATAAATATGCAGCCGTAACCTTGCGCTGATGGCACTAAATAAAGCATGAAACTTTGATATATTATCACTCAATCCTTGATCTTTGATCCCTAACCTTTGACCTTTGATCTTCGATCTTTGATCTTTGATCTTTGATCTTCGATCTTTGATCTTTGCTCTCCAGCTCAACCCGTCGACGGGCATCTCGGACTGCCCGATGCGGACGGCCTACTGCACGAACGCCTTCTACAAGCAACTGATGACCCAGCAGTGCCCGAAGACCTGCGGCTTCTGCACGGGAGGGACGGGCGGACGAGCGACGAGTAATTTGCATAAATTAGCGTAATTTGCATAGATTAGCGCAATTTGCATAAATTAGCATATTTAGCAGTATTATGGTTTGCTAAAATGGTCGACTGCCGCTTTATTAGCATTTTCAAAGGGTAGCGAGAAGTAATGTGAAAACAGAGTTACAGAACTGGAAAGGAATTGCGTTTACCGTATCATCATTGCTGACTCAAAGGCGCATAATCTGATTAATTTGCATATTCGAATGATGTTAAGCCCGCTCGACTATTAGCGGATCGTGCGTGGATCTTCTCAACCCACAAACGGGCGTTTCGGATTGCCCGCAGAGACGGTATTATTTGCAACATTTAAGATTTCAAAAATAATAAAAATTATTATATGAATGCAATATTTTACTTACCATCTAAATGTAACATCTACAATAATAGTAGTCTTGAATTTTCCTTCTCTTGCCATGCAAAGAATGAAAAGCACCGAATTTGCAGATCCCTCTGCACCAACCAGGCCTACCTGAGCCTCATGCGAGTACAGTGTCCGGCCACCTGTGGCTTCTGTGCCGGCAAATAGAATCACCCACCTCCTGATTCCCGGCTCCCGATTTCCGGACGCAATTGTACATATTTAGCCGTATCGCAGCTAGTTGATAAATATATTACATGCTAACATGCGTTCCCGCAGTGTAGGGTTTGAAAACCAAGTGCGATTAGCGTATTTATCGCCTGACTCTCTTCATTCTTCCATTCTATTCATCACTCTCTCGGTCTCATGATGCAATTAAAAGGTTTGGTTTGCAAACCCTACCGCAGTGTTGTTCGATTGAAAAGGCTATAATTTAGTATAGAATGAAACTTATTTTTACTGAGTTCGGCTCGTTATCACAGGATCCTGCGGTATTTACCGCTCAGCTTAGCTGAGCACAATATACTCGCCTTACTTTGCGCAAATAACCTTTCTTCGTGAGATTGGTGGGGCTGTTTGTGATTACTCTGACTGACTCGACGATGATTCATGCATCTCCAGGTTGAATTTAAGAGAGGCTATTTGTAAGAGCGTATCAAACTTGATGTACAACTGGATTGGCAACATTTTGACTTTTGCCAAAACTTTTTCTTTTTTTTTTCAAATAATTGAAGATAAACGCCGATTTCAGCGTTTTTCGGCTACAACTCAATGAAAACTCAACTTTTCCTTAACAATATTGACATTTTCGGAATTAGCGTAAAATTTGCATCGAATGAGCTATGCATCGGAGAGGACATAGGTACAATTTTTAAAAATTTTCATGTTTTTATACCCCATTTTTTATCTGAAAAGTAAGAAAGTCAAAAATTCAAAAATCTATCATTTCGGAGGTCCTATGGTCATAGACTTCCACCAGAAAAAGTTTCGGCGTAGGTCAATATTTTGCCAATCCCATCACAAATAGTCTCTCTTAAACGAATTGTAGTGTGTTTTTTTAAATCGGCATGGTAAAATCTGTGTTTGATATTCTGTTATCATTGCATCAGAGTATCTATTATTATAATTGATAACTCTCGGTTAAACCTATTGATACTTTTGTCATAAAATATATTGAATATTAAATCATTCAGTGCTCATAAAATTTCATCTTCAATATTACGTTGTGATTTTACCTTGAAGCTTCGTGGTTTGCGCCGTCTGTAGGTTTTCTCATCATATGCTTCTTCTCTCCTTCTACTTTGCCCCTACAACCGGCGCATACCCAACTCGCCTGATCAAATACGGATCTGAAGCTTGGCTCGACTTTTCACACCCGTCTGATATGAGTCAATAGAACCGCGCGTACGCGAGAAGTTGGGGATTAGAGGGGAAGAGATAGAGGAAAAGGGGGAGAGGGCAGAGTTCACATGCAGAAACGGAGCGAACGATAGGGGCAGGGCAAATAAGTCGGCAGATGGCGCACTGTCAGAAGGTGCGCCGTGCGTTTTTTCATGGCTTTTATGGAAAACTTTTTTCGTGTGAATTACTTGTACCTCTTGCCATCGATTTAGGTATCATCATTTTTTTCCCAGCCTGTACCAGTTAGAATACGTCTACCGGCTATTAGGTGCATGATATTCATCTCTCATTATTATATTCATACCTCGCCTGTCTCTCGCGAATGTTGATCGTGTTAGTTATGACATTCGTAAGTTGAACTAAATAAATACTCGCGCTAATTGCAAGCCTTAGATATAGTGGAATAAACCGATCCGTCCGTTTCTTTCGTTCCAAAATGAGTCAAATTCTCTCATTTTTGCATACTCTTTCGCCTTATATTCGGAATGATTTTCCGACGGATCTGTTTAATCCACTATAGTTTGTTGCAATTTGAACGAAAAAAGGGCTTAAAGGAGCCGCACCACGAGTTTCTGACCATAATCGCCCTTTACGTCATTCATTAGACCTAATCATCCTGATTGGGTATTCCGAATCTTATGCGATTTGATTCGCTCTCCGCGGAGTACTGAAGGTGCAAAGGGCAACGCGATTTTCACAAAATTAGATATATTAGCTGACTGAGATTAGATACAGCTACAATTCATTGTCAAAACGATTTTTCACATTGTTCCGATCATTTTAAGAAAAAGAACGATAGGAAAAGATGAGCGGAAAGGCCTAAATTGCAATATCAGGGTAGCGCGGGAATTCAAATGCGACCGTACTCGTGGGCCGGCTCCTTTAAAATAAATTCAGCATGCTCCGTAGCCTCCTCTTCTTCATCTCTTTCGTTGCGGGAGTCGCCGTCGCGCTACAGTGTTACGGCGGAGGTATAGTGGGAAAAATAAACTGTTCTGTCAGTTACTTTCGTTCCAAAATGATCGTCTAATTCTCTACTTTTGCACACTCTCTCGCCTTCTATTCGGAATGATTTTCCGACGGATCTTTTCAATCCACTATGTACCGTACACTGAGCGACAAATTCATTACCCAAAAGCACCTTGTGTGATATGTTCATAGAATTTCACCATTCAGCTACTCATTATTGGGCAATATGAAACGAGATTTGGTAAAGAAAGAAAAGGAAAGCATCACTAGGAAAATCATTTTAACCATAGAACGCTTGAACAAATTGCTTTTTGTCCGGAAGACAAAAGCTCAAGTCGCGTTTCAGGAGGCACAGTCGAGGTGGAACAAGTCTACACGGAAGTTCAGTGTCCTAATACCTTCGAACAGTACTGCCTCAAGGCAAGCACTTCTTCAATCATCTTCTTCTGGAACTGTGCTTGTTGTTGTCTTGCTTTCTTGACATGAATCAACTTCAGCGCGAAATCTACACGAACGGCGTTCACCAAGTGACGAAGGGCTGTGGCAACGGTAACTGTCAGGTTCGAGATTAGCCTTTTTTCGCTTTTCAATGCCCGAAAAACACAACTGTCCATTGAAATTGAGATACATACATTGAGATACATAAATTGAGATATATCCTTTATTTTCCTGTACCTGATAAGAGTGATTTTCTGTTTTAGAGCGTCGGATGCGACAGCAGTACGGGCATCTGCTGCTGCTCGGGCGATTTCTGCAATTTCTCGTCCGGCTTTTCGCTGCTAATTCCCGGTCTCGCCGCCGCCCTGGCCATTCTCCGGCTCTAGCTTTCTATTACACGACTTTTTTCCGGCTTCTTTGTTTGTTCTCCTGAATCAAATGCCCGCACAGGCCCTAGACTTCGTGTATATACCATATTGTGATAAAAAAGAACAATTACCGCCAAGAGTGATTGGATCAGTTATATTTTAACGGTAAGCTATAGTTGAATAAACCGATCCGTCAGTTTCTTTCGTTCCAAAGTGAGTCTAATTCTTTCACTTTTGCACATTCTCTCGCCTAATATTCGGAATGATTTTACGACGGATCTTTTTAATCCAGTATATCTATTATGAAGAGAAATGCGCACACTCTGAGAAGACCATTCATCATCTTCACTCTCTCGATTTCGTTGTTCAATCTGTCACATGTTGCCTGTCATCGACGTAGCAGAATAAGCAGGCCCGTCCGTTTTTTCTCTTCTTCCGAAATGTGTCTAATTCCGTTTTGGCATTTTGGCACATTCATACTTTTATTTTTTATTAATCGGCAAACGTATAGTGGAGTAAAAAGATCCGTGTCAGTTCATCATTCCGAATATTTGGCGAGTGAGAAAAAGTGAGAGAAATAGAATCATTTTTGGAGCGAAAGACACTGACGGATCGCTTTACTCCACTATGGCCATCCAATATACAGTACTCGAGTAATGCTCGATACCATAACACGTCCTCGCCTGCTTTCGTCGCATGTTTGCGCACTCCTCTACTCTTGCACACTCTGACTCTTCACTCACATATTGGTCATCGGGTCGTAAATGTCTGGGTTAGATATCGGTCACTATCGGTATTCTATCACCCTCGTACTGGGCGTCGCCGTACTTTCTCTCGCTTCTTCGTCGCTAAAACTAACCTTTTGCCTATAAGCATCAGTCTTACTTTATTGCTTTAGTTGTACATGGCATGTTAATCGATTCAGATTACGATGCTTCAACAGATTGCACGCTTTTCACTGCTCACAACAACCGTTATCGGACTTCAATGCTACGTTGGAGGTATTATCTATGAGCATTTACGATCATCTATGAGTTCTCATCAAATTCATCAAATTATCAATAGCTTCTTCTTTCATTTAACTACCAAGGCAGGAAGGACCGCATTATGAATAAATTGCTCAAATTGTTCGTTGTATATGACGGTTGAATTCTGGTTGATAGGCATTATGATGGTTGAAGTACGCCGATTAAAGTATGACTGTGTACGATTTAAGGAGGCACGGAAGATGGCTACCCGCCCATACGCTATGAACAATACCAGTGTCCGGATGCCGGCGAAACCTACTGTCTCAAGGTTTGCCTTTGGGCTATTTCACACTTTGGGTGGAAACGGACAGTGTCTGGTTCAATATTTATTCTGACAGCTCGAATCAGTTAGTCTCTTATGGGGCAATAGTGAATGCAAAAATTTGCATGTTTATGCACGCTTTAAAATATGAAAGGCAATAGATGACTTTAAGCGCGACTACTACACTGAAGGTCATCATCAAGTTCTGAAAAGGTGCGGGGCGGGATACTGTCAGGTGTGTTTCATATCTCAATGCCCGGCTATTTTCCTTATTCCGGCACTGATATTCCGGATATAATAACCCGTGCTACAAACCGGATTCCAGAGCAAGGGCTGCGACAAGACGACGGGCGTGTGCTGTTGCACGGGAGACTTTTGCAATTCGTCGCCTACCGTATCCACCCTTCTAATGCCCGGCCTCGTAGCCGGCCTTGCGGCCTTTCTTCGTCTTTAACATCTTTTCCTACGTGTCACTGATTTGTCGCCCACATGCATAATGCTAATAAATATTCTATACAGCGAGTTTTACATGAAATTAGTGACTAATATTTGTTTCGTTCTAAACGAGCGACACTCGGTGATTCACCCTCTATTTGCGCGGTGTCAGAAGGCTGGATAAGATGTGGTGGGTAAGTGGAGCGAGGGTTTGGACGAGAAGAGAGGAGAGCAGATTATGCACGGCTCACTTGATAGTGATCGAAGGCGCGCGCAAACACCACACGACTGTAGAGCCTTGCTGCCTCATTGTCAGTCGGTGTGTCATCCTCTCTGACCAGGAGTTTAGCCTGGTTCCGAGAACCTTATTATGATTTCATTCCTCTTTCGTCTACACCGAACCATTTTCACTATAAGACCTACTACACCTCAGCGTAGTTATAGGGGTAAAATGTAACACTAATCATAAATAAAATCTCATCTAATGAACCGTACGGTCAAAAAATTTCGCTCAATCTAAGCCCAATAAGATTGGAAGATTATCCATTTTCCGTTTCTCGATTTAATTGTTGCCCGGAAAGCGTGATAAGCACGTCCATAAACGCCAATCGCCTATCAGAGATAAGATCCCATCAGTTATTCGTTCTCAAGGTCGAAAGCAATGTCTTACTGAATCTATCCTCCGTCGCATGTCATATCTATTTCCTCCAACCGTCTATAATAATAAATGCTATAAGAGTAAGGAAAAAAATCAGAGATTACGCATCGCTTGACTTACAATAAATTCAATCTATAATTACAGTCTATTATGATCTGCAATGATGTTACTGATCTATTATTAAAGGAAAATGAACGTTGAGAGAGCTGCGCAGTTCTGTCCGCTAACCACCGTAAAACTTCAGCCGGTGCCGGAGATTAGCCTAAGCTGGCATTTTGCCAAGAGAGTTTCACTGTATTTAGCGGAGTGCGCTGCAAAGATTTCTCAACGTCCCTTTTCCTCCAATAATATCTAGTGCGCTTCCAAACATCATCACCAACTTGTTCGCTGCCAACTCTCCTAAACTCCCCCAACGCGTTTTCGTGAATGCTAATCGTTCCATTCACACAGTCCAACCTACTCATCCCCTCTCTCCTAATGTGTGCTCTGACTCATGCTCACAATAAAAGGCGCACATGAGCCTTGATGCTGGTCACTGTATCTCTATCTATTCTTGCGATTTACGAGGCCTCCGTACCGTGATACTCGAGGTTTTTAGCGCTGATCATTGTGAAAAATCAGTGAAAACGAGTGATTTTGTCATGCTTTTAAAAATATTTGATTCTTGTTAATTGTTGGAGCGTGGGTAAATGAACTAGAATTCTATAAATATCAATCATGTTTTCTTGCAGCATGCTTCGCCAACTCGTCTGCCTTATTGTCTTGTGCATCGGAGCGACGGTAGCCCTCCAGTGCTACATCGGAAGTGAGTCATGGTCTATAATGACATTCATCGCCTGTCACGACATAACATGTGACATATACAATGACATTACAACTGACAGAGTGACAATTGAGGTGGTACCGTCAACAGCAACAGTCACCCGCCCATCTTTCAACAGATGCAGTGTGCCGGGCGCGACCAGTACTGCTTTAAGGTGGGCTCTTCTCTTTGTCAGTCTAACATCAGTGTTGAAAGACCATACTTTTTCCATAACACGATCACTTTTCATCGCTCATGCTCTACAGGCATGTATTTAGAGAAGCGTGAAACATAATCAGAAAAAGAAACGACCCAGAAAAGTGCTATTACTTGTTTACAGCTTTGCCGTAAAGACACTGGAACAAGGAAGCTTTAAGGAATGCCAGAAAAAACATTTTCAGCGTGATTATTACGTAAACGGTAAGCACGAGATCGTAAAGCGGTGTGGCAGTGGCAGCTGTCAGGTTAGTTTTCGTTTACTCAACATCGACAAAAAATAATTACCAAATAATTACCAGAGTCCCGGAATCGCAGAATGCTTTTTTTTCTTCAAAAGTGAAAAAATCTTAAAACGAACGCATAACAAAACAAAAACAGCGTGATAGCATCCGCATGCCTCCGAATTGCTGCTCGGATTTTCCCGTATCTATCTAGCTATTTACTGCTGCGCGGTCTATCATCCTCAAAATGCAGACATCTAAGAACAGAGAATGCACCGATCGAACCGGCAACAACCATTCAACCGGACTGCAAAGTGCAATTGCAGAGCAAGGGCTGCGACCAAGTCACAGGCGTGTGCTGTTGCACGGGCGACTTTTGCAATTCGTCGCCTACAGTATCTTCCCTCCTGATGTCCGGCTTCGCCGCCGGAATCGTTACTGTTTTCCGGTTTTGAACTGACGCTTTGATGTTTCTTTGATTTCTTTGCTAAACAGTTTCTTCTATGAAAGCATATCACTTCTCTCAGAAGTTACGTAACTGTTATTGCATTTGTACCGATGAGCTAAGCGAGCATTATTTTACTACCTTCTTCAAGTATATTGTTTTTCTTTCAATAAAGAAACTCCTTTGACCATCTCTTTTCATTTCTAATAATAAGCAACTAAAACGAAAGCAATTTACGTATTTCTTGAAAAAGAGCATACAGGCCTCCGCGCAAGTTGTTCAATGGCGAGCTGTGACTAATCGCCTTATTTCAAGGTCAAGGATGTTCGCGAACATGTTCGCACAGAACTGCGCCTATAGGAAGGAGCCTACTAGCGGACTTCATTGATCAATATCAGCCTTGAAGATACAGTTATTGTTTTGCCTGGCCATGAACTACGCATAAAAATACAATAAAAATGTATGCGAAAAGCTTCAAACGAAGGTTCAGGCTTAGTCGTTTGTTTTCCATTTGTCTTACTCACACTTTTCTCACTTACGAATTATCTTATTTCACAGTCTGTTGAATATGCAGGATAATTCGGTTCCTTATTTGCTTTTTTACGTGCGATGCTGTATATTTCAGAAAATGATTTGACATTTTACTCTTGCAAAAAACTATTATAGGGGAATAAACGGCGATCCGTCAGTTTCTTTCGTTCCAAAATGAGTCTAATTCTCTCACATTTGCACACTCTCTCGCCTTATATTCGGAATGATTTTTTTCCAAATATGTATAAGGCGAGAGAGTGTGCATATGTAGTTTATAAGAGTTTTTCTTTTGTGAAAGAGCTGAAGTATAGTACGTCGGATCTTTTTAATCTACTATACTTTAGAGTATGAATGCCTCAAGCTACACTTCCTCGCATTTTAACACACGTTCCAGTTTTCTCAATCCCTTTATTAGCCTAGTTCTATTATCGACTCGTAGATTGCGAGCCAGCGTTCTTTCGTTCCAGTACAAAATTCGCCTTACCGTAGGCGGAGCCGCCGCCAACCGGGAAGTCACCACAGCCGGGAAATCTCCACAGCCGGGAAATCGAAGGTCTGAAAGACGGATGTGGGTCGAGCTGTCCAAGTACGGGTTAGCCTGCCTGACGGTGGCCATCTCGCTGCTGGCGGGTTACTGTATTCTCTTCTTCTCGGGACGCGAATCGCGAACTTACGCTTACCTGCTCATATCGGTCGTGGTGAGCCTGTCTTGACACACATAGATATTATTGATTTTAAAAAATTCCATCAGAAACCGCATTCCTACCTTATCTGCACGCTCTTCATACCATTTCGCCCTATCGTCGGAAATAGGAATGAGACAACTGAAAGAAAGCGTTTGCACAGATATAATCGCGTACTACCCATCAAAAACCTTTGCAAGGCGAAAATAACGATTGTTCTTCTTACCGAATGTAGATCGGTCTGCCAAACAATACCAAGCTCAAATTGGGAAGGATAATTAAAACGACATGAGAGGTATTTATCATTCTAGTTATTACCAGATTGATACCTCATCGTATTCGAACAACTCGTTCTTTCCTGCACATACAAGAGGATCTTTTCGAATACTTATTCCAAATTAAAAAAAACACGCCAACGCTTTTTTGCTGTCAGGTTTGACAGAAATGAGAAAGGAGCACAGTTTTGCACACTAGTCTGAATTCTGCTAGCTAATCAGGTCCACATTCGAGTAGAACTACTTATTCCTGTGTGCGACTGATGTCCTTTCATGTATTATGGTATACCATGCATACCAGTCCACCTTCTGTTCACCTTCATCAAAGTTAATGAATAAATAAATTAATAAATAAAAAGCCGCATTTTTATATATCCGCAGTAAGTGTCTTTACACTTTTACCTTTCTTTCCACCTTCCTGCATCTCTGCCCCCTCTTTTACAGTGTATTTAAATAAATAAATAAACGAAAAAAACCACCAGTGCTTCCATCCAGGTGGTATAGGGGAGTAAACCGGTCCGTCCGTTACTTTGATTCCAAAATGAGTCTAATTCTCTCACTTTTGCACACTCTCCCGTCTGATATTCGGAATAATTTTCCGACGGATCTTATTAATCCACTATAGCTATGTACAGGTGGAATCTCTGCTTACGATTCTCGGTGTGTGCCACAACGACGTGCTCCACAGGATAGATCATTTTTGCGAAATAAAAGAGAGAGTGGAGGTGAGAGAGCCTGGAAATTGGAGAGACGCAGACACACTCGCAATTGGGGCATTGATAGCTTGATATTATTGGAGGAAAGCGAACGTTGAGAGAGCTGCACAGTTCTTTCCGCTAACCACCGTAAAACTTCAGCCGGAGCCGGCCGTTCCTTTTCCTCCATCAATTAAATTTAACATAGATGAGAAACTAATCGAATCCGTCACGATTCGATTTGTTTCTCATCTATGTTAAATTTAATTGGAATTTGAAAAGATTACGGTTCCGAATGGAGCTCCTTTAAAGAAATTAAATGAAATGAAATGTGCAGGTCGTCGCTGCGGCGGCGGATCTCCAGATGCACTTCTTCTTCGCGCCCGTGCCCTACCTTCCCCTGCCGTGCTTCAACACCGAGGGCCTGCTCTACTACCTCTTCGGCGCCTCGCCCACCTTCTGCCTGGTAAGAATTGCAATAATATTTTAAAATATATGATTTTCAATAAAAATGTATTTTCTAATCAAATATATGAATATACAAACATAACTAGCAATTCCATTCGGGATTTCCGACAATGATTAAAGTTCTGTTGGAGAGATCTTGAAACTAAAAAAAAAACTTCACTGCTATTCTGTCGGAGAGTTCTTGAAACCAAAAAAACTTCACTGCTATTTGGTTGTCATTTCTATGATAAATGCGCAGTCCCTTATCATGTTACAATGCAGCATAGCAACTCCCTTTGAAATTGCATTTATTATTTACTTCTTACTAGCAAATCACTGCAATTTTTTTCCGTTTGTCTGTGTGTGTGTATGTGTATGTCCGTGGCACGATTATCTCCTTTAGAATTTCGAATTTCAAAAAAGTTCTTACAAGACCCCTATTCATTTCTTCATACCTCGGGACCATTTTTTGCGTTTTTGAAAATTTTGAAAATTGGCTGAGAAAATCGATATTGTTGAAAATTTTCAAAAAAATCTTCTTCTTTTGTCAGAAAGCGTTTCAGAACACGGGGATCATTTTTGGTCAAAAAGTCATCAGAAAATTTTGATTTTTTTTGAGGATACAAATATTCTACCTTGGTATATGGCTAACCTAACTCGGGTTTCGCTCATCATTCTTCATCGCGCGCTTTGCCTCCTTGCTTGATTCAAAGTATTGTATTCAATTCTCCGAATTCTTCCGGCGCGCGGTTGGTCCTCTCTTCCCTGATCCTTTCACATGATGCATTAAGCCTCCGGAAACATTGCCTATGACATGAAAAAGATAACCAAATGTAGTTGAGGTGTATGGAGAGCAGTGGGCGCCGAAGGCGCCAACCCCCCTACTAACACACAAGCTTAGACGATCCGTGAAGCGTGCCGTGAGAGCCCTGTGCTATGTGTACAGGAGCGAAGCTCCTGGACCATATAAGCAGGGCGACCGCGGCACGCTTCGTGGATCGCCGGGTACAGCGTAGTTTTGCCAGTTTCAACGGGAATCTAATAAATACAATGCCCACCACGCAGGAAAAAAATTCTCTGTTTGGGTGAATTATCATTTCCCAACTTGAACGTACTTGGTTTGTAATAATTTGGAAAAAATTCGATGCAAATG
This sequence comes from Micoletzkya japonica, assembly GCA_900490955.1. Classification (NCBI taxonomy): domain Eukaryota; kingdom Metazoa; phylum Nematoda; class Chromadorea; order Rhabditida; family Diplogasteridae; genus Micoletzkya; species Micoletzkya japonica. The sequence continues at coordinate 130,459 of LS825489.1, forward strand.
CTATCTAGTAAAATGAGCTAGCGGGATGCATTTTCCAATGTTAGGAAAAAAAACATGTTAGGAACATAATTCGGTCATTAGTTCCTGAATAGGGACAGATGCTGGCATATTCTATTAAAGCCGATCATATTGTTATTCAGAGTCTACCTGTTATGCCATTTTGACTACATTTATCTGTTATTTCTGTTATGATGCTCTACATACTGAAAAATATGAGTTCGTAGCGGAGATACAAAATTGATGAACCTAATGTGAAATTAACGGAACCGTATTGCTTGATTCCCGACAATAATAGCGCCGATACAGAAAATTGTGTCCTGCCTATTACAATGCGGCGGGAAGCGAAGGTAAAGAGAGAAAAAATATCAGATTACTCATTAGATATGCTTCATACAGCATACGTAACAGCGACGCGTCTCGTCGCCCTAAATGATGAAGCATATTGGTTTCATGATTTTTAAAACATATCGATAATGACTCGTCAATAGGGTTGGTCAAATCGAAGTGTTTGTCAAGTCGACGATTCGGCGGATTTACGGGAAAATTCTCCTTCGAATCAATCATTCGACCCCGAATATTCAACCTCGCGCAGCGAAGGCCGAATCGAATACGCGTCGAAGCTTCGAATGCAGAGCGGGTGTAAAGAATGACTTTGGGGAATATTTACCCCCAGAATTCAGAAGAGGAGGGCGAAATTTCCCCAACCTGCTGGGGAAAAGAGTTGAGCGTACTCGTCAGCTCAACTCTAGAAACATAGAGGCTGAGTATGGAAGAGCTTTATTAGTGAACGAAAGTCATTTATTTTTAGTATATACTAGAGAAAAAGGGAAGATATAATCGTACGGGGCGTAACTCAGATTCCGGTGCCTCTAGCGTAAATCTATCCAATCCTAATGGTGGTGATCTCAAAAAGTTCATTCACTCTCATTGATATCCTGATTTACAGCAGAATGACGATCTCTCAAAGTGCGAAAAATCTGCTAAACAGCGCAACTCGTAAAAATTAATTATACGTTCCGTTTTCCTCGACTATACTTTATCATATTTTTTCGCTTACAATTAGTATACTTTATTTTAAAATGTCAACCGTTAACCTTCAGAGTATGTACGCTACGTTGATCGGATGGAATGGTCCTCCGTACATGGCTTGTTTCATCTACCGGCAACAGGTTAATAATAAAAATAAAACCTTTGAGAAAACTACGTTTGCCTTTTTACCTGAAAAAATTAAGTTATTACTTAGAGAGAGAAAAACAAGGAAATTTCTTTTTCGTTACATGCATCTCCTCTTTCCTCTCTTATTTCAATCTTGACGAAAAAGTTCCTCCAGCAATCTCATTTCTACTTTGTCTGCACTTTGTTCATACCACTTCGGTCACTCGTCGGAAGTATAGTAGAATAAACAGATCCGTCAGTTTCTTTCGTTCCAAAACGAGTCTAATTCTCTCACTTTTGCACACTCTCTCGCCTTATATTCGGAATGATCTTTAATCCACTGTAGTAATGAAGCAACTGACGGAACGCTTTCCTCAACCACACTATTATATATAGTGGGTTAAAAAGATCCGTCGGAATATTATTCCGAATATAAGGAGAGAGAGTGTGTAAAAGTGAGAGAATTAGACTCATTTTGGAACGGAAGAAACTGACGGATCGGTTTATTCCACTATACACGCTCAGATCGTGCAACTTCCCTCGTCACGCTACAAATTTCGCCGGTCAACCCTCGTCCTCTTTCACATTGTCGCCTTTCTCGGGACGGGAACCCTATCGTTTCCGCTTTTTGTGAGCTTTTTTTGTATTTTTCGGCTTGTTAGCCCTTCTTTACGCTATGAATTGCGGAGGGAACAGCAAGCTTTCTTCAGTTTTTCGTGTACGGAGACGATCAGCTGGAAGAGCTCATCAACTCCAGTTCATTGCTGCCCAAAGATATGGCCTCCAGGTATCCATGCTTCCCTAAAATATGCTACGATAAATATATGAAAACGATAAAGGCGCTAATTGCGTGGACCGCCCCTGGCATTATTAGATAGACATTATTTTTGTTCGTTTCAGGCTAGTTATTGAGTAGTGCCAGGTTCACCTAGTACGCAAATGAGTCGATAAATTAAATTAAATTAAATTAAATTAAATTAAATTAAATTAATCGCGCTAGGTTTACAAAAAAAACCGTAATCCCTACACAGGATCGACTGCTACACCGACGAAGTCGTCGTGTACATACTGCAAATAATTGCCATTCTCGGCTTCGTCTTTGTCGTCCTGGCACTGGTGAGATCTTAAAGGATCCCACAACCCAATTTTTGGCCACATATTTGGCGACCGTCACGTGATAGAGCATCTTGCAATGCACAATATTTCTATTTTGAACTTTTCACCAAAGTGCCTCCTTGAAAAAAAATTTTTTTTGAAAACTAATTGGGGTTTAGATCGTAGGGGGGAGGGATAATCGAGTCCTGAGGTAGGGGAAGCCACGGGAGGCATCATTTCCATGTGCACTTTGACGCGCTCTCTGCCGTCACCGATCAATAATGACTTGAAAAGAATGAAAGAGCGCGCTCAATGTGCGCATGGAAATGACGCCTCCCCCTGCCCTCCCCTTCCTCAGGACTCGATTATCTCCTCCCCCTACAATCTAAACCCCAATTAGAATACCAACTCAATCAGCAAATAGCCCCTCAAGGAGGCACTTTGGTGAATAGTTCAAAAATAGAAATGTTGTACGTTGCGAGATGCTCTTTCACGTGACAGTCGCCAAATATGTTGCCAAAATTGGGTTGTGGGATCCTTTAAAGGAGGGAATCGTAATCTATTCAAATTCCTGACGAATTACACTCGTTTCTCTTCTATGCTCTCCGCTCTGTCGCTATGCAAATTAGTCTGAATCAGCATGGCTGCGGTTCTCAATGCTCCTCCTTTAACAGTATAATTGACGTAAAACTTTCCGCCAATAAATGCTGATTCCTACTTCGTCTGAACTCTCGTCATGCCGCTTCGCTCTCTCAAAAATGAATTAGACAACTGAACGTTTTCCACAACCATATATCTTCTGGCTATTGAAGATGATATATTGGTTTTGAAAAGATGCTATATAGATATTTTGCTGCGCACTAAACTTGTCTAGTGGAAGCACAGCCAAACGTGGAATTGTGGTAATTGTGGATTGCGAAAGGCGACGACAAATTTGAGGATATCGAATGCAGTCTAGACGATTGGAAAGTATAAATTGAGATTTCGCCGGTACCGTATTTAGCGAATTTTTGATGCTTCAAGACAAAATGTGCATAGTGATTCTTAGTCTAAATCTGCATCACTAAACTTATTCCTACTTTGCCTCATTGTTAGCTTTCTTTATACCTCTTCACTCATACGTTATATAGAAATTGAAAAGAGACAAGTAAAGCCCAATTTCTCCTACGATAAAGCGAATTTGCAGACCTGCTTGAACATCTTCGCAACCCTTCGTGAGCAGAACGCTATAAGCCATGCAGCCAAGAGCTACCACATACAGATGACCCGGCTGCTGGTAATTCAGGTAAAGTTGAGGAAAATGTTCCGTCGATTGTCTCATTCCTACTTCCGACGATAGAGCGAAGCGGTATGAAGAGAGCGCAGATCATGTAGCAATGAGACGGAACGTTTTCCTCAACGATACTCGATAGTACAATGCGGCGGTAGAAAGATTTACATTAGGCCGGAAAATTTGCAAAGGTGAGAGAATTGCATGCGTTTGGAGTAAAGGAACCTCATCTTCTACAATAATAATTATTATTATTTCGGGTCGATATATTTAAATACTTTAAAATGTGCAAAGAAGATCTATAATATTTAACAGTTATCTTCAATTATGCAATCTTTATACATTTATCAAAACTATTCGCAGGCCTCCGTTCCCATAATCTTCATCTTCGGACCAATAATCGTCATCATTGGCCAGGTTGCCTTCGGATTTGAGATGCCGAGTGGGTGACGCACATTTTACTTTCTTCTTCTCTGGGTCTGGTTTAATGAAGGCATAGCTTATTTGACAAGAGTGCGACAAAGTAGGAATGAGTTTACTGGCGGAACTTTTTCGCTAATGATACAGTGCCCGCTGAAATCACTAGGGAACCATGTATGAAGAGCAGTCTACATACTAGGGTTAGCAAGCCCAAATCTTTCTCCTGGGTTAGGTTTCACATCATATTGAAGAATGGGCGCAATGCTTGCTTAGATGTATAATAATGAAATGGTGGGAAAATATTCGGCTTTGCCAACCCAATTCGACAAATATGCAGTAGTGGACACTGAAGTAGCTGCAAAGTTCAGAGATTTGATACGATTCCAAATAAAAAAATCGTTCCTTACGATATTATAATTATAAGATACTTCGTGTATGCAAATATTATCTTTGTAATATTTTATTATTATAAAAAAAGAATCCACTCCTCAGTCCTGGCGCCTCTGGCCATCGAATTGTATGGACTGCACGCGACCTGCCACGGCCTCGTCCTGATCGGATCGAATCCGAAGTACCGCCAGCGGATACGCGTCCTTCTAAGATTGGTTAGGGTATAGGGCTTGTTAGGATAAGGATAAGGGCTGGACTTATGATGATTGGGTTCAGGATAATGACTAAACTTGTGATCGTTGGGTATAGGGCTCGGCAGAAAGGCTAGACTTAGGCTTAAGTCAAAGTTCGTGAATTTAAAAAATTAAGTTGGACACTAGGAATTGAAGAAGCTCCGAAAATTTGATGTCGATTGGTTGAGTCACTCTTGAGAAAATTCTAAAAGTGTGGCCATTTCGCTATTAGACACGTTCTTCACCGGGCGGAACGCTGTGCAAGCCCTATACCCAACGATCACAAGTTTAGTCATTATCCTGAACCCAATCAAAACCAATGTTTATTCATTACGTCGTTGGCTCGGATGCTTGATAGCGGAAGATCGTTCCGTTTCACATATTATTTCTATTTGTATTTTGCAGGACCATGAACACACTCTGACCAAGGAGGTATCACGGGTCATCTCGGTGAACCAGTCCAAGGGCAACAAGATGTAGATAGTTGACCTTGATTGATATGTGATAATTGATAATTTTCACCGCTCATAAAGTTTTCATTCCTGTGATCAATAAGACGATCTCCGTTTTCTGACCTTTCTTTTCAAATTACTTACCTCATTCAAGTCGAAATCGGCAGCATGACTGTACAGATAACTTCAAGGTCAAGAATGTTTGGGTAGAGGAGGCATCAGATGAGATGGTAATAGGGACGAGAGATAGTGGGGGAAGAGGAGAGGAGAGGGAATGATCCATTCATGATCGGAGGGAAGGGGCATGATTGCGTGTAAACAGTAAAGCGCCGTGGAGAGGCGAGCATTGCTCAGACTGGGAAGGGTAAGCATCTTATTGGTGCATCTATATAGTTATTGCTCCATATGTATCATAACCAGACTGCTTATTTAGCTAAACTTCAGATATATCCATTTGTTTTGTTTAGCGTTTTGCAAATTTTACGTATTCCATGCTATCTCCATGGTAGAATACGCCGATATATCTACTTCGATTTTTAGTTATTCAACAATGTCACTTCGATTGCTGCTTTACTTTTGCTGTGCATATGTTTCCTCCATCACAGCTATCCGCTGCTACGTCGGTGGTAAGTTCACATTTTATTTGAATTCGCTTACAGAGAAAATTTTTTCGCCGTTTCCGTACAGTTGCAATGTAAAAATTTGCAGCAAACAGCCGCAGCTAATATGCGCTCAAGATCAGAGACTCTCAAAATTCGCAAATTGAGGGGGTACGGTGGACAGCGGCTGGTATCCGGAGAGCTACAAGGTGGACGAGTGTGCCAACCCGCACGAGGCATTCTGCTATAAGGTATTGTTCATCCTCGTATTCAAATTTCCGTTCCGCGCATGCTTAAATAATAGGGGGCTTTCGCTGTTTAGCACAAGTAAATATGCAGCCAAAAGAGCAAATATGCGCGGTAAACAACGCAACTCGGACTCATTATCGGCGGAACGCAAATTTGAAGATCAACAATATGTAGTCGTAGTGAAGCGAGAAAAATTCTCGTATAGCAGCACTGTTTTAGCTTTAACTAAGGAGCCGAACCACAAAATTCTGGCCATATTCGCTCTTTACGTCATATATTAGACCTAATCAGCCTTTCCGGGTCATTTGCGATTTCATAAATACCGATTTTTAAATTTTTTCTTCATTTTTTTAAATTTTCACCATGTTTTTCCATGCATTTTGACACCTTAAAAGAATTTTCATCCAATTCAAAATCTTTTGATTAGTGGCTGCTTCCATCCTTTAAAAGTTCAAAAATTTCTTCAGCGAAGCTTCTACACCAACGGCGAGCAGTCTTTCACGAAGAATTGCGGGAACGGCTTTTGCAGGGTAACATTTACTTGTGAGATCGAAGAGGCTCTCTAAAATTAAAAAAAGTTTGTCTAAACATTATGAAAAGGCATCTCTTCAAAGCGTGAAGAATTGGCTAAACTTCTTAACGGCGGAATCATGATTTATGCGTGCCGATTTTCCGAACTATGGATGTCTTCCCAGCCTTGGCATTGTGGCCTTTATCAGGGGAAGGCAAATGTTCTCACGATGCAACATTCTCACTTTTGCGAATCGTCTTTTTTCTGAATGGCTCAAGATTCTCGAAGTTGTAGAGCGAATTTTTCCCCTGGTTCCGAATACTTTCGCAAAACGCTCCATAATTTGCATATCGCCTCTTGCTCTCATGATAAGTAGGAACCACAGCGAACATCTTCCTCTATTTCCTCGATTATTCCAGATGCGGGGCTGCAACCGGTACACCGGCGTCTGCTGCTGCATGGGCGACTTGTGCAATTCGTCGCCTACCGTATCCTCCGTGCTAATGTCCGGTCTCATAGCCGGAACCTTCAATATTTTGCGACTCTAACTTTCTCTTTATTCAATTTCCTTTGTATTCTTTCCCTACTGAAATTTTCATTCAATGCTTTAATTATGCACTACACAGAGCGCCTTATGGGTTGACAAATATTGTTTCCTGCAGATAAACGTGTTTTGTAATAGTTGCAGCAAAATGAGGCGATAAAGTACGATCCATAGTTTAGCAATAACAGCCTATTCTTTAATTTAATCGGGCTAACCTTTGAAATGACAGAGTAATGGGATTTTTTAGTCTCGAATGCTGGCGACGTGCATCATAAATAATTCATTTCTCGCGTAGCTTCGAGTTGATCTCGAAGCATAGCGAAAAATTATTATTGACAAAAAAGAAGTTCCGCTCTTTAGTCGCAAGGCTGTGCTCTCTAGTCTGAAGTAGGCACAGCATTCCGCCCGGTGAAGAATGAGGCTAATAGCGAAATGACCACTATTTTTGAATTTTCTCAAGAGTGGATAAACCAATCAACACCAAATTTTCAGAACTTGTTGAACTCATAGTGGCGAGCTTAAGTTTTTAAGTTCATACTTTTTCGTTCACTGGTTCGCCTATAGGATCGGATCCTATGCGCGAAAACCGCTATTCGCTATTATGACGCTTGGAATGCTGTGTAGGACTTACGACAGCTTGATAATAAAATTTTCTCAGCTATAGTTCAGTGCCCGGACGCTTTCCTGATGAGCAAAACAGCTCGAAATAGTAGGATATTCGCTATTCCCTACGTAGACAAGCGTATCGCGCATTCTGAATCTTTTACTCGTTGTTTTCTTTCCGCCCGCGGGAGCCGCACGAGAAAGTGGCACGATTAGCTGAGGAGGAAGAGTAGGTGTGAGGGGGGGAGAGGGGGGGCGGGGAGGGAAGGAGAATGAGAGGCGTGAGTAAAGAGGATAGAAAGGGGCAGGACCTAAGAGACCCCTCACACCATTTCTATGCTAGCTTCTCCATCTCTTCTTCATTTCATTTCATTAGCCCCGGCCCTTCATCTTCTTTTCATTTCGAGCAGCACGTCAGCCATTCTCGACTATATTTTGGAAGAGGACCTGTGACGTCATCATTACCTAGTCTAGACTACTGTATAGTTTAGCAGATGACCCACTCTGAGAAAGGTTTTCCTAGATACTGTAGCACCGATGAAGCAGGTCGCAGCTATTCTAAAAAGTTGAGGATACTTTCCTAAATTATAGTGGATTAAAAAGATCCGTCGGAAAATCATTTCGAATATAAGGCGAGAGGGAGAGTGCAAAAGTGAGAGAGTTAGACTCATTTTGGAACAGAAGAAACTGACGGATCGCCGTTTATTCCACTATACTTGTGGTAAATCATGACCTCAGCTTTCCGCGGAAAGCGCCCTTCGTTCATTTCCCGATTGCATTAAGCTCTCACCTCCTATGTCTGAAGATAGACTTCGTCAGTCATTCGACCGTAGATCGCATTAGCCTCATGAGTCTCCTCGCCAGCGGGTCATTTGCTTTTACATATGGTGGGGGGGGGAAATTTCAGCCAGTACCCGTCATTTATATTTAAAGGGACATGGAAGCGACAGATGCTTTCTAGCGCAAAACCGCGCCGCCAGAAAGTAAAGTTATTTTCCGGCGGACCTTGGTGACTCTTCCATGTGAAGTTTTTGAAACCGAATATGAAAATACTTGTAAAATATGTTTCTTAGACGATGATAAAGATAATAGCGTTTTAAAAATATTCTTAAAAAATTTCTGGAGCGAGAAATATGTATTTGTTCCGGGAATACCTCGATTCCATTTGCCTTTACTATGCGCTAAACGCAGCAAGACTACGCCTTGTCTGGGAAACGATTTTTAGGATATCTCGCGAAGTAGACATTTTTGTGCGTTCTGGTTTTGGTTTTTATATTATTTAGGCGATTAACTTTCATATGAAAGCCAATCTTTTTTGGCTTCCATGTCCCTTTAAAGGGACCCTCCACCTTTTTAGTTGAAGCTTCGCCGTTGCTGGGAACAAGCTGTGCAAAGATTTCTATCGCTGTCTGCGTCTCTTCATTCCGCTCTTGTCTCTCACTCATCAATCAACCGCTTTTAATTGGTTATCTCTTGAAATGAATGAGATGGGTGGAGGGACCCTTTAAGACGAGAGGACGAAGCGGTATCAAGAAAGTGCAGTAGAATTTAGCTTCCTGACGAGACTTTTCCAATAGTACGGCTTTTCTCAGCAGTTTCGTTCTGATCCGCTGATCGAATGTCAATTCCATGGCAATCTCTCTCAAGACACTACTCGAGCAACGGCAGCGCTACATACGCAGTTTGAACTCAGGTTTAAAAATGCGAACGTATTGCGCATGCCCCTTTCCCGTCACCTCACGCATGAAAACTATAATATTTGTTATTATTTTCACGATCTAAAATTATATTTCTGGCTCTAAAGCTTGAGCTACATTGCAGAGCGTAGCGATATTGCCGCAGTCCTGCACCTTCATAATGTGTCATACGTACGCAATTCATTTCACCGGACGTAATTGGATACCTCCTGCCTCGTAGAATAAGTAATTAACGCAAAAAAGCCATTGGCCTCGTGCTATGGTTGTGGAATAATGCCCGGGGAACGCTTGAGAAGTGAAGCATGCCAGTCATGGTTGCATTTCTTCTTTTGCATTTCTTCTTTTTCAGAATTACCGAACCGCATGTTCTCATCTTCAACGCATAACATAAATCCAGGACGCGCGGTTATGCTAAACCATATATCAAAATTGCTAAGAACGGCTCTATTCCGGATTCCTGATAGTTAACCAACTGAAGATATGGTTTGCCATCCTGTAGAGGGGTGACGCATAGCCACCAACAAAACACACATTTCGTGTTCGCAATTTATGAATATATAGATTGTCTCATTCGAGTTTGTTGATGGTTACGGTTCATCCACCACAAGATAACAAGTCATGAGCTTCCTATAAGTTGATCGTGACGCGTACCCATAATAAAGACCCGAATGGAATGCTCTGTTTACGAATGGGAACGCCCCATGAGTTATTACTTCGGTGTTCGCACGCAATATCCGGCTGCGAGATGAAGCGTCTGGTCTTCCCCATTTATTACTTATTCATTCGAAAACTCGATTTATTGATGGTCCCTTTCCGATTGGACGTTGCGCGTAATTGAATGTCCATTTTCGATGGAACACCTGTCCTTTCTCATTTTCTCATTGTCAGTCTACATGATTTCCGTGAACTCATCACTCGTTCTCGGAGTGCTCTTTTCCCATAAAAGTGTGTAAATTTGTGCTTTTTATTCTTTTTTTCTGCTAACATTTAAGTTTGTGAGGGCTGTCCTTGTGAGTTTGCAGCAGCGATTTGCTAGTAAGAAGCAAACACGCGAAGCGTCTCCAATAAGCTCCCTGATGAATTGCGCATGGAGACATGCGACTGACAGTCAGGAAACTTCCCGGACAACAGCGTTTCTATAACAAAAGCAAAGTCATCCTACATTTAGTAAATAATAGATGGAAAAGTGTAAATATCGATCTATTCGGCCCAGTAACGTGCATCAAATGGCGAATTGGCCGCTATCTTTGATCTTCAGTTGTATAACCCAATTCATGCCAAACCTTCAGCACTTCTTGAGCTCACAGGTGATTAGCATATCTGCAACTCGAATCCTTACTGCAAGCCGGGAAAGCAATCGCGTTTGCCGTCTGTCCATCTCTTCCCGGTATTCATCGCTAGTATCTTGTCTACGAGTATCTTGCAATCGGTCTGCCCCCTCGAAGTAATTGTTTTCATGTTATTTTCCTCCACTTCCTACACCTCACTGTCTTCCCACCCCTTCCCCCTTTTCCCCCCTCCCGTCTCTCCTCTCCTCTTTCTCTAATACCTCCCTGGGCAAGTCCCACGCCCCTCTGGTTTTAAAACCTGTCATTTTCATAGCTGCTACATATTTTTTGCTACACTCTACGTGACATTCAGCTAAATAGAATGCGTAGAATTTCATTCTTTGATGGGTGGGCTTCATCCGCTCCAGGAGGTAACCAGTCATTGGGTGATTTGTATGAAATGAGTGTGAAACATTCGTAGCAAAAACACGAATGGAATGTACTTTAGATACAGTCCATTGTACATTAGATATAGAGATGAACTTTTCCGGTTTGACGCGATAATCTTTGCACTTGTGCCCCTTCCGAACTCCATGTTTACTTCCCCCGAATACATACATACAATTTCTGGCTCCCGGAGGAATCGCAATTATCCACATTTGCAGAAACTCTGGGAATGTCGTCGGAATTAGTTGCATGCGAAGGATTCTCTTGAGAGCTCCCTCATTCCATTCTTGCCTTTGCAAAGCTTCCTTGTAGTATACAGCGTTCTATATATATATACGGCTTGCTTTATATAAGTGCTCCGAGTTTGTAGGTCAGTTGATCCCAGTCAGAGATAATAATAATTATAGTCTATCACCGCAAGTGTGTAACAGCAAATAAAGGTGAAGGAATGCAGATGAAGAGGGTAAGGATACTGTAATAAGTCGCTGTGAACTTATGTATGAAATTATCTTCTACAATCCATTCTGTCGCCCCTAATAAACACAGTTCCTTCAATTTCATGATTTCTGCTCCTTCATCAATAAGTAAGCTGAGCTGTTCCGCATACACTTCCTTTTACAATGAGACTAATTGCACTCTCGTGCCGCACGCATACTTTCCTGTGCAACTTTCTCTGCTATCGCAAGGTTTTCTGAGATTATTGTGAATACCCAATATTGTTGAACGGGAAGCGTGCTCAAAGTCTTCGCTGTAATACGTTCGCTGGGGCCACGTGTAACACGAATATCTTTTGCTCATACCTACCTAGTGCTCACGCCAGTTGTCTTATTTACCTGAAAACGGAAACCTCTCTCTGCTTTCCGCGTTCCCTCCTCTAATTGTAAGCTAGAGCTCCGCTATTCTTGGTCAAAATTGTTGCATTGCCTTTTGGGGGCGAGACGTGTCGCGGATAGAGTTGGTCAAATCAAATAGTGAATCTCGGGAAAGGGAGAGGAGAGAGCGTCAAATAGCCATTCTTTACCCCTGCCCGGCGTTCGAAGCTTTGACGCGAGGGTCAAACATTTGACAAATTAGAATGTGACGTGATGTCTCTGTTTTGAACGGTGAATGAAGGCATTCCGCACTTATTCTTTCCTCGTCTCTTGCTCTTCGCGGTTGAAAATAGCTGATAAGCATAACGGATAAATCCATAATCAGTCCTTTTTTCCTCTCTCCTTCCCCCTTTTCGCCTCTCCCATGCAAATCCGTCAAACGTTTGACATTTTCTCAAATCATTCGGCCTTCGCCGCTCGGGGTCAAATGTTTGATATCAAATGATAGACTCGACGGAGAATGGGCACGCTAATCCGTCAAACGTTTGACTCGACAAGTAAATTGATTTGACCAACCCTAGTCGCGGATAGGAATATTTTAAATCTACTATTGTATGTGCTTCTCCTTTGCCTTCTTGCAAATAGCCGCGGTGTTAACGGGTGACACGTCGGTTCCTTCTGCCAATTTCCATCGTTACGTTGCGCTACTCTCCTGATTCTCGTTGAGGCCTAACCCAAGGAGAATGGTCGTACTCCCATCTGAACCCGTATTTACCAGGCCAGTCGCCGTCGTGGACCGCTCATGGACCGGGCGCTCCTCCTCGTCGCCTGGCTGGTCGACGCCTCCTCCTCCCTGCACTGTCTGCAGTACAACAGCACGACCTACGAGATCGAGCCCGCTCCGTGCAACGTCTCGACGCAGTACTGTCTCAACGTGCGTTCTTTGCTTGTTTATAGATTTATTATATTTATTTATTCATTTATTTATCGCTTACGGAGCATCCGGCGCTGACGGAGTATTCTTGAATCTAGCATTTTTGAAAAAAAATACACAAGTAAACGTCATTCCTACTATGTCTTCATTCCCGCTCAGTAAATAGATATCATATGGTTGACCAAAACGCTGCGACAGTCGTCTCATTGCTACTTTCGACGAGAGAGCGAAGCGGTATGAAGAGACTGCAGACAAAGTAGGAATGAATCGACTGTCGGAACATTTTCGTCAATAATACCTCAATGGTCGAGATATCTTCGTGTGGTGCAGAATGTGATGATTCAGAATGTGATGACTCATTGATGAGGAAGAGAGTACAGACGAACCAGGAATGGGTTAACCGACGGGACCTTTTAGTCAATAATGGGTGATGGAATATCGCCTACTCGTGCTAAGCAGTTCGCTCTCCTTTCCTCAATTCTTGCCATCACGTCTCAAGCCTAGGTTGCGTCGTCGCTAACCCAATACGAACGGAGGGCGCGCTTCCGATTGCATTATTTTTTGAGGAAGCAGTTATCCTAGCATTGTTTCGCGTTCTTCCCCCCCCCTCCCCCTCTCAGAGATACCTGTTCACGACTTCGTGAGAGACGCTTACTGAATAGGGAAAGGAGGGGGCAAGGGAGATTAAAAAAAAGAGAAATTAAGAAAAAAAGAGATTAAGGAGGGGGGCAAGAGGCAAGAGAGATTAAGAGAGAGTGTAAGAGGGGGATGGGAAGACTAGAAAAAAAGAGGTGCAGAATCCCATAGTCGAGCGTGAGATTGCAACAGGGAATCCGGATGAGCAGATGGGGGGAGGGAGGGAATAGATACGAATTTATTTTTAAAACACATCAGACAAACGCAAGCGGCGCGCTTTCTGAACTTATTTATCTTTACCTGTACGGCGTACACTGTACGGCAGGAGGTGTTGGAAAATGAGTATTTATGAACCGCGAGGGTTTGGGATGGGAAGCTTTTTTCAGTTTTACAACTTTTATCAGGACTAGCAGTGGATGGGGATCCAAGGGAGGGGCTTCGATATAGATGGGAGAGGTTAAAAACTTCGAATCTTCTTCAAAAACCCACTCAGTCCGAGTTGCCGTAGAATCTTGAGTAGTCCTCTCGATCTATAGATGGGAAGCTTTGCAAGAAAAAAATATCGTTTACATGCGCACACAGTGGCTTAGCAACGAAATTCGGTACCTTATTTTCTAAATCTGTGCAGACGCGTCATTTTCATTTATATGTTTCATTATTTTTGTCAAAGATGAGATGCATTGCTGTTATAAATTAATGCCTGGAGCATAATAAAACTTTTCTTCTAATATCTAATTGTTATGCTGAATCCTTTGCGCATCTCTAATATCTCCCGGGCTCTTTTCAGAAATACGTTTCACTATTCACGTAAATAAATAGGAATGGCCTGGAATTTAGAGCAGTGCCAAATATTTCCTGGCAAGGGCGTGTAGAAAAAGCTCAGACAAGAACTCAGACGCGATGAAGACATTCGCAGGCTAGATTACAGTTTGTAGTTTGTAGTTTGAACTTTGAACTTTGATCTTTGAGTTTTCAGGCCGCCACCATCCACTCGATCTCGCCCGAGGACGGCGTCCTGGAGGTGTCGAAGGAGTGCGACGACCGCAACTACTGCCAGCGCTTTATCGTAGGCGTAGTTTGATCTTTGATCTTTGGAGTTTGACCGTATACTTCTAGTTTGATCTTTAATCTTTGTAGTTTGATCTTTGATCTCTGCAGGACGCCGCAGATGACCTGCAGACGATCAACTCGCCGGAGCACCGCAACCGGACCGGGTGCTTTGTGTTTGAGAGGTATTATATAATAATAAAATAAGGAAAAAAGGGGAGAAAGCACAACTTTACGATTCAGTCCGAATTGTTCCAAACTGTGATTATTATCACTGCTCGTCTCGCTTTCCATCTAGGCTGTGGTGCGGAATTTAGGCTAGGCGCAAAGATAGGCGCAAAAATTCCATTCACCTCACTAAATAAATACTTGCTGATTATAAGAAGAAGCATTCAAACTTTATAATGTTTCACCGTCGCTATTTAACCAGCCACGTCACCGCAATCACGATGAGCTTGTAGTGGGTTTAAAAAAGATCCGTCGGGAAATCATTCCAAATATTATTGTATTATTATATTACTTTATAATAATATTACAAATATTATTATATTGCTTCTTCCTCAACCATATAAGAGAAACTGACGGATTGGTTTATTCCACTCACAGTGTTCTGCCGCAATGCAAACCTTTGGAAAGCGAAAAATCATTCGGACATTTACTAATACGGTAGATCGGTGCGCCGCACACCACAAATGAAGGATTAGGAATGGAAAGGTATCATGATATGCACGAAAGCTAATACCAATCCGACTCTTCGTGCCTTTGGGAACTCAAGAAAGATGAATTCCTAGTCATTTTCGCTTTCCAGAGGATATCGTGCACTCCATACCAAAGGTTACTAAAATGCGGGCACGTTGTCACTTGGCCGTAAAGCACGTCTCACGCTATTCTGCTCAAATGCCAAACCTTCGGAAAGCGAAAATCCTTCTGACATTTCCCAATACGGTAAATCAGTGTGCCGCGCACCACGGAAGAATGATTATTACAGGTTCCACGGGAGTTGTCCTCAAAAACGGAACGATTTAATACTTTTAATCGCTGATTACGCTGTCCAATTGACTCCTTACCTGTTACCATGGCAGAAAATAATAGAAGCGCAAGAAAATTTGAGCCGAAGAGGCAGATCAGCGCGCGTATTTGCATAGACAGTTCGCAATCGTTTGCGTACTTTTTGTCAACTTTCGTGGAACTTGTAATATGAATGGCAAAATATAAAGAATTGTTGCCCGTATACGCTTGGAAAACCTCACGCTCCCGATTCTCCGCAGTATTTCACCTCAGGATGCGGCTGTGCTGCTGCAAGGGCGAGCTGTGCAATGAAGCCGATGCGCTGCCCCCACGATGGCTGCCCATCGCGATCACAACCTTCCTGTTAGCTCTTGCGATTTCCTAGCAGAGAGCTAGAGCACTTCTAGCCATTTTAGTGACTTGCATTGTTTTTATAGCACAGCTGGATGATGTTTGCGGTGTTTTGGAACTTATTTAACTTATTTTGGACGTATAGGTAGATATACGGAACTGCGATTTGCACTGGAGACGTCGAGATGGTAGAGGAAAACGTTCCTTCAGTTTTGTCTTTCCTGTTCCCGCCAAAAGAGTGAAGCGGTGTAAAGAAAAAGAGTACGAAGTAGGCATGAGTGTACTGACGAAACATTTTTGCGAATAATATTGCTGCTTTCCTCCGGCTGTGCGTTGCTCCGCTTGGTAATCGCATCTACGGGCATAATTAGCTGCCCTTTTGTTATCCGGCCCTTTACGCGTTCCCTCGTACTCCATCTCATTCATTTACAATTTCCCCTCCAGATTAAATACAAATACTCTTGATAGAGGGCTTTAGGGGTATCTTTTAGAACACGCGAATCCGAACCGACGCCTCATTTTTCAGGGTTACGTTTCACTTCTAACATTTGGTGAAATACGCTCTTATTATGGAGGACGTGAAACGTAAGCCTGTAAAATTAGCCTAATTGGATTAAATGGTTCGGATTCGCGTGCTCTAGTATCTTTATCACTCACACTGTCATGAAAGTGTATTTTTCTATTGACCACCAACTGATTTTAAAAATACCTGCTATCGCTAGGTATTTTTAGGTCTATATATATAGTTCGGCAGAAAAGAATACACTGCTCTTTTGTTTTTCTGCTTATTCTTGCTCATATCGCTTCCACTTTGCCTATATCGATGCTGCTGACACGGTTATTCTCAGTTCTTCTTCTTTATTCATGGATAAACGGTGAATACAATAACGTACCAGTTAGCGAATGACCCTATCTACAAATATGGAATATGATGAAAACGGTGGAATTATTGCTCTGGAAGTTGAGCCTTTGATGAACTAAAAGGCTGCGGCAATAAGCTAAAAGCTCGTGGAAAGGATTCGATTCATCGGGCCCGACTCAGGTTACAATTCATCTTTGCGTGTGGCGTTCGGCGGGAAAACTGCCGGTAGACAGGCACCCTGTAAGGCGAAAAAAATGAAAATTGCTTATTAATATTATTATAGTTGTAGAAACTTTTCCGACAGTTATCGTCATTCCTATTTGCGACGAGACAATATGACGAGAGTTCAGCGAACGTAGGAACAATTTTACAGACGGAACTTTTCCGTCAATAATATGGGGAATGAAAGAGTCGGAAGATAGCGTGCCGAATACCAGGCAAGAGCCAATTTAAACGCATTTGAAAATAAAAAGGACAATAAATAATTTGCTGAAAAAAAACTTTACTCGATGAGGATATGCAATATTTTTTTAGTGATAGCGTATCTGTCATCTCGAAAAGGGCTTTATTTAGTTATTTATAGCACCCCTGAAACGTACCTCAACCGGGCAGATCGAGTTGACCGTGAGCACGGGAAGCTCTGGCTGTGCTTCGCTATTCTCCTCTTCCACTTCTACCGTATCCTCCTGCTCTACCGTAGTCGTCTGGCCTACCGTAACCTCAGCATCGGTGGGTCCGGACGCGCTTTCCTCGGGCAGGTCCATCCTGAAACCACCGAAATCGCGTTAAATCAGGAATGATTTTACCGACGGAACATTTTCGTCAACAGAATTATCGATAGAGACCATCATCGTGTCTACCGTAACCCACGTCATTCCCTTCGGGACGCAGCAGCCCCCGAGAGGCCTTCCCGACGGGTTGAGGCACTCCGACTCCTCGTCGCACGAAGCCGCAATGTGATCGCAGGCTGCAATTTTGAAAAATATGTAAGTTTCGGGAGAATATGCAAATTTCAAGAAATTATGCAAATTACAAAATTTTAATAATCACCGAATTTCCGCCCGCACGTGCTGGCCGTGTAGACTTCCGCGCCGTTGTCGTCGTAGATCCTAGGAAAAATATCTAATAATCTTCGCAGATTTAAATTCTTTATCTTTATCTTTATCGTTTAAAGATCCGTGCGGTCATGCGGGGGGAGGGGAAGGTAAGAACGCAGTGACACTAAATAGTTACCCGAACGCTTATCTTATAAGACGACAAAAGTCAGAATACTTATGTTAGTAAACGTTCCTTTCTTACTGATCTCATTCATGTCATGCGATGTTCTAAGAACAAACGAGTGCTGCTGTAACCACAATGTTATAAATGTTAAGCGAACGAGCCAAAATGCTTAGGATACGGCGTTTTCCGTGCGAGAGTTCCTACCGAAAACAGGGTTATTTTTCGGCATCTCGTTCGCTTAACATTTGTAGTGCTGTCAGAACACTGTGTAACTTTGTCTTTGGAATGTGCACATGAATTCGAAAAGGTGCACCTCTAGTAGTGCTTGGGTGGAAGCGATACATAGAGGATATATCTAATCCATAGTTCAAGGTGTCAAACAAAAGCTAGTATGCTGTAATTTCTCTTCTTTCTTCAAAATGCACACCAAAGAGCCTCCAGAAAGCTTGTGGAAACTAAACTCAGCAAAGAATGTCTGCGTATTACGGCGTTGTGTCATAGCAATGATCTATAATAAAGAAATAAATAAATAAGTATATATAATTTACGTCATGCCAAAGGGCACGCAACATCCTGTCAGCCTACCGCCCGAGGGGTTGAAGCACTCGCTGCGCGCGTCGCAGCCGTACGTATCGTCGCAACCTGCACATCATTCCCATCGGCTAGTAAATATAGGTAATATTATCAAGAAGGCTCATTCCTACGTTATCTGTACTCTCTTCGTACTGTGTAGCTCTCCCCGGCCCTCTCGCTAGAGTTCCCCGTCCGAGGTATATATTTTATGCTCTCTTTCAGTTGAATCAACTATAGTGCATTAAAAAGATCCATCGGAAAGTCATTCCGAATATAAGGCGAGAGAGTGTGCAACAGTGAGAGAATTAGACTCATTTTGGAACGGAAGAAACTGATGAGAACACAGTAAGCATAAGTGCAGATGATGATGCAATGGCTTACCGAATTCGGCAGAGCACTGCAGGGCCGCGGGCGCGATTGTGGCGAGTGACAGGAAGAGCATTGAGGAGACGAGGTGCATACTGGGCAGAGGGGTGTGAAGGTGAATCCCAAGGGCAGAATACGCAAAACTCAACGAACAATGCAATTGACCTAATGGATCGAAACCTCGTTATTTGATGGATTTGAATCTCAAGTGCAGATAAAGACTATAGCTGGATATAAATGCAGATTCACAGAAGAAGGGAAGGTAAAATGCAAATCCTATGAACCCCTATGCTCCGTCCACCTAAGCGCTTCCGATCTGTACCGTCCTGCCCTCCTCCTTCGCTTATATGCAACGATAGCCCCAGGCAGGCTTGAGCCCCTGAGGCTACTCACATGGGCGAAAGATAACGCACTATGAAGAGACGCCCTATGTCAGAGATGGCGAGAGATAAGGGTATAAGAGGAGAGTCAAGACAGTCAGAGTTGGTCCATCTCGGACAGTGGGCCTTGTCTATAGGGGAGTGTGCACAGCTTGCTGGCTTCATCTCTCCCACTATTTCCCAATGTCATTGTCCTTGTTTCAGGTCTATCGCTATCCGTAGACCTCAACAGCGGTTTCAATATAAAATTCCGAGCTTCATCCTAGTTTACACCGGGGTTCCCTAGTCTTCATGATAACAAAAGTGGAAGTGAAAGTGTGAGTGCAAAAAAACATTTACCAATAATCTCTTTATAACGAGCTTTCTATTCAAAGGAAGGAAAAACGAAACAATTTTGGTGGCGTTCATAATCCTGTAAGGCAAAAACGGAGGGTACACGTTGTACAAGCCAATAAATTATGGGTAGCATTATCCAGCGACGTCCTGGATGAGTAGAGCGTATCTCATGCCCTCTACTAAGCATACAAACAAACTCTGAATATTTTCTTAAATATCACAATCCAGACAGTCATCTAAAGAAAAAAAACTGTGAAATATAGCAAAACACGGACTCAATAGGGTAGACGCATTATAATCCAGAGAGCAGTCTCCATTACTAAAAATTGCGCGAAACACTGGGATCTGAAAAGGGGGAAGGAAAAGTGAAACTTTTGCTATCACAGCAATTGGAGGAAGAAGAAAAAGCAATCAAACAAGCAAGAACAGTGACCTTAGGCAAAAGCCCCGGTGAAGTAATATGTTTCACCGAGACTCGAAATATCCAAAAAGAGAAGAGAATAGTTGAGTATTCGACATCTAGAGCATGGCTGGACAAACAAAAAAAAAATGAACTAGAATATCGCATCATTGCGTATCGACAACGAGGCAATCCATAATCAGCGTATGCATACTACCGTAACCCAGGCTCAGAGCTTATTCTGGGTAAGCGAAAACGTTCCGTCGCCGGACTTCATTCCTATTAGCATAATTGACGGAACATTTTCGTCAATACAGTAAAAATGGCTCTAAAGTAATAATTATCTCTTTAAAAGATGGATAATTAGATAGGTATAACTATACACTAATCGGTGAAGATCTCCTTCCACTCCCACTTTTGCTGCTTGTTGGCGGGGTCGCACCGCTTGAGGGTCAGCTTGTGGTCGGAGCCGGACTCGGCGGCCGTCAGACACGTGCCCATGGCCGCGTACGCGATCTGCTGCGTCTCCTGCGCGGAAAGGGCCGGATTACGGTAGCCTCTCGGTTCCTTTTCCACTTCCTACCCCCGCATTTTTTACCATCAATTCGCGTTTAACAGAGACTCTCCGTACGAGCTGAACAGCCTTACCCAGTCCATGGCACAATTGTGTTAAGCCTCGAATTCCAGCTTTTCCTTTCAGGGACAGATACTAGAAGGTAAGAGGATGATTCCAAAAATGAAGATTTTATATTTTTTAAAAATTGGCAATTTGCATATATTGATTTTCGTGAATTTTCCAGATCTCCTTAATGCCTAAATATTTTTGGAGACCTTCTACCTTCTAGCATCTGCCCCTGAAAGGAAAAGTTGTAATTCGAACATTTAGCAACTGTGCCATGGGTATTCTTTTTTCCGCTCTTACGGAGACTCCCTTTTAATAATTGCGAAATCGGATGAAAATTGCGTTGTGCCCTGCTTAGCATCCCTCACCCCTACCGTACCCCTGCTACCGTACCTCATCGTACTTGAAGACCCCATCAGCCGTGCCCTTCTTGCAGTGTCCCGTTCGCAGCTCGTCTCTCGAGGGGGTGATGCACCACTCTCCTTGAGCGAGCTGACCCGCCCGATTCAGGCGCATCAGCTGCAATATTTATTTATTTATTTATTTATCGTTTACGGAGTATCCGTTCGGAACATACAGGAATTAGGGAGGCTACTCCTTAGAGAATACGGTACGTAGCGCACTCATAACTACCGACATAAAGTACACTTCCAAGCAGCAGCGCTTACAATTAGAAGAAAACTCGAAGTACCAAAATGCAGAGATGCGAATATCACATCCGTTATTATAGAGGTAGTGAGCATGAAAGGAGCTCGATTCGATTAAACAGTTCGAATTCGCGGGCTCCGCCAAAACGTTACACGCAAACAGCGAGATGATCCTGCATTTCAGCCCGCCCCCCCCCTTGAAAGACCCCTTTATTCTCTCACCTGGTTGCCACCGTACCCGTGGCAGGGCGTGGCGCCGATCGCGCTCGGAATGGATCGGCCCATCGTGTCGAGACACTTGCCTGCACATCAACAGCATTAGAGTCTCACTCTGACTGACTCATCTTGATGGCCATACATGGGCTAGCCCGAACATTTTTTTTGCAGGCTGCCTTTCATAAGAAGGGAAAATCAAAAGCAGCTATGCTAACGTGTGTTTTACGCTATGGTTCCCTAGTGCAGGCACAGCCATCCTAACGTCCGCTCGAGCGGACATGAACGTTGATGGCTACGCTTCAGCTACCACAGGAAACCAAGTCATAGCTTCATATCTCAAGTGGCCGTGAACCTCAACCGTTCAAACGACTACAGTACGCTAACATTTACCTTCACATTGCTCACGAAATGTATGTACGAGAACTTCGCACAACCCAAATGCTATCCAATCAAGCGATAGTTCTTCTAAAGGTGTAAAGCTGGAGGCTAGAAAGTCGCGGTCGCCTTCGCTAGGTCAACTTTAATGCAGTATTCGCGTTGATACCGGCACAATAAATAAATAAATAAATAAATAAATAATAAAACTTAAAAAAGCGTACCGGTGCTGGGATTCCGGGCCTGTCCCCACACGTGGTTCTCTGGTAAGAGTGGATAGCTCTCCGGCACGTCGTACGCCACGTGCTCCATGAACCTGAGAAATATCATTATTATTTCGCCATTTATTTATTTATTATCATTATTCGCTCCTGTACACTCTCCATTGACCACCCTCTCCACGGGTGTACAGTACTACTCTAGTATGCTTACGATCATTCCCATGGCCGTACCCTATACATGAGCACATGAATGGTAGCCATGAAAGGACCCGATTCGATTGCATTTAATATAAACAAATAAGTAAATAAATAAAGTTATTCCTCTCCTACCACTTGAAGGGCTTGCAGTGCAGTCGTTCCCTCAACGCAAGCTGAGCCGAGATGTCGCCGGGTGAACGGTGCGCAGCGGCCGGCTCACTGCAACAACAAATTTGAATAAATTTGCATATTTCAGAAATTTGCATATTCTGAAATATGCAAATAAATTTTAATTTTTAAAACTTTTACCCATAATTCCTTGCCCATACTTGGTCAAACTATCTATCACACCCCCACGCACTACCCTCTTTCGAGCCTCTCTCCGGCGAGAGGCTCTGCAAAAATTTCTACACCACAGGGGCGCAGAGGTTACTCAGTATTCAAGGGTATTTGGCAGCGGTTACGGTAACGGTAGCCTACAAGCGCGGTCCCCAAAAAAAGGACCGCGCACGGAGAATCCCGATCAGCCCACTACCCACCCCGGGCCCATCTGACGACGCGGCCTAGGCCAGCCGGGTTTGGCGAAATTTTCTGCTCCCCGCTAGAAAGCACCAGGTTTCCAGTTTTTTTTTCAGTTTTTTTAGAAAACGGTTCGGGCATGCAGTATTGGTAAGCCAATAGACGCTTCGACGGGTATACAGCAGGAAGGAATACTGTACGCAGAAAACAGTGACATAGAGACCACCACTAAACGGTCCAACGTGGAATTTGCGGAGATGTAACGCTCAAATATACTAAATATGATTCCCTAAACGCTGTTCAAAATGAGTAATCACTTCTAACTCAAATCAAGCAGTAGAGCTACCTACTTGTTCGGCAAATGGAATTCCATGGAATGAGGCCGGTGGACGTTCCATGGTGGAATGAGAATGGAATGACCACCTCTACGTTCCATATGGAATGGAATGAAGATGGAATGACATTCCATCTTCGTTCCATTCCATATGGAAGTCCATGGAATGGGATGGAATGGAATGGAATACACAGTGTTCTGCAGCAATGCAAAACCTTTGGAAAGCGAAAAATCATTCCGACATTTACTAATACGGTAGATCGGTGTGCCGCACACCACGAATGAAGGATTAGGAATGGGAAGGGAAGGGCTTCAGCATAGGCACTAAAGGTAACATCATACTCACTCTTAAGATCTACTACAAGTTCAAAAATATGTAGTTCTTGGCATTTTCGCTTTCAAATTACAGTAATCGTCTTTATACGTTATCTTTTGTATCTCAATCATACCGTAACCCATTTTAGGTCTACTCTTGCACAATCCATGCCTACCGTAACCCATTTCTAAGGGTACTTAACAAACGTTTAATCATGTTATTTTTCATCGCCATAAACCGAGATATTTTTTCAGAGTACGGTAAGCATAGATAGGGGTACTCTTTTTTTGTTTCTAAAACGGTAGATATATATTGGGGCTACTGTAAGCATGAATTGGGCCAAGGTAGAGCTGAAATGGGTTACGGTAGGCATGCATTGGGCCAAGGTAGAGCTGAAATAGGTTACGGTAGGCATGCATTGGGCCGAGGTAGAGCTGAAATGGGTTACGGTAGGCATGCATTGGGCCAACGCAGAGCCATTTCACCCATATCAGCTCTGACTTGGCCCAATACATGCCTACCGTAACCCCAATACACTTCTAATTCCTTTCCTTAAATTCTTGAAGTGGAGATCGAATTATAGTCTATTCCATTCCATTCCATTCCATCCCATTCCATGGAATTCCATATGGAATGGAACGAAGATGGAATGTCATTCCATCTTCATTCCATCCATATGGACGGTCGGGTCCCCCATTCCACGTGGAATGATCATTCCATCCTCGAGGGTAGGCTCATTCCATTTTCCATTCCATCTTCCATTTTCCGAACTCTAACGTGCTCTATCGTCAATGACTTAGGTAACATGCTCCGATCGGGTAACTAAGCGACAAACTACGAAGCAAAATTTCCGCCTATTTTTGAGCTTTTCGCTCGAAAAGCTCTTCAAAAATTGTGCAAAAGATCCTGGCGGGGTCGAACCCAACCAGCATACACCACCATATTTTCAGAATATCCCGGCGCGGCCAAAAGGAGGCCGCGCACTAGAGAAGCAAACGACCGGCTGCGGATCTCACTCGCCCGAGCGGCCTAGACCAGCCGGGTTTGAGGGGAATTCCCCCCTCTCGATGCTCTAACAACTGATAGAAGCGAGTAAAGCACTGCTTCATGGTGATTTCTTCCAGTTGATGGATTAAGTAGAGGAAATTATCGTAGATCTATCGAGGAAAGAGGAGACTATGAACTGGACACACCCGAGAGAGTAAAAGAGGTTCAGGAATAGTGTGATAAGGATATTTAGACCACAGCCCGAGAAAGGTAAAAGCAACAGCCAGATTTCGAAAACTTTTTGAGCTTTTTACTTTGCCCTTAAATTCCCCATTTTCATTTTTCTCTCGTTTGAGCTTCAACCGAGAGAGAGCGTGCAAAGTGGGGAGAGCACAGGCAACGAGACAATCAGAACCCCAATTGTGTTACATTGTGTTACAATCCTTATTTCCCTTTCCATATTCTCCTCACATATTATTCTTTGTATATTGCATGATAAAGTATTACTATAGTATTATAATTCGCATGCACATATCATTCCCCTTCTTTATCGCGACATACGACAAGCATTTGGCTCGGAATAACTGCATGCACGACCGTTTCAATCAACGCGCACAAAACATGTAAAATGCATAGCGAGTGGCGAACCGCGACGCGTACGTTATAAAAAGTAAAACAACTACTAATAATGCTCACCGTATGTAGTAGTACTTGCCGTACTCGTCCATCCACGTCTTGATCACGCGAATCATGTTCTGTAATGTGTGGCGTTCGGAGGTGGGCGAAGCAAGGGGCAACAAAACCCGCGGCTGTTACGTTTCGCAAAGTCGATAAATGAGGCACTCATAGGACATTACATTATTGCCGACTTTACATTCCCACCTTACTAAAGTGTAATATAAATATCTCCGTTTTTTTGGCTATTTAATCGTATCTCTACTCCAGCTTCAATTTTGCAAAACACAATAGCTAATCGACATTTTCCGTCAATAAAAGCCATAGCAGGAATGGCCATAGCAACTCTGACGGAACATTTTCCACAAACATAAGGTAGAAACACCGCAATTTTTAGTTCTTTACAAGACCTTTAGCTATTTCGTTCAAATCCCTATTGATGTTCAATTAGATTACGGTGGCGATTAGTAATAATTCATAGTAAAAGGCTGTAAACAACCGTTTCGAATAGTTACCGTAGAGATGACGGGTTTGCCCGAGAGCTTGCCAAAGCCGTAGGGCATGTGACTACGGTAGACGTGGCCCACGTGGGAGCATGGCACGAACAGAATACCGCCGCCGCACTGCCAGATCTGACAAGCGGAAATAGGCTTCTCTGTATGACGCCTTTTGCTCGGTTATGTCTCAGACTTGCACAAACAGCGAGGTATTCCTACAGATCGTAAACACTGAAACGTAATCGGGGAAAAGCGTCAAAAAGAGAACTCCAAAACGGGACCGCATATATTGCTCATTTCGCTGGCCTGAGATTCCGCCTCGTTCAATAGAGTGTTCGAAAATATAGTATTGGTAAATTTAGCATAAACTGCGCCAATACTGAGAAAGTGTTTCAAGCAACGTCCGTTAGAGTGCGACTATCGAATGCGTTTACATTCTCTCCACATCTCGTTCTGTTCACTCTTCTCCACTCTCTCGGTGTGCCTGATCTCATTCGATAGGCGCACGCTAGGCAGCGCGTACCTTGAAGCTCAGCTCGTACTGCTCTCCTCCCCAGATCTGGAGACCCTCATCGTAGTATCCGAGTTCCTCGAACCACTTGCGATCGATCGCAAACAGGCCGCCTGCGTGCGTCGGCGACCTGCAATAGTTTAAAGGTTTTGAGCTCCTCAAATCAGCCAATATTACAATCCTTTGAGCACTCATCTCGATCGTCACACCCAAATTATTCCATTTACTGCTACACATTTAGCGTACTCCAGGGAGATAGACACTGATCGCCCTACCGTAACCCAATGCTCTCTACTTAGTCAACCGTACACCTCAGTCACCTGTTTGAACGCGCCTATGCCTACCGTAGCTGCGTATTCTCCGATAATTCTACCGTACTCGTTTTCCCCTTTCTACCGTATACCTAAACGGCATGCTGTTGTGCGGGCGGGCATTCTTCTCCCGGTCCGAGATCTCCGTCTCCTTGTACAACAGACCCCACTCGAAGATGCCACTGCAAAAGTGATCTTTGATCTCACCCAAGTGATCTTTGATACCATACGTGGGCAACCTTCCCGGCAATAGTTTGAAATTCGAGTCTACCAGTATACGAAATCAAGCCTACCAATTGAAATTTTCGAGGAAATATAGGCCTACCAAAGTAAAATTCCGAATAAATTTGGGCCTACCACCCATACTTCGGGTCGGTGCCCACGTATGTTTGATACAACAAAATGGAAAGAGCAAAGATCAAAGCACACACCGGAAGTGCTTGTCCGCCCGACCGTACACGCTGCGGTACTCCCACGTGTTCATGTCGATCCCGTCGATCACGGGGACGGTCATGACGCGGCTACAACGGTCAAAGATCAAAGATCAAACTACAAAGATCAATATAGATTTCCTTTCCTGTACAATTTATTTCAATTTTCTGCTCTACGAAACCTTCAAATGACCTTAATCGTGTACTGTTACAGAGCATTTCCTTTCCTCTAATAAGCTCCGCCCCTTTTCCCATTTCCCCCCCTCACCGGTTGTGCTTAATCGGCGACAGCAGCGGTGGCAGCCAGTTCGTGTTCACCTGAACATCATCATTAGTGGCGGGAAATTAAAAAATTCAAACTTGGCGGGATACGTGAATTTCGTACCTCGCAGTGGGCATCCAGGAAGATCACAACGTCCGCCCGCGCATTCTTCGCGCCGATACTGCGCGCCCTGCAAACAGAGCGATCGATAACTACCGTAACCCAATAAAGTACATATTTCGGTCTGTTATTATGACAATGGATTGATTTACAGCGATTATACAGTAAAAAAATAAAAATGAAAATAAGTATTTCAAAAATAGGTCCTGAAACCTGATGAGTCCCTCGCGTTCGGTCGTTCGGACCAATCTGACTTTGCCCTTGAAGGTCCGCTCGATGTACTTGTCCAGCTTCTCGCCCAGGTGTTCTGCAACCGGAACATAGCTTTTCCACATTTTTTTAATTATCATAAAAT
Organism: Micoletzkya japonica; assembly: GCA_900490955.1. NCBI lineage: Eukaryota > Metazoa > Nematoda > Chromadorea > Rhabditida > Diplogasteridae > Micoletzkya > Micoletzkya japonica. The sequence goes on from LS825489.1 coordinate 157,915, forward strand.
AAAAAAAAACTCTCTTGTTGTACAACTATTCATCACAAATCCGTACTGTTAGTTATTGTTTAGCCTTTCGTGCACCCATTTCCCGGTTACAGTACTCCCGGTTCTACCGTACCCTTGTCCGAGAAGTCGTCGACCATGACCACTTCGTAGAGCAGCTTGGGAGGAGACCGAAGGATGACCGAATGGACCGTCCGGAGAAGGGGAGTCCAGCCCTCGTTGTGAAACACAACCACCACAGATACCGTAGGCAGCTCTTCCGGGTAGGACCAGTACTTGCATCTGGAAGAGGGGAGTACGGTAATAAAACTAGAATCACAGGTCTCAATAGCTGAAAAGAAAGCGGATTTCTCTCCTATTCATTTTGCCACATCGAATATTCTCTTTTCCTATTGATTTTCAAGTTACAGTAACCAAAATTATTAGCTCACTCATCCATTCGGCTGTCCGGAATCGTGCGGTTCATCGAGATCATGTCCGAGACGTACCTAAACAAGCCGAGTTGAAAGATCAAAGATCATAAATCGAAGGAAGGAATGCATTTCCGATCGCCTAAATATGTATTGGAATGGTAAATTAGAAAGGCCCCTAGTACAGGGATTGCGCAATGATACGGTCCGTCTTGAGGGATGAACCACAAAGATCAAAGATCAAAGTCCAGACTACGAAACTCACGTATTGAAGCCGAACTCCGCATTCGCATCCCGGGACATCTTCTCGCCCTCCGGATCAGTAATGTGCACCGGCTCTCCACGCTCACCTCAAAGATCAAAGATCAATACGACGAACAAAATTGATCTAGAACATAGAAGACTACAATCACACATGGGCGCGATTGTCCGATCGGACGGTAGGATGGGTGACTGCATCCCAGAATCGTAAAGTAAAAAAGGCTTGTTAGGATGGCTGTAACCTCTAATTACGTGAGGGAAAGAACTTTGCAGAACTTTGAGGATAACTGTAGCCCATGTATGACTACAATCGACTAGAGCTTTTGCTTAGCCTGAGAGGAAATGCGCAAAGAAGCAACAAAAAAACTAAAAATAAGATAGAAATATCTACAAGCTTCCATAAGCACGAACAGTTTACGTACCCGGCTGATTGCTGCCCTTCTCCGGCTCCTTCGGTTCGTAGTTGCCCAGTACGCCGTCGGTAAACACCGCCCCCGGATCCACGCCGCCCGGAATCTCTCCCTCATTGTTGCTGCTCCTGAATATAAGAGTGGATTACGGTAGTCCCAACCTTTTAAGGCTCCTGAACAGAACACCAGGGATTACGGTAGTTCCATAAGACCTGGTGCTTCCGCCACTTATTCAAGGTATTGATTTGAAATTCAAGGTATTGAATTTAAAAAGAAATAGTAAAAGAGATTACACCAACGCGTCAACGTCGCGCGCCGGCCGCGCCTCGTAGATACTGTAGTCCTGCAGAGACCAAAGATCAAATTACACTCTCTAGAGATCAAAGATCAAACTACACTCTCTAGAGATCAAAGATCAAACTACACTCCGCGAACCTTGGCTCCGTCGAAGAAGCCTAGGAGGTAGAGGAGCGCGAAGCAGCCCGCGAGGATGCCCACAGCCAGGAGCGGCCGTTGCCGTACCGTACGCCGCAGCTCGAACCATCTGTAGTTGGACCTTTGAGCTTTGTAGTTTGGTCTTTGATCTTTGTAGTCTGGTCTTTGATGTGCGAGTTTTATCTTTAGTTTCTGTAGTGTGATCTTTTACTCGATCATGAGCCAAACGTTCACCGATCTCGAAAAAAGTCAATCGATAGTTAATCTTTGATCTTTAGCTCCTACATTAAGATCAGCAACCAACCTTCGGCGCAACGTCATCTCCACGTGCGGGGGGAAAAAAGGGGGGCGGACCCTGGAAAATGGAGAGAGATGAGTGATTCTGAGGGAGGGAAATAGAGGCTTAAGCAGAGAAGCGATACAGTTGGAAAAACGCGATGCAGAATAGAGTGCGACTATCGAATACATTTACATTCTCTCCATATCTCATTCACTTCATTCTTCTTCTGCGCTCTCGGTGAGCCTGATCTCTCTATCTCACTCGATAGACGCACTCTAATACAGAACCAGACTCTCTTCATTCTTCCGTGCTTCCTATCACTCTCTCGGTCTCATAATGCGATTAAAAGGCGTGGTTGTCATCCCCTAATAGACATGAAGTGAGGAACGGTCGGTGATTACGGTGATTGGGGGATCACTGAGTCCAGGAAGAGTACGATCGCTAAAAACCTACATTCTTGATATTATCAAGACTACCCTTACTTAGCAATGCTTCACCAGAACAATGATATTTGCTATGTAAAAGGCAACATAGTAAATACTTGAACTAAGCCGTGGACTAAGGAATAGAGCATTCCTTTCGGGAGTCGATTATGTTTCGCGATCAATTGATAACCAATGGCCAGCAGCCCAATACCGCTACACGCACCATGACATGGCATATAGCCATTCACCAATGTTTCGGATAAGCTAACTGATGGGAAAACGGAGAAAGCAGTTGGAATCGAGTGAATAGCTTGATCACCGGGCAAAAAGTAGCCTCGATTTGAACAGGCGCCCCCCCCCCCCCGGGAGGGAAGGAGAGATTGAGAGGAATTCGGTGAGGAGGAGGTGGAAGGGACGATGGCAACCAGCATACTATAATACGTACGAAAAGCAACCAATAGTAAGCGTAAGTAGTTAGAGTTCAATAAGAGAAAAAAAACGAATCAATGGCCAGAAACAAACAAAAAAATCGTTGTAAGACGTCAGACATACGCAGAGAGATTGTACGGTTAGAGCGAGAAGCAAACGAATAGAGGAAGAGCGAAACTGCAGCCAAGAGATGAAAACCCCCCACACATGTGGCCGGCGCACACTGCAACCCAGCATTAACTCTCGCCCTCAGGGTGTACTTAAGGGTTTTCAAACACTGGTAAGCTTTCTGCAAAAAAAACAAAATGGATTGGTTCATTTTTTTTTAGGAAAAGCAGAGAAGAAGAAAAAGTACACTCGGACTTTGGCGACTATAATAATTTCCATCGAACAACATTCGCAAGGACGGACTAGTGTGCAAAAATCAGTGCTACTCCATCGCCCCCCCCCGCCTCTATAAAATACTCAATCGGGGTCACTCCGACCTTGGAGGATTGAGTGACCGAGTGTGTCTGTATGTCTCTGTGAAAAGAGGACGGGAGATCGCGGTTGAAAAGCGAGAGAGCACGCGAAGGTAAGAGACGCAGAGAAATAGAGACGGGAGATGCGAAAGGGGAGAGAATACGGCTATCTGAGATACCCCCCGCAGGGGGAGGCGCTTATTAGCAAACTGCTTTTTTAATATCGAGTCACACAGAGCGCCGCAGACAAGAGGAAAAAAAGCTGTGGATAACGCAAACCGTAGAGTTGTAGATTAGATTGTGTTAGCTAAGAGGTGATTAAGGGTGATTTCGGCGGAGATCCGTGATAAGAAGTACAAATGATGTTGATCTAGATTAAAAATCGAGAGACTATGCAAAAGCGAAAGACGCGGAGAAAACTGCTTTTTTAATAAGCAAACGAATAGAGGAAGAGCGAAACTGCAGCCAAGAGATGAAAACCCCCCACACATGTGGCCGGCGCACACTGCAACCCAGAACTGCTTTGTCGGACAAACGATGCGGAACTATATCGGAAAATGGCCGCGAATACCGCACAGGACTAATACTAAGTCATTCATGGAATAGCGGATAGTACGACGAAAAAAAGAAGAATCCTCGGACCATCGGAACAGTCTGTGTATTGGTGTGGATAACGGCTAGAGCATGTTCCATGCGGTTCTCTTTGACGGTTATGGTACCCGAATGCAATGCTCTGGAAACGAGTGCTATTACTAGTTTACAACTACAAGAGCGTGGAAGAATGAAAGACGGAGAGATTGCGAGTAAGAAAAGGCATGCATTAGGTACACTTTATTGTGCACCGATCATAGACCGACGACAATTTCGATCTAGTGGGAGGATGTCGCAACAGGGGAATACGGGGGTTGAACGGGAGAGAGCGTGGGGGGTTGATCAGATTAAGCTTAGCCCGTCTGGCACAGAATAGATCCAGGTCGAACTACAGCTAGCACACAAAGTTCTATGGATGATTCAAGATTCAACTAAAGTAGGTTGCTCTTTAGTAAAACAAATAAAGCAAGGCAATGGAAAAGCTCAATAAGAGCAGCCGGGATCGAACCCCTAGCGTGTGCGTGCGTCGGTGTGAGTACGGACAAGGACTGAGAAAGAGGAGCGAGAGAACACGCGATTTGCAGAGAGTCCCGACGACAAAGACTGTCTACCCCACCATGTTTGCCCATAGCGAGATGTCTCCCCGTGCGTCCCGTCGTCAATGGGATGAGACAAGAACAGAACGATCGGATACTAGCGATGTAGAATAAACTACAGGAAGAAATACATACAAAACAAAAAAGAACACACACAAATGACCAATCTATCATGCAACTTTCCACGTTTCATAAAAGGGTGGTGTACATGTCTCGATTACGGTACTTGATTTCTGCGATTTATTAGGATGAAAAGCCGGACGCGGAAGCTACCGTACTAAGAGTTTTTGTAATTCTTTTTGGGCGCTTAACAGAGAACGGTTTGCTTATCGACCCTTCTCAAATGAACGAAAATTATGCAAAAAATACAACTGCCTAAATGGTGGAATTCAAGCAAGCGGACATATAAATCAGAAAACAGCTAATGTATCTGACACAACTAACCGTGCAACTGAAAGGGTACTGTAGATTTTTTGCTTGGCTTTCGAATTTTCTGAATTTCGAGTTTATTTCAACGTTTTCTCATTATTTTTCTGTGCTGTTTCACAGCGATCGAACGGTCCGAATTATCAAGTTTGTGGTTGTCTCAGCGTCTCTCAAATTTCCGCGCTCTCTCGCTTTCCATCTTCAGCCATGCCTCGCTCGGTCAAACACGGAGGAAAGAAGGTGTACAAGTTCAAGTCCCTCAAGAACTCGGCGAAGGCCCGCAATCGCCAACTGAAGCGCAAGAAGACCGTCAAGACTGATTGGTGGGCGGCTTGTTCACAATTTCCTAGCTTTGGTTCTGTAACTACACAGCGGTATTTTGCCGGTAGGTCGTCTAAAACGAAGCAATGATGAAACGCTGTGTTCTGTGGGAAAATAAGTTGACGAGATGGGGCTTGAACCGGGATTTATTTCAGCGCACAGCTCAAGGACGCGTGGGATGCGGAGAAGACGGTCAAACAGAATCTGACAGCGATGGGCCTGGCCTACGATCCGAATGCTGTAATTCCAACCAAGAAGTGCAAGGTTCGCTGTCTCGAGTCTAGGCACAATTTTGAAAATAGAGGTGAAGCTGTATGTGTTTGGTGCAGTAAAACATGAAAATTGAGTGCTGTTTTTAGTAATCCAATGCTTTTCTATGGAATCAGTACGGAAAAATGCCGGAAAATCTCACAAGCTTTGTTTGGATACGTTCTGGCAATGAGTGCGAGCTGGCCAATGATACCAGTTGCTAAGAATTCATGGGCCTGTTCCGGACTGTGTTCATGCATGCTTTATTTATTTATGGTCTGCGGAAGTTCCGGGTATAGTGAAAAATCGTTCCTTTTGGTGTGTGCGCTTAATAGCCTTTTTTTGCAGGAAGATGCACTAACATGTAAAATATTATTGACAAGGTGTAATAATCTTTATTATTATAGGGAGGCATGAAGTCGAACTCGGATGAAATGGAGGTGGACGTACCGATCTCGGAGGTTTGCTTATAATATTTTATTCGTCGGCATGTTTAGCGTTCCATTTTGTTCGGAGCGCTGTATGATTTATTGCAATAATACAGCTCTTTTTTCCTTTTCTCGGTTCTGAAATTCTAAAAAATTGATGTTGTTGCAAAGTGGCAAAATCTTAGTGAGATGCTTTGGTGATTGTTATCAATGATTACGGAAATAAATATTGGACAAAAACTTATTTCCAGATCACATCGATCAATGCCAAGACGAAGAAAAACTTCAAAAAGAAGCAACGCAGGGCCAAGAAGACGGATATCGAGATCAAGGTACGGGGGTTTTCCTTATCTTTCGCCAGCTATTATATATTAAAACAAAACTGGAAGTTTTCTGATCATGCTACTGTACTGTTTAGACTTAATCGAGAAAAGGAGTAAAAAGAGCGCAATACATTACAGGTGGCCAAGGTTGCGGAAGAATTGGAGAAGGCTGCAGCAGAGGAGGCCAGGGCGCAGAAGGTGAGCAGTCTTTGACCGTAGGGGGGGGTACGGTAGAACCTCGAGGTCGACATAATAGATGAGCCTGGCAGGTTATTTTTCAGCGTTCGTGCCCTATTAGTATGTACAGGCATACGATTCTAGAGTGAGCTACCGTGGTTCTGTAGCTTACTCTAGAATCGTCGGTGATAATGAATGAACTGTGTTTTTTTAACGATTACCATGAAGCGCAAAGATCAAGCTCTGCAAATTACCTTCATATTACTGATGATAGTGAGCTCATTTCTGCTTCGTCTATCTCGTCGTAAATAGGAATGAGTCAACTGACGGAACAACATCTGCTCAACCACACATTACATTCCAGCATACGTGGGCACCGACCCGAAGTATGGGTGGTAGGCCCATATTTGTTCGGAATTTTACTTTGGTAGGCCTATATTTCCTACAAAATTTCAGTTGGTAGGCTTGATTTCGCCCGTTTCTCAAAATATTGCGGGGAAGGTTGCCCATGTATGCATTGCAGGTGGGACGCGAGCACAAACTTTCCGATCGCGATGTTGAGTTCTGCGTGTATATGTACACGAAACACAAGGAGGACTACAAGGTTATGATTATTTTTGAAATATTTTTTTTCTTCTTTTTTAATTTCTTTTTTTTATTCTCCCACGAACATGCGTGCGACGGTAGCTACGAAAATATTGAAATAGTATTGCCAATTTTGTCTATGTTCCTGCCTTGTTTTCGCGCTATGCGAGCATGGATTTGTGCTTTGGCTTTGCCGAAATAATTGAAAATACTTTGGAAAATATGAGCGAAACTGAAAAGACCGCGAATATAGACCGAGTACCCACGCTTTTATTTACGGTTGGCTGGCCGGATCCTTGTTTCTGAATTAGGTTTCACAGCGTGTACAAGTACATATGAGAGACGTAATGGCATTGAATTCTGAGTTTATGTTTTTAAAAATTTAAAGCTTGCAAAAAAGAATTGCGTTTCAACAGTGCAGTCGTTATGTGGGAGCCAGACTAGTTGTTGAATTTGGGCGGGAAATTCAAATATTTCAAAAAAATCAAAAAATAAGCTTTGATGTGCAGGCGATGGCGATGGACAAGAAGAACCTGTGGCAGGAGACGCCCAAGCAGATCGAGCGGAAGATCCGCGTCTACAAGAACAGTCCGTACTTCAAGGTGAGAGGCAGAACGGGAAAATGGAAAATATGCTAATTTTGTTTTATATTTCAACTACTCTGATAGCGATCGGGGAGTATCGTGCTATCAACTTGGGGTGGAGCGGGACAGGTTTTGGGCTCTCTACATAGGTGGGCACAGTTGATGGTGCCCTGGTTGGGTAGCTTACTGCAGAATTTTATGCAAGTATTGGTTAGCTTACTGCGAAATATTATCTTAGCGAAATTTTCCGGTATCTATGTATGGGAGAATCACTGCAGTAAGGTACCGGCAAACCCTGCCCACGTAAAAAGAACCATGGCTCTCTAGTTGGCTTTTGTAATACATTTTCAATTCGGAATCCGAAGATCTCTAACAATGCGATCTGTGGTAGCGCTGGTTCAGGCATGGCAAATGCCATGTCTGCGAGTCGGGCTCGGCCGTAAGTTCATCTCCCTGGTAGCAGTAGTATAGCCCGGATTATCCGGGTGCGCCTGATCTATCGGAGCTCGATGTTTGTGCCGGACTATTACTAGTACTGCTGCAATATTAATCGGGGATTAGCTGCTAGATTAGGTGGTGACTCGGTAGTGGATTTGTCTACGTAGGTTAGACCTCCTGAATCGCGTGCTCTCTGGCTGGACTTTCCTCGCCTGTCTTCGGTGAAATGATACATCGGCTTCGACCCGACCGTCGGGTGGTAGACACGTATTTTTTCTTCAAATTTTGCCTTGGTAGGCTCATAGATACGGATAGGAACAGGGGAACAATTTTCAATTGGTCGGCCTGATAGCTTGCGCTTTTGAACAATGGTAGGCCTAGTTAATAAAAAAAACATGATCCCGAAGGCTTCGCCCACGTATGGGTGAAATTGCGAAATCTAAGAGGCAAAAAAAATACAAAAGTGTGAAAATTGGAAAATCTCTGTGGTTGCAGGCTCTCGAGAGCCTGGACGAGGCTTGAGCGGTGGCGGCTTTTTTGCGTTGTTTCCCCCTCCATTTCCGATTGTTGACCCCCCCCCCACTCATTCACTTTCCTACCTTGTTTTGCCGTTGATTTTGGCTTGTTGTTGTGTTACCGCTTATCCACTACGTGTTAAGATGAAGAGAACATTATGAAGAATACGAGAGAGGCGCGATAACAGATGACAGTGGGGATTAGTGGCGAAAAGAGTGACTGGTGACATTCTAACATGCGCTGTAGTGAGAAAATTTGCTTGCGTGGGAAGAGAATATTTCTCATTTCTCGTGGACTCTATGGGTCTTCGTAAAACGCTTGTAAATGATAGCAGCTCTCCGAAGTATTTTTGGGAGGCAATGCATGCCCAACAAACAGATTGATATTGACAGATGTACAGTAGCGCAACTCATAGGATTGCCTCGTCTTTATTCACAACAAAGTAGTGGGAACAATTAATGTGTTCGGGGGGACATTTTATAGTCGGGGGAAAATATAGGCATACACTTCCGCTTTGAGTATTCGCGATATGAGAACTCGCGCGGAGAAATGATCGGATTTGTGAGATACTTGACAAGTCTAACGGCGAGATCCTTCGCTACTTCCTGCTCATTCAACCAAAGTTTCTACCTACATTCCTCTGGAAACAAATATGCTAATCTAATGTGACCAGATCAAAAAAGGCGGACGGGGGAACTATTTAGATGTATATTACGAAAGCTGGACGATAAGTGGAACCGAGTCGTGACTGAGCAAAGGCAAGTGTATTGGGTTCAAGGGCTTGGTCCTGTGAGGCGAAATATGTCCACGCTCATTTTACAAAGTAAATAAGATCATCGGGAGAAATATTCAATTTCACCATCTTCTAAGAGCAGCGTGCGTAAATAATACTATGAATTCGGCGAAAGGGACCCGTACGAGCGACTTCTATGATGAAATGATTAAATTACCGATCGAGATCGGAAAATCACAAAAAAAAATACATTCAATGTAGTAGGTAATGACGTCGTCTACATCATTCCGGCCTTCTGTAGATTCTTCTGGATAATGGTATCAATAACGGAGGAGATGACGAGTTGGACCTGAGAGTTGGACAGTTTACGATTTTATAGTAGGGTATGCTATATCTTTTCTCAAAATTGGTAAAACAAACATTCCTAGTAGAGCCGTCGAATCGCGTCTTTTTCGTGGTTATGTTTCATGTATTACATAAAGCCATCAATATCTTGCTTATCCTGAACTAAGCGAAAGATAACCATAAAGGAGGACCTGATTCGACGGCTCTATAGTAGAATAAACCGGTGCGTCAGTTGTTTTGATTCCAAAATGAGCTAATTCTCTCACTTTTGCACACTCTCTCGCCAGATATTCGGAATGATTTTCCGAAGGATCTTCTTAATCCACTATAATGCCTACCTGATTCGTGTCCGTAGCGCACGTCTCGTGCATGTAAATGGTCTTCTTGTCCGGGTTCATGTTCAGCTCGGCAAACTTTTGCTTGATGAAGTTGACGGCCTCCTCGTAGTTCTGACCGCCTGAATGCGGCGTGTGCCTCGGGCCGTTTGCAAGGCGCGCCTTCGCATTTGCGGTAACTACGTAACCCGGTCTCAGCCGGATAACGGGCCTTTAATGAGCCTCAGGCGACAAACCTTCGTAATCCGGGAAGGCGGTGGTGATATTCACTCGCTTGATCTTCTCCATAAACAGATCCTGAAGTCGGGACGGTGATTACGGTACCCCGCGATCCCGTGCCCCTACCTTCTTGTTCATGAATAAGATCATGGCCGTCGTCAGGAACCAGGAGGAATTGCAGATGGAGTTGAACAGCTGCATCGATTCGATCATTCGGTTCTGCAAACGGATAATGTGGCTCCTCCTGGAAATGCTCCGATTCCCGCTTTATCATTCATTCACATTGCCGAAGGTGCGTGACTTTCGCTCGATCGCGTCCTTGCTTCTCGGCTGTTCATGGGAAAGCGATCGTGTCGGCGATGAATTTCTCGTACGCAATTATTCGTGCTCTACTACTACTGCATATTACTGCGGATTTATCCGCTCAATCTCCTCGTTTCGTCAGCAGTAGTATATGTGTGCGTGTGACTATGAGGAATACTGGCGGCAGCTAAGATCACGGCCGGCATTCTCGCTGGCTTCGGGCTTCATTAACGACGACGGGGGATCATCGTCGCCGTGGATGATCCCTACCCCACCAACACTCTACATAACAGCCCGGGGACGGCAGAAACTGCAGAGTACACTCAGCGAAATTTCACCACCATACATCACCTAGTGAATCATTCACCACACAAATTTCACCAGCCCGCTGGTGAATTGTGCTCCATTCACCAGCGGGCTGGTGAAATTTGTGTGGTGGATGATTCACTGGGTGCTCTATGGTGGTGAAATTTCGCTGAGTGTAGAGTGTTGGGTCGTGGCAAGTGGCTGGCTAACATCGTGCTCAAAGGATAGGGTTCTCTAGAGGAATAGGGAGCCTAACTGCGATTCTATCGTGAAGCATAGCCATCAAAACGGTAAAAAAACTAAGATAGAACCGATTATTGGCTGGATTTTGTCTAACAATAGGCCTGGATTTTGGTTCGTGAACAATCGTGCGAGAAACGTGTTATCTTTTTGTGCAGAAAGATCGAAGAGGCGTTTGGCCGAAGATTGTGTACAATTTCTACGTGAGTCCCTTTGTTGCCTCACAAGTCAGACAAGGCGAAGCCTCTGCATTCTCAGAATACATTCGACGCATCGCTGTCGAAGCAGTGAGCTTGAACAGTACAAGGCATTAGATAAGGCCAGTGGAGCATCGAATCTCGTCATGGATCTTTGGTAGAGCGCTACTAATCTTACTAAAGAAGAAGCAAAAAATGAGAAAAAAAAGAAGAAGTAAAATAAAAAAGAGAAGAAGATGCATATAGGCTACAGGTTGTAGGCTTTAAAAAGAAGAAGTTGTAGGCTACAAGCGTTCGCTCTCCCCAGAGTGCATGTGCTTACCGTAGTCTCGTCCTCGAAGAGTACTTGGTCGTACTCGGAAATGGCGGTGATGAAGATGATCGATTCGACGTTGTCGAAGCAGTGGATCCACTTCCGCCGCTCCGATCGCTGTCCGCCCACGTCGAAAACCCTGTACTCATGGTTATGTAAGTTATCATTGACGAAAACCACCGTCAGGAGACTTCATTCCTGCTTTTTTAAGCTTTATTCATGCTCCTTCGCTTAGGATAAGATAACAGACGGAATATTTTCTCCACTGAGATATATGAGAACATTGACCGAGGGTATGAATCATCAAAGGATAACGTTTTTGGTCGTCGAAAGTGACTAATGGTTGCTTCTTTTACATGCTCTCTCACCTTCCCGGGTTGAAGTGCATGGGACAACTTGAACTTATCATAGAAACATGCTCGAGTCTCGCGTGGGCGAGTCTACGCTGCTCTCACCTAAAGTCGAGTTCCTTGATCTTGAACTTGACTTCGACGACGCCGGTAGTGGCGACGCGCGAGAAGAGGATGTCCTGCTCGGAGGGCCGGTAGCCGGGCTCCGAGATGCGGGCGACATTGTCGAGGAAACTGCAAAGGATGTGGAGATGCACAGACTGACTGGTCAGGGCAATGATTTTTATGCATCATTCTTAACCGTGATCGTCGTCTATATTAATGCAATATTGTGGTTAAAATATGACCGGTGTGCATAACTCTACTGCAAAACCCGATTGGATGGGTGAATCGCGACGCTTTTTCGTTTCGCCCTCATCGTAATCCAGTGCATGACATGTTTCTGTTTAGCCCGAGTGAAAAAAGTTGACGAAAACGTTCCGTAAGTTGCCTCATTCCTACTTTGTCTGCACTCTCTTCATACCGCTCCACTTTCTCGTCGGAAGTAGGAATGAGACGACTGACGGAACATTTTCCTCAACCAGTATAAGAAGGCGTATCTATCTACTAGCGCGGCGATTTCGCTGATTTTGACCCGGATTGTACTGGACATGCGTTTTGGTGAGCTCCTGTCCATAAAGACAGCCTCAGGCACTCCCACGTCTCCCCGCTGTCGTATAACACTCCCACAATGACGGCGCGCTTGGCTTTCTCATATCTCCATGAGAATACCGCCCGCCTACTGCCGCTGACAACAGAGACAGAATCAAAGGAATAAATCATCATTTGACTAGAACAGCATCATATTTGTTACATTTCTTGAGAAAATGACTCGAAATTTCCAAAAATATGAATGCGGCGTGCATATGATAAGTACGACTTACAACTTGGCCGAGTCTATAATCTGGTATTCGCTTCGCATTTCGTACGCCTTCCGCACGCCCTTGTCATTCCACAATTCGGTGATGATATCACTGAAACTATTATTTTTAGAATGGTTCAAGAACTGGCTGTTGTCCGTACGCGACCATGCTTATCTTCTGGGTATCTTTCGATTTAGTGTGTACGAAGAAATTACATTGTATATATGAAATATTTGGCGACTATATGCCAAAATATGTAGCTGATTCGTTCGTCCCGGAAGTATTAGAAGCGTCGTGAATAGTTGCGTAACGAAGGTATGTAGTTGGGAGAGGGGATTGTTATGAGATTGGAGCATGAATAGTATAGTCGATTAAGTGGCTGGCGGCAAAGATTACAGTTTTTCTGCTACCGCGAATGCACTACATTCTGTTCGTGCTGGCTACAACTTGACGAAGGCAACAATTGCAAGTGCAAATTCGGTTTTGGCAAGCCGCCGAAAACGCCAGTTGCTTCTTATTTTGCGCGGAATTGTGTGCGACATGAGAATTACCCGAAATTAGACGCCATTACGTCGAGCATGCATAGAAAAAGTGCAAGCAAAGATTTTCCTTGCTTTTTAGATATGCCATATTTTGCCTAATGTATTCGTAATCCGCCTGAATGGCAGTGCATTAGCGCTGGCTGGCGGACAAATGCATTGGCTCTGTGATTCACGAAGATGGTATTTCATATTCCAGAAAGAAGAATGTTTTCATTCTCTTCCTGAGAATGGTGAACAATAATCCCGACCGAACTTTAATCCCTAAGCCTTTCTGTCTGTGAACCAAGTCGGGGGGTATAGTGCGCATGAACCTACAAGATGGACTAAATGGGAAAAGGTGAATATAGGAGCTTATATATATATATATATATATATATATATATATATATATATATATATATATATATATATATATATATATATATATATATATATATATATATATATATATATATATCGGACGAACAAATGCACATCATTCGAATTGATTAACTGCAGTAAGATATGTAGCTTAAACGTATCCAAATGCATGATCAACTACGATTGCCCGAACCATACACTAGGCAATATATCAACCGTCAGGCGTGGTATGTATACGTTAATTCAAAAGGTTGCTACAGTGACTCGCTGTGAGTAAACTACTTACCGTAGTTGGGGAGTAATCGGCTCGTTTTCCTCTCCCTTCTCCTGGATCTTGAGCACGAGACTCTTCTTGTCCTGAGAAATACTATTTTCTATGATTTTCACGTTAACCACCAAAGTTTTAAGCCATATTTCAATAGCAAGCTTATTCACTGATGTACTGTTATAGTCTAGAAAATCGGAACGTATAATTCGTGATTCCGCCGCTACGGTGTTTTTAGCGATTTTTTCACGCTTTGAAACGATGCCATTCCGATCCAAGACAAGATATCAGGAACACGGATAGCTTTTTTAGATAAGTATTTCCTAGAGTTTCGCATAGCACGCATTAGAATTTGATAAGATCAGCTTGAAAGGCACCGGAATCGGCGCTACGACCGGAACGATTATATCTTCCTTTTTTCTCTACTATAAAATTCACGTGCAAATCCCTCGAAGACACTCGTCTTGTGTCACGGGGGTATACTTTCTCATTTTTACGCCGCTTAATCTCTTTTCTCCCAACTCCTGCCGCTTTCTCCCCATTCTCCTCCTTCCCTCACCTAATCCTGAGCACCGGCTTGCTCGGTTACTGCGGAAACGGATGGATGATTTTTCGTGAAAGCAGGAGGGAAGAGGGGAGAAATTCAATAGAGCGGCGCTACTCGTACTAAAGAGTATCGAGAGTACTCGAACCGTAATGAGGAAGCATAGTAAGCTACGACCTGGATTATGTCGCATGATTGCTTCACCAGGTAATCTATGAGTGGTAATTACAATGCAAACTACTTGAATGTTGGGCAGAATCTATCATCATGCGATGCATGTCGATAAACATATTATATCAGGCTGTAACAGAGATGTATTCAATGCTGATTGTAAGCTCAATTTCGAGAGATGCAAGCGTTAAGTGCAGTTCCACCCAAGCGCCACATCCGGGAAGTGTCTCGAGCCGATAATCGGAACCGCGCATAGTGTAGATACAGGTTGTTCGCGGAACGGTGCGGCGCTTTATTTCCCTTCCCCGCTGACTATGCGGGCCGCGAGCCAAAACACACTACCAGACACCGCGTTACGTTGACAACCGGCGACACTTGGGAAGGCGGCTGAGCCTTTCACAGTGTTCTTCTGACAACAGTGAAAATGTTAAGCAAACGAGATGCCGAAAAATAACCCTGATTTCGTTAGGAACTCTCGCACGGAAAAAAACCGTATTCTAAGCATTTTGGCTCGTTCGCTTAACATTTAGAACACTGTGCTTTGAACGATGCCGATCGAGGCGAAGCAGCGAGGCTATCGAGGGCGGACTGTCGAGGCCATCTACGCAGTTAGAACGTGCACAGAGTGCTCGTTTTCGAACGCGTAATGCCCTCCTTAAAAGTATGCCTGGGGTATTTCCCGGTATTCAGCAGACTATCGATTGGCTGCTGCCCCGCGAAGCGGAAGCTGCAAACCGCCATGGGTGCTACTACTACTGCGTACACGCAGCTTTATGAGAACCATCGTGACCTTGCTTTATGGGAAGCAGCGAAGCAACCACAATGCTGACTGAGCTGACTGAAGTCCGGAACGTTTCCGTGAACTACAATGTCGGTCTGCGTTTCGAAGAGCATACAAAAAGTAATACAAAGGACTTCGGAAGGTTGCGCTAGAGGAGCAACGCGCGCTTACGGTCCTCGATATTGTCGGTCCTCGCATTCAAAGTTTCTTTTCGCGCACTCTTGATTGGACTTGCGTTATCTAGAACACCAAGAAAGTGCAAATAACCAACGGAAGACGGAATCATTACCGTCGGAACGCAAATTTGAATGCGAGGATCTACAATATAGAGGCTAAGAAGAAGCTGAAAGCTAAATAAGTCCAACCCCCCCTACCTCCAGGTCGGGGTTGTCCAGCTGTATATGGAGTACGGTGTCCATGGCCTTCAGGATCGCGCACATCGACGACACGGTGTTGTTGTATACGATCGCCTTCTTCTCGTTGACCTCGTCCTCCGTGAAGCCATTCGAGTGCAGGATCCTGAGCAGAGCAATCCGTTTGAGTCTGTTTGATGCCTATGCTTCATGGTCAGTCCATTTTGAGCCAATCGCAAGCTAGTCAGTGGAGGCTGAAGCCTAACCGTCAGAAAGACGGAATGCTCTAGTCCTGAAGCGGACCCGAGGTTCTGCTTTCACTTAGTGCCTACAGAGACTCCCTTATCATGAAATTCATGGAGCTGGCTGATCTATTCAAAATTCTGCTATACGAATGAGCCTGAATGAGTGAAAGCCTATCGCTTAAATATGATTGACCGCCTGTTTCCCACATTCTGCAATTTGGCGCGTAGCGGCGTGGCAAAAGTCGCGTGACTGCGGCGCTGTCACCACTGCGGACATGGAAGTATTCGGTGGGAGCCTGAGATGGGCTACCTACGCCCCCTTGGTTCATGACGCTCGAATTCGGAGCGCCCGGACCGGACATAGATAACGTCCCGGACCCATTGGTTTGGAGCAGCAAGTCAATGAAAACAAGCTCTTATCTGAGTAATGTCCGAGTAATCTCCTATTTTCCGCGCTCGTTGATTACTGCGTGCGTGACAGAACAAGGCTATTGTATGCACGCATGAGCTATGCTGCATGGCTATTTAACGTAGGAGCGTCACGTGCGGGCTAGATGCTACAAACTCCAAAAGCGGCTGAGTCGGGGAAATATGGTATACGCGTACGTTCATTAGCGGGCTACTGTGGAGCGATAAGATAAGAGTCGCAATCACCGAGGATATTCAGGGCGCAGTGGCGAGGTAAACGTTTGTGTGCATGTATGCAGAGGGGCAAGCAGGGGATGCAGCATTCCATACGGGTTCGTTTGATGCTTCACCCACACAACATCATAGCAATCCACTATTAATTGATCGTGGATATTCTGATTAAAACTGCCCGAATGGAATGATCAAGTTTTGAGATGTTCTTGCGTAAAGTCTCATCACCCTTAAAATATTGATAATCAATAAGCTTCGCCCGAAAACTCACTGCATCTGCTTGAGTACTGTAGACTTGCCGCATTCTCCGGCTCCTGAACGGATTTATTTAGATGATATCGATTGCTTTGAGCAGGCTTACGAAAGAAAACCGCTCAAAGCAATACCGTCGTAGGCCGATATATGGTTGAGGAAAATGTTCTATCGGTTATCTGCATTCGTATTTTCGACAAAAGTGCGAAGCGAAATCAAGAGACTGTCAGAGCTTTTCCGTTGATAACAATGAAGTTCACGCATATTGCCTTATCCTTCAAACTGCCTACCCAACAACAGTAACTTGACGATCGATGACGCCTGACGCTTGTCGGAATTCAATTGCTTCTCAATCTCCTTGTTTCGCTTCTGAACAGTGGGAATGAGTATTACGGGCAGCAATCCTACGGTAGTCTGTATTTAAGAATCGTTATTTAGACGAGGCCTTTCTATGATTATGTTTTACACCTTTCTTAATCGCAATTCATCTCGTCACCAAAAGCAATGAAACATATTCACGAACAATGTATCGCCTGTATCTATAGTTCTTGAAGAATAGAGAAAAGCCTTCGACAGGGAACGGCAACAATGTTGTGGCTACTGTTGTGCTTTTCCTTACGGAGTTGGACCGCAAATTATGGGGTGCTCTGATCATAATACCAACACACCTGTTGGTCTCAAATTACTGGTTTTTGAGACTGTCCATGATGCGCAGTAAAATAGCTACAATGAAATGTCACGCCACTTGCTTTGATTCCTAATTCTCTCAGCTTTCTTCGAGAAACAGAGAGCCGAGCGCAAGGAAAATTACTCCTTTGTAGCTTTTGTTTTATTTTATCAAAAAATAACCTGTTGTTCGGGATCCGAATCGCCGCTGCTCTGACACAGGCCCATTGGGCCGGCAAGATGAGAATTACTGTCGTTAACGCGCCCCTCAACACTACTGTGTGACAGAGAACGCAGAACGACCGCGCGTAATCATCGCGAATACGATTTATATATAAAAGAAGTGGTATGTTTAACTAACTGAGCACTAGGGGAATCTACAGGATAACAGGAGGTGAATATCGAGGAAGAAAAGCTCTACGATGTGCGACTTTCGGGGACCAAGATTTGAGATGGGGTCGAAAATTGAGAAGCATCAGCAGAGGAGCGTCGTGCACACACACACGCACATAAACAGGCAGGCAGAGAGACAAGAAATTATGGCGCAATGGACGGGGTAATCAGAGCTCATACGCAAGCCGTGCCGAGGAGGAAGCGAGAAAAACGGGAGGGGGGGCGGAGACCGGGATGGAAATGGGGGAGGAGGCATACGATGGCGGGAAAATGAAGAATCACGGAATCTGCCGCTGATATCATCCGTATGCAAATGCTGCGGGTCTATATATAGTCTAGAAAATCGGAACGTATTAATTCGTGATTTCGCCGGTGGTTAACCATGTGTTCCCGCTTGGAAACGATACCATTTCGATCGACAGGATATGCAGGAACATGGATAGCTTTTTTGAAATCAGCATTTCCTAGAGCTTCGCATAGTATACACTAGAATGTGATAAGATCAGTTTGAAAGGTGCCGGAATCGGCGCTACGATCAGAACGATTATATCTTCCTCTTTTCTTTACCATAGAAGGGTTATGGTATTCGTAAAATATTACTTTACTATAAGGGAATAAACCGATCCGTCCGTTTCTTTCGTTCCAAAATGAGTCTAATTCTCTCACTTTTGCACACTCTCTCGCCTTATATTCGAAATGATTTTCTGACGGATCTGCAATCCACTATATATTTAGCGCTGCCGAGCCGCGCAGTATTGGTCTCTTGAACTCGTTGCAGTCTTTTCGGTATATAATGCTTGGTATTGAGGTGCAAGCTTTTGACCATTATGATTCAATAGTTTTCGGATGTCAGCATAGATACAGTAATGAAGCTTCGATTGCCAATCGCTGCTTGTACATAAGGAGACGGTGCTAACCGAGTTTGAAGTGCCCAAGAGGAAGAAGAAGAAAAAAAGAATGAAGATGAGGCTGGAGATGCGTGGGGGAAGATGAGAGGGTTGCTATTACCTAACGAAGAGGGCGAACGAGGCGTTGTTGCATGCAATGAAGTGGTTCTGAGGTGGTAAGGCTGATGGAACTTTGCTTTCTCACTAGAAAGGACGCCCGGAATTGCAGCTAGGTAATCCTTTTTTAACGACTTAACTCTTTGAGCTTGCTTCTCATCGGTACTTGGCAGGCGCAATGAGAACATGCTGTAGAACTAAGGTATGGCAAAGCGCCTTCAGTGATTTCTATTTATGCACCGCTTTGCTATTCATAAATATGAATTAGTCGACGGCATGGAACATTTTCCTGAGTCGTATTTGTGGAATGACGGAGACGGAAAGCGGAACACCGGCGAGGCAGACACTTTTCGCGGAAGGCGGCAATTGTATCTACCTTATACTGGCAACGATATCGGTCGATTGCGAGAATATGCCGCTATGCCACACAATGCCCACATCCGGTTGCTAGGGGAATCTATAAGCGCTTGATGAGCGCACTATGTAAAAAGCTTCTGTCTACAACGTGGAAAATCATAGACCTTGCCACTAAGAAAAGTTATACGCAATATCTATTCTACCATACATGGGAGGAGTTGCAGCCACTTCATAGGCTGCCTACCAGTAGACTATCAATTTTCAATATGTCTACCGACTAGGTTTATGTTACTTTGCGGCTACTACTAATTACTAAATATGAGTGCCTACCACTCGATGATCCGGTAAGTCATGTATGCATTGCCGCATGACTCGTTCCTAGCACTTCTTTGTATCTAGCTTATGCTACTCTCGCTCGGGTTGGATGTAATATACCAGTAATGCGGTAATCTCTTCGTGTGCAATCAACGACGCCGGGTTTCCAAGGTATCCAACGGGTGAAGCGGTAAACAGCCTACTATTTGTCATCACGGGCGATAGAGTAGGTTCGGGATAGGCGTCGTGACTCATGACCACTATTCCAAGTTAGTTACCGAACGATGAGTGTTCGACGATTGGGGAAAGTTTGCTGAGTGTTATGCACATTTAACACGGAACTGAGAAGGGTCGCACTAACAATCGTACATTTACTCTGAATATTGATAAAAGTCTGGAATCGAGCGACAATTAGAGATGCCATTTACAAAGTTGACTACAAAGATAAAAGGAAGCATGAAACTTGATGCTGGTAGTAAGGCAAGATTGATGTAGGGAATGAATGCGCCGTAATGAAGAGAAAGCATAGGGTCGAAGCTAAAGGACATAGATAGATATTTATTTGTAGGTACGTAGACGGAGATTATCGAAAAGTGAGAAAGCGAAGCGAGAAAGGCGGAATTGTAGTACATAACACGAAAAGAGTAGAATGGTAGGCAAAGTGACAAATATGAGAAAATAGTATCGATGACGTCCACGTATATTATTGCCAGGTGATGACGCCGGAACTACAACCCCCCCCTGGGATACCGCTACGACCTGGCTCGAGCCTAAGTAGCCTAATTAGTAGAGCCCACCTTCGGGTCTTTCCCCTGGCTATGGTTTACATTCAACTTTTTTTGGGTAACTCGCAATAAAAAGGAAAACCAAAAAAAACCATTTTGCATGAAAACCACTCGGACCGGAAACCGCTAGCACTAAACTTGTAGCCTTTCGTGAGCGCAACGGCTTTTCATCTGGAGGGCGGGGGAAAGGAGTGAAATCGCGGGTTTTTGTTTCAGTCCACGTTAGAAACAGGCCGAAGCGAAGCACGCAACCAACGAGATCTTTACCTTTTTTTGTCAACCAAATAGCAATGATCGGCTGTCGCGCTGCGCTTGTTGAATGGCGGTACAGTATTCTTCAATTAGCGGCGCTCACGAGGGTAAATATTCAGCTCTCCTTAATCTCGAGAAGCTGCGTTTAATTGACTTCTTTCAAGCTCGAATCAATATTATGCATCTTTTGGATTACGAAATCTGCCCGTGGAATCGCGCTTTCAAGGCCAAATTATAACGTCTGCTATCCGGTAAGCTGACATGAGACATGATATATCTATACGTAGACAACTAATGGGATGGCTAATTTGTCTACCCGCTTGCCAGACTGACTTTTCTGATAATGCGCTTTATCTAAGCCCTTGCTTTTACGGATGGTATAGCCTTACCATCTAAGGGCAGTCCAGTCAACCGTATTTCATGTCTTCTCTGTACACCCCCCCCTTTCCTATTACAAACACGCGCACATCATCTACCGCAAGACCGCATATTCACATGAAAACGGAATAAAATCGGATTGGATGGGAAAAGCGGAGGTGAGAGAAAAATGGGGTAGGGGCGCATATATAGTAGACTAAACGCGTCGGTTTCTTTGGCTCCGCATAGTTCTCTCACTTTCGCGGCTTGTCTCGCCTGGCATATGTATCTTTATCTTTATCGGGTACACAGAGAAAAATATGTGCTCTTTTTCGCCCCTGGACATATAATGTGCCCCACGGAGGCACCCAATGTGCCCAATCGAGCACATTATGTGCTCCATGGGGCTGTCCAGGGGGCGAAAACGAGCACATCAAGGTGCCAAATAGAGCATTTTTTTATTTTTATCATCGGGTTTACCGAAACGAAACGAATAGGTATAATAGTGATTTCACAGGAGACACGAGGGGGTATAATGTGGCACATATTTTTCTGCGTGTACACCATAGGTGTGCGGCACAGCATTCCAATGGTCATAATAGCGAATAGCAGTTTTCGCGCATAGGATCATGTAGGCGCACCAGTGAACGAAAAATTATGAATTTAAAAACTTAAGCTCGCCTCTATGAATTCTACGAGTTCTGAAAAGTTGGTGTCGATTGGTTTAACTACTTTTGAGAAAATTCAAAAATAGTGGTCAGTTCGCTATTAGACACATTCTTTGGAGAGGGTGGAGGTGGGTATTCCTGGGTTGGATGCTTCTTCTTTGCTTCTTGAAAAAAATCTTCTCTACGGGGACGGGGACAATGCTCGTCGTTGAAGACTTCTACATGGTAAGGGCAGCTGCGGGGGAAATAGAAGATGAAGTTGGCAAGACGAGATAGGCTAGGAGTAGTGGACATACATCATTCTATTCGGCCATGTTCGGGTGATTGGGAGGCAGTAGGAGAAGGAGTAATAGAAGAAGGAGCTATGCTTGTGCGGGCAGTTACAATCGCTATGAAATGACTACGGTCGCTGTTGATCGTGAGGGGGGATACTGTGAATTGTCGACATATCTTATAGCAAGAAAACACGGCACACAGACTATAGTACGTCTGTGCAATGTAGCGAGGTCAGTCAGTATTATCGGCCAAAAAGTTTGGTCAATAAACGCTGAGAAACATTTTCCAAAAATGCAAATATACATAGCAGAATATGGAACATGGCCGACTGTTCTTTCAAAAAAATACTTTGACATTCGTTGTTCTTCACTGTCACGTAGATTTACTGTCAAGCTGTCAAAATGCGGAATTCGCTTCCTGGTTCTGGGTCGTACGCAACCGAGAACAGATAAAGTAAAGCAGTCCAATTTCTGATTACGGCGGAATAAGGAATGCTCTGAATTTACCTTGCCGGCAACAAGTAGTCTTGTACACCATGTAGGTAATTACGAAGAATCAATTGCATATATGGGTAGACTTATTGCAAGAAACGGCAAACAATAAACCGATACATTATGATAGGATGTGACTCTAGGAACTGTATGTTTACAACGATGTGGAGAATTCATTGTCCTTTTCTTCTGGATAAAAGCCTACGAATGAATCGCATCCTCTCACGTGAGCCTGCTCAGAAAACAGTGCATGTGATGCAGTTCTTGTAAACCGCGCAAAGAAAGGGAACAACAATGGCAGACTGACGAATTAGTTTGAAAATTATATATTGACGATCGCCAGTAAACTCATTCTCACACCATATCCATAAAAACGCATATTATAGTCATAATTCCTTCTACGTATTAGAAGTATTTATTGGTACGCTTTCGTGTTGCTCATATACAAATTTACTTATATACAAATAGATGACTCATATATAAATAGAGGAACTAGTTCAGTAGCCTGAATGTCTTATACCTACTTCCTCTTACGATTTGGTACAGACTATAATCTGGAAAATAACCCGGTAATCAGACGCGGGACAAGATAAAGGTGTTCGCTGAACGGATTCAGTGATATAGGCACCCATATTTTTGCTTACATTTGCATAGAATTTCCAATTGCGAAAATATACAGAAATGTAGTGGAGTAAAATCGGTGCGACAGTTTCTTATGTTCTAAATGCGTCCAATACGTTCGCTTTTGCGCACGGCCCTGATATTCTGGGACTGCTACCGACGTATTTTTTCATCTAACTATGCCAGAAGTTCGGACACAACCAGGAAGCAAGCACGGCGCGCCCTCACCTAGACTATTTAGATAGCGTTGGGCGCACTTTGTTGCGCATATTCCAAGGGCGACCGTGACGAAATACCTAATTGTAAGTGGGATAGGGGCCAGGTGCATTGCGACTAGAGCCCCTGCCTCAGTTTACCTCTCTGTCTTACACGTGGCTTGGGTTTGCTACCAAATATCCCAAATATTTCTATATCTTACAACTCATCGCCCGTAATAGTTATAGTTTCGATGAATCTTTTTTGGTGATCGGAGACAACTGAGGAGAAAGTACTAACGTGTCTACACACCTACTCAAGACTAATAAGAGAAGCAGGGTCAGAAAAAGAAATCGTCGAAACATTAAAGGGTCCCTCCAACCATCTCATTCATTTCAAGAGATAACCAATTAAGAGCGGTTGATTGATTGTGAGAGACAAGAGAGGAATGAAGAGACGCAGACAGCGAGCGAAATCTTTGCACAGCTTTTTCTCAGCAACGGCGAAGTTTCAACGAAAAAGGAGAGAGGATGAGACTCAGGGCAGTGAGAGCTATCCAATGATGTCAAAAAATTCATATGGTAGATATTGCCTGGAGGGGCCCTTTAATCTACAAGATTCTCGGTTTAATGGCGGTCGTATTTAGTTGGCTCTCAATTCGCATAGACAATTCCATTGCATGCTAACAAATCAGAAGGCCGAGAAGCCAAGATTCAGGTTCCCTCCCACAACTGTTTCGACACGTAAATTCATAAATTTGGACGAAAGAAGATAAGGTTTCGATGCTACTCGAAAGCGACACAATAGCGGAGAGTTAGATTCTTATTGTTAGGCGAAGCCGAGAAAGCTTTTGTGAGATTACGCTCATCATACAAATTGAACGGAATGACTCACCACTGTCCAATTTCCATACTAAGGAGACGCAACAATGCATATCGCGCGGCTAATGAATTGTAAAAATTGCACGTTGTAAATTAGTTAGATTATGAGAACCGTATCCGGCAAATAGGCGCGTACTTCCGGAAGTAGCGACCCGACTACGGTAGAGACTCGGGCTGGATGGATGCCGAGATGGATAGAGGGAGAGGGAGAGAGATCCTGGATGAAAGAGGGGGGGGCGGAGAGAAGGAGACATTCCTATGCCTCAGGCGGTGTATCTCTCGCACCTTTCGCGTTGAAGGTAGCGACGGGGGGGGATTGAGTCTACTCCATGGTAACGGGGAGAGATAGATAGGTAAGAAAGAAGGGGGGGGGGAATGAGAAGGGAGCCGAGGGAAAAGAGGTAAAGCTAGAGACTGTGACGAAGCACACAATGGGGCAACCACCGAGAAAGACGGGGGATCTAAAGGCTCGATTTTCTTGCTTTTAAAGCTTCATCCCTGTATATGATATATGAAGATCGCATTTTGTATAGGAACATATCATAGGGTAATTTTTCAAAGACGCTTCCTATCGAAGATCTACGTTGTTAGCAGGTTGTTGTTTTCCAGCGAGACGAGTGCAAACCCTGAGGAACGTACTAGCACATGACCGTGATTAACCAAGTGAACTAATAATAACGGGGGTGGACTACTACCTAGTACGTATTTATAATGACTAGTATCTGTAATTAGCGAGTGGGGTAGGTAGTAGAGGAACCACTGAATATATATGCATCTATATCTACATACAGCATAGATGAATTCGAGCCGTAAGATTTGACGAATTCAAAAGCATAAATTATAGACCGTGAAAACAGGAAGAAATATGTAGGGGGTATGTATGCATTCTCAGCCTTTCTTATACCTACACTGGCGTCTTGGGTGAAATTAGGCCTCTGGCCAGCGTGACCATCGAAAGAACTCGCGTGCCGAAAACTCTACACTAATACATGGTTGCACGGAAGGTAGAGCACAGCGTTCTAAATGTTAATCGAACGAGCCAAAATAATACTTTGGATACGGTGTTTTCCGTGCGAGAGTTCCTACCGAAATCAGGGTTATTTTTTCGGCTTCTCGTTCGCTTAACATCTTCACTGCTGTCAGAACACTGTGAGAGGCTAACGGGCCAAATCATCGTTTACCCTTCAAGCGTCTCTAACAATCGCTCATGCTTTTTCTTGCAGGTTCAAGGGAAGCGTAGACAACTTTCGGAACGATTTCCTCAACCATACCAAGCCTGCAGCACAGACAAGTCAGAGCAGCTGTACACACACACACACAGTGCCGACACTTTGACACTCCGCAAAAGCGGGCAAAATGCCGAGCAGATGCTTTTGCTCGCTCTGACGACCAATCAAGATCGGAACCTATTCCTAGTGCTGGAATTCCCCCCTTTATATCCCACTTTTTCTTGGCCTTTGAGCTCAAGTTTCGGTTCTCACATTGCTGAATAGGTTTACTCTGTAATGTCATAGCGATATCAGAAATTATTCTAGGTAGTTGTGCAGTGTGTCGATTATCTCCTCGTACCGCGAATGCGTAGCTTCTTTGTCAGTGATGAGACGCTGAGATAGATAGGTAGTACTCTCCGAATGCTTCATAGCTCAAAGATTGCAGATAATTGCCAATCTGGTGATAAGTATGATCTTGCGAAAACGTAGGTATGTCTTTATCGGAATGTATTTATCCATGATACACGCATCAGTGGTAACAGAAGCCTTGCTCAAGCATTTTATCCTCACAACATTCCTTTGGAAGACTTTGGAAGGGATAAGTATTGAGTTGAATATATTTTTCACTTATATTGAGTGAAAAATACGTAAATATTGAATGCGTACCGCACTATTTCAAAGCTAAGGAAGCTGACTCAACGTTTCCTCAATTGCCTACTTGACGTTATCGCCAAAGGTTCTTCTGGACTTTTGCATGATTTCATGTGTATTTTGCGTGAATGGTCGTAGCTATTAAGCCTTCTTTCAAAGTGCGTTCGCACTAATCAAGTCTCTGATTTACTGTGCCCATAAACGTGACCAATCGCGAGCTGGTAACATCTATGTAGGGACAAAGTGCACTATATCTTCCGTTTCTACTTCCGTTTCTGGCATTGCAGCTATTGTGCTGTACTCGGGTATTGTTGGCGCGTTCTTGGAATTTCCAGTACGACGGATACGGCCTCGACACGGACATTTCAACAGTGGTGCAATGGGCAGAAGTGGAAAACATGAAAGTGTTGGAATTTCAGTATTGCCCACTGACAAGAGAGCTGAGCTGAGCAATATGTTATAGTGGATTAAAAAGATCCGTCGGAAAATCATTCCGAATATATGGCGAGAGAGTGTGCAAAGGCGTGCAAAGGCGAGAGAATTAGACTCATTTTGGAACGAAAGAAACTGACGGATCGGTTTATTCCACTATATAAAACGTATAATATTGTACTACAAATTCACGGGGGAGGGGGCATGGATTACTTTTATCTATATAATTTTTGTTGTGATGATAAATCTTGAAAGCTTTTAAAAACACTTGAATAACTTGAATGCTTTTTTGAACGATACATGCTTTTAACAAGATATTTCAAAGCATAAGCAGACGCGACTTTTTATCTTTTTCATCATAGAACATATGCGCGTCTCTAACAAAATCAGTGATGGGGTCGTATTGCTAATGAACTGAAATTGACGAGATATGAAGTGTTGTCAAAATATAATCGAGGAAGCTGAAACGTTTTCTGAACATTTTCGCGCAATGCATTGCCTGACTCACTGAGTTCCGCCCGGTGAAGAATGTGCTTAATAGCGAAATGACCACTATTCTTGACTTTTCCCAAGAATGAGTGAACCAATTTATACCAAATTTTCGGAGCTTGTTGAGCTCATAGTGGTGAACTTAAGTTTTTAAATTCATAAGTCATCAATGATTGGTTCGCCTACAGGATCGAATCCTCTGCGCGAAAACTGCCATTCGCTATTATGACGCTTGGAATGCTGTGGACTTGCCTGACAGACTAGTAATGGGATGGGTAGATCTGAGAGTCAATAAAACAAAAGGATAATAAACGGTTCTAAACCCTACATTATTTATTTCATTACTGTTTCCTACGGAATCATTTTTTATTATTATAAAGTGACGCGAACTTTGCTTCACATTGTTTGGACTATCAGAAGTCAAGCCGGGAATGCCCTTATCTGTGTACACAGGGCTGCAAGATACATAGAATACCGGCTTCTTATCAGATGGTGGAGAGGAACTAATCCGAGGAGACTCTTTGAAGATTGGGCAAATACGATCAGCTTCTCTTCATGATCGGGATACCCCCTCTTCAGCTATCTTCTTTGTAGCACAAAAACCGATATTGAGCGTATGCTGGAATTTCTGCCGTATCTAATTAAAAACGTTTTTTTTCTCTGATTACCTAAGCTGAGTTGAGCTCCTTTTTCTTAGAAAAGCTCTACGAAGTTCAAAGAGAGAGCACAAAACCAGAAGGCTTTATTATGATGTACGTATTTGTCAAGAAAAAAGTTCTTTCATTTACCACAATCGTCGTCATTGGTCTTTGTTCTTTCTGTAGTATCAAGCGTGCGAGGAGGTATCGAGCGACAAGTCACTCCCCTTATAAACACGTTTCCTACACTCATAAAGCTGTGGGTACTCGCGCACTCGGCCTAACGCTCAACTTCCTAATTCTCACACGCCCACCTTAAATCAATTTATACTAGCGTCTTATATGTTATTTTGTGTAATAAACACATAACTAATACGTTTACTCCTTATTGAAAAAACATACAGTACAAGCACGACGGATATTTGTTGTTTCTCCGTAATAAAAAATAAGCTTACACCTCCCCTCTTTGCATAAAAGAATGATACAACGCAGGCAATACAAAGAATTCTTTGTTTTCACGTCGTCACAGGGAATTCGACAAACTAACTCTCACGGTTAAGAATGATACACTCCAGATATGTAAAGTTCTTGTCTATCGGTGATCAAGAATGTCAAAACTGGCAAACTTATGCATACTTCCTCCTTACAAGAATGCACCAGCCCCAGGGAATATATAAGTCAGAGCTTCCGACTGTTCTTTCTCCTGTGAATATGAGACTAAAATATATATAATCTTTCAAAATGTTACTATTATAAAGAGTTCCATGCTCTGCTCCAAATGCGTTGAGGATCTTCCAATGTGAATAAGTTCATTTGTACAGAATACTCCAACGTTTTTCGAATTCTGATCTTTGGTAAAGGATAGCTTCCTATTATATTAACCCAATCATATCACTCGACTCGAACAGTCGTCCCTCTTCTATTCTTCGAGCTGTTTGATCTTTGCGTCTTTCATCTTCTTCCTATACTTTTCCCACGTTCGGCGCTCTCCTCGATTCGCCTTGTCATCTCTTCAATTCACGCTATCTCTTGTCGCATGATTGTCTGAACTCGCGCACGTTGGCTTCGTTCTGCGCGACTCCTTGTGTATCGTTGCAACTCTCGCTGCCCACGTGCCTTATAGGGGAACAGCACGGTATGAGTTGGTTCAGACGTTTCGAGAACGTTTTGCGTTTTGTAAAGTTTTCAATTACCTTAATTAATCGCCTTTATTCTGGTCTATTACGAATTCTCGTCTACGTCGTCTGTCGCACTCTTGGATGCTGCGTCGGCTGATAGTGTCGTGAACGATGCATTGCTTCGAGAGCAAAGACAACCTGTCAGAAACTGAAGCCAGCGCCTGCTTACGCGTGTGTCCATGTCAAAATAACTCATCGCAAGGCTAGCGGGAACTGCTGTCCTAATCCGCTTTGTCGCTTGGACAGCCGCAGAACTTGCATGATGTTACGCTGGTGATATTGCGCGCTATTCACGTGAACGTCAGGACAATAGTTGCATAGGTAATACTTATTTTATACCTCTCCGCTGACAACGAGACTTTCATATGTTGTAATGATCCAGATTTGCCATCTTTCCAGATACGCGAAATTGTTCAGTTTCTGATTCCAAAGCATTCACGTGCTTCGTATTTACTCATGCCGTCTCTTCGTACATTATCGGTGCGATCCGAATTCCGAGCAGCAAAACAAGAGAGACACGGTTGAAGGGTGGTGAAGTAAAGGGAGGGATCGGTCGATGAAAGAGAAAAGGTTAATAAGAGCGTGGTCAGGAGAAGTTTTGAAGAGAGTCAACAAGCTCACCTATGTCATCTCTGAAGGTTGCTTAAATTAGTTACTTATTGTTAGCGTATGAGTGTGAATAATTCTCAAGCGAATCGGCACCTTGTACTTTAGTTTCTAACCTGACAAACACCAACGTCATATATGATAGATCATCACACAAGCTCGTTGCTGATCATATCGATCTATCTACCTACATAAGCTTGAGATTTCTATGCTACGAGCTGGACTACATCCTTTTCTTAGATCATGCGCACCTCTCGATACCGACGTTGAATAGGCCAAAAAGTGTCATGCTTAGGTAGCTCGACCAAATCAATGCAGCATTGATTCGTTCTCGATATCGCTGAGAGAATTCCTAGCATGTTTTAATAATTCAAGGGTGTATGAGCACCGTTGAGTGTGGAGGGGGGGTAGTGACATATCACACCCCCGAGGGTGCTTGTTACCCTCCCACTCTCCCCTCCCTCATCGTCTGCCTGCCTACTCGCTTTAGGCCGCTCCGTTTCCCGTGGTGCTAACCCTCTCCTAACGTGTTTTGCTATCCAGCAGGGATGAATGAGATGGGGATGATAGCCATTGTATCGACCGTTTCGGAACCCAACTTCTCGATGGCTTACTCACTTTTTCATTGTTGCGCTTGGTATGGGGTTGTTGTGATTTATAGTATTCGCTCCAGAGTCTCGGGAGTACAGCAGCGTATTTCATGTCTTTTTGATGCTTTTGCTTCACTCTCCATGGGATAATGACGCATAGCTTCAGCATAAATTGATCACGACCTACAACCATCAACAAGACACGAATGAAATGGTCTACTTAGGTGGCGATGGTTGTTGGCGATGTTTCACGTGCGTGACAGATCTCCCGACCGTTTCCCATGTAACTGTTGTTGGTATGAGCAAACGGGCACGCGGTGGTTCTGTCTGCGTAATGCACTGGGCCGCGGACTTCCTGCTTGACCAATCACATCATTCGGTAACAAACACTTTGTCTCGTAGATATCTGTTTAATAGGGAACGGGAAACGGATCATTCTCACTATTATGTGTGATGCGTGTTGTAGATAGAAATGACCGTTTATAGTTACCGAAGTCCTGATCGGTTGCTCCCACTGGACTCGGTCACTGAATTTCAACTTTTAACAAATATAATTCCCAGGTTAGCATTTCTTGCTGCACTCCAGCGGGTAAGCATACGAGTAGGCATACGGTAGCTCGCTCGAAGCCGGTATCAAGTTTGCGCGAAACTTGACATCATTCCTCCCTCAATCAGGTAGACTCCCCCTCTTCTCCTCCCTTCCTTTGATCTGATTGATGGGTTACTGTCGAACCCCGCGCCGTTCCCTCTGGTCGCATAGGGTTATATCCCGCAATATAATGCACTGCTGTAAAACGCGGTACGCTGAGCCACTTTATTGAAACTGTTTCGCACATTTCTATTTTCATTTTTATTATATTTTGCCTGTACTGAACGTTGCCATACAGAAGCAAGCAGAATGATGTGGAGCAAGTCCGTAGGCTTTTTTCTTCCCTTTAGATGGGGTAGATTTCTGGGAAATTGTAGGTAGTTATATATTTCCCGCTTCGTAAAACTGTAGATAGGCGTATTTCGGAGGCAATAACTGAATCATGTGAGCACCATGATCTTGAGTTTCTCGTCTTCGTATTTTTCTGACAGTATCTATAGTGGAATAAACCGCTCCGTCCGTTGCTCTGATTCCAAAATGCGTCTAATTCTCTCACTTTTGCACACTTTCTCGCCCGATATTCGGAATGGTTTACTGACGTATCTTTTTATTCCACCATGCAGTCTGTAGGTGTGTCTCCATTCATTCCACTCCCAGCTCATCCGACTGAACTTTAGTCGCACCGAGTAAGAGCGCGCGACGGGGTTTGTTGGGTGGGGGGGCGGAGTGTGCGAGGGGACGAGTAGATGGTAGATAGTATCGGGTTCACGCCGGGATTGCAGTTTCCGAGCATAGGCAGTTGGGCAGCACTCCCAGCGATTTAAAGTTCCAACAATGTTTGTGTTCTAAATAGTTTACCATTGTTCCAGCAACGATCTGATATGGATTCGCTAACGCAGATTGCATTTTTTTCGTTCCTTTGCTTCTTCTTGTCGAGCTGTTATTCCCATTTTGCGTACGTCAATCAGGTGGTATTTTCAGCCTTCCCACCCTCTGCTTCGACGATGGAATCGTGTCGCATCACCAGCTTTCTCTACCCGTCGGCGGAATCGACGGAGCAGTCAGCCTGTAAGCGCACTTCCAACGAAACTTAGCGAAAGATGTAACCGATCCGCCCACACATTGCCGAGATTTTTTTGAAGTTACGGTGGGTGCCTGCACTAGAAAAATCGTAGTGTAAAACCTTTGTAGGGATGGCTACTTTTAGATTACCCTAGATATGTAAGACAGCCTGCAGAAAGGCTAGGATAACAGTAACCTCTGTATGAATCCGCCAGAGCTTACCTTTCCAAGTGCACCGAAAGCCCTAAGAATAACGCTCTCCATCGTTCTAACGAAACGTTCCGCTACCGATCAAATCCTTGCCGTGCATACCCTTTCATTTGCCAGCGGTCGCAGCATACACACCTACATATGACAAACAAAACCGAATCTCGCAATCACTGCGATTGCCTGCAATTCACGTGATCCGCAACACTTACGCCACTTGCCGTGATCAGCTCGATTCCGGTTGCCTCCTCTTCCGGAATCGTTGTTGCCCTTCCGTCGGGTGTTCCCCTCCCCTTGATTGTTGACCATCCCAAGTTCGTCCCCCCTCTTTATATGACGTTCCCATCCCGTTCCCATCTCTCCCCTCCACAGTCTCTTCCTCGCCTTCCTCACAGTCCAACCCGCCTCTTTTCCGTCCTCAAATCCTATAGAACCTCCATCTCCGCCGCTCCGTGAACTATGCAGCTGGCAAGCCTTTTGGAACGACTTGACCGTGAGTTTATCGGCATTCCGCGATATCGTACGATTTGGCTATTTCATTCATTCATTCATTTATCATTCTTGATTTCGTTATGGTTACCATCAGACCCTTATTTACGGACAATTTTTGTTTTCAGTTTTACAACTTTTATCAGGACTAGCAGTGGATGGGGATCCAAGGGAGGGGCTTTGATATAGATGGGAGAGGTTAAAAACTTCGAATCTTCTTCAAAAACCCACTCAGTCCGAGTTGCCGTAGAATCTTGAGTAGTCCTCTCGATCCTCGTTTGGAGCTACTCCCCCCGTGCTCCAAGTCTTCAGGGGGAGGATCCATCCTCTTTTCCGCGATTGAATAGACGTGGGGCACTCAGATGACAGACGAAATGGAGAGCCGACCGCGCGCGAGGGGAACAGAGAGAATGAATGTTTACGGACAATTATTTACCATCAGACCCTTATTTGCGGACAATTTTTGTTTACTCACCTTAAGGTAATCGAATCTTTATCCCGACCAAGTAACCTCTTGACCGCGTGTCCACATGACTCGTGTTGTTTTTAGAGTAAACTAGTTTCTCGAACGGACCAATCACCAGAGCTGAGCTGAGCAGCTAGAGAGAGAGAGAGAGAGTAGTCGGTTTACCCGGTGAGGTCGCGAGACCAAAGCACTAACGCCGTGGTGTCACTTTTGCTTAGGATGGGGGTGGAAGGGGGTGAGCCGGTTTTGGTCTACCTACTAACTCACTGGGTTGCACACGGTTAGCAACTGATGCTGCAAATAGAACGCATGGACACCTGATAGACTCGTGCTGCGTTGTAGATACTGTGGGGTCGGCATGTGACTTCCCTATACCTTGGTCCGCTATAATACCATACCGTGGCAGCCTAGTGTCCTACAATGCAGCCAGTAGGGTCCGTACAATCAACTAAGCAAAATAGTTCATGCATACCAACTAAATATATCCCATCTTCCTCCAAGCCTGTCCCAGGGCTACCGTCCCTACTTTTCCAACAAGCATTTCACCATTCTACAAAAACACCAGATAGAGCAACATAGTGTATAGATACATATTTTCCCCTGTCATATTCCACCTCCCTCCAGGCCTGTCCCAGGGCGAGGCCCAGCTGCTTGTCCTGGCGGCGCTCCTCTGCGTCGTCTTCCTGCTTCTGGCCGCCTTCTGCGTCTTCGAACTCCTGCTGAGAGGCTGCAGCAGACCCGACAAGGAGCGGCAGCGTGAGTCTGACAATGAGCACTGTTCTAAATGCTAAGCGAACCAGCCAAAAGATGCTTAGGATACGATGTTTTCCGTGCGAGAGTTCCTACAGAAATGAGGGCTATTTTTCGGTATCTCGTTCGGTTAACGTTTTCACTTTTGTCAGAACACTGCGGAGCATCGTATCGTATAGTATCATATTGACGAAAAAAATGCCGTCGGTCGACTCATTCCTAGATACTTTGTCTGCACTCTCTTCACACCGCTTCACTCTCTCGGCGGAAGTAGGAATGAGACGACGGACGGAATATTTTCCTCAACCATATACATTCAGCGATGTTTATTTTTGTTTTCTGCAAGGGTCGGGTGGCGCACCGTATAGAAAGTCAACACGTGTTGTTGCCGTGGTTCATCCCCTCCCCTACCGTAACCCGGTCGTAGCTCCGCCCACTTTTTCCTTCCTCATTCCGAATTGAGAGAGAAACGACAGTTCACAGACTATCGATGAGATGAGACCGAAGAGCACGTGCGAGCGAGAGATAATGAATGATTGTGTCTGGGGGGGAAGGGAGGTAGAAAGGGGGAATGTGGAACATCTTGGTGTGGGTTCAAACCCGGTACTGAGAGGGTGGCTACATATTGATTGATTTATCCACACTTAAATAAAACATAGTCCAAAGTCGAATTGTAGAATAAAAAGGATATGTCAAGAGAGTTTCCCATGCTTCAAGAACCCGGAAATTTCAGTGCACGATTCCCCTCGCAACTCGCAGCGCTCGATATCAACAGTTTCCACCGCGTATATCGTTTAACCGGAATCGTTGACAGCCATCCACAATCATCCCTTCACTTTCCCAACATTCTCAACTTCAGAAGTTCTTGAGAATGTTCAATAGCATATTCACCTTTGTTTGTTCCTAATTCACCCCAATGTGTAGTAATCCCAAGCTTGTGGTGAACAACTCTTCCTGTCCCTTTTCGATCTCCGTACCCTAGAAGGTGCCTAAATATGCCGGTTCGCCCTACAAATATACCGTAATCTTTCGTTGCCCAGAAACTTGTATGTACCTACCTACTTCTCATTAGTGTTACACACACTCCCCTTGCCGTGTTGTTGATTCCGTGATAGTGCATAACTCGAATGACAGTCAATCTGTGTATACTCTTCGTTTTCCCTCTGTTTCTCTGCCCCTTGTGCCTTTCATGACAAGTTGCGTTGTACGAACGAGAAAGCATACAGTAAAATGAGAATATGCAAATCATGGTAAGGTATTTCTTTCAAAC
The DNA here is from genome assembly GCA_900490955.1 of Micoletzkya japonica. Lineage (NCBI taxonomy): Eukaryota > Metazoa > Nematoda > Chromadorea > Rhabditida > Diplogasteridae > Micoletzkya > Micoletzkya japonica. Next base: position 192,541 of record LS825489.1, read on the forward strand.
ACCAAGGAGCACAGAAGGATCAGAAACAACGGGGTTTAGGAAACTACGAAACGAAGCAACAAAACGAAATATTTCGAATAAAGTACACAAGTCGGGGCAAAAAGGCTGTTGTGTTCCTGCTCTACGAAAGTGTCCAAGACAACTCAGTGGGAGATGGATTTATCACAACAGTATAGTTGACAGGTGATTATAGCCGGTGAATCAGGTCTTTTGATGGTTATATTTCATCTGAAATAACCAGTACCATGCTCGATTAATACATGAAATGTATCTATGAAAAAGACCCGATTCGACGGGACTACAGGATCATGTAATGGCAGAGACTCACCTCATATAATATACAGGGGTTCCGAGAGCGTGAAGTGATCTAGCTATAGACAGCACGCAGCATGTAGGAGGCAATACAACGAGGCACTATGAACATGACCACTGGGGGATACGGTACGACTGGTGAGGAATTGGCCATATAGACGACAACAGTTGGCCTATATCCATCAAAAGCAAAGAGAAGCGTAACGTTCACCATTCCGGGCCATCATTTCGATATGTTCAAGAATACAAGCGCTGGGGTGCCGACTAGGTTCTCTTTTTGACGGTTTTCCACGGTAACGTTTCAGCGTTTATGCTCTGTAGGGGCCATACCCCGGGTATTTATACAAGTGTGAAACGTAGTCGAGCGAAGGCGTCAAAAAGAGAACCCTAGTGCCGACTGATAAGAGGAATCGCACACTATGTACAGTATACACACTATATACAGTATACACACTATATAAAGTATACACACTATATACAGTATACACACTATATACAGTATACACACTATATACAGTATACACACTATATACAGTATACACACTATATACAGTATACACACTATATACAGTATACACACTATATACAGTATACACACTATATACAGTATACACACTATATACAGTATACACACTATATACAGTATACACACTATATACAGTATACACACTATATACAGTATACACACTATATACAGTATACACACTATATACAGTATACACACTATATACAGTATACACACTATATACAGTATACACACTATATACAGTATACACACTATATACAGTATACACACTATATACAGTATACACACTATATACAGTATGCACACTATATACAGTATGCACACTATATACAGTATACACACTATATACAGCATTATATACAGTATATACAGTATGCATACAGATAGGAAAGAGGCAAACACGTTGGTGCCTGTTGATTACGGCGTTCACGTTGTGTGTTTGTTTTGATAATACTCAATTCGTTTTTGGCGAGATTCAATTTCTGCGAAGCTTTCGCGAAGGCAAGGGAGAAGGGAAGCGAATGAAAGAAACTAATTATTTATGCAGCTTTATTACACCGATCCTCTGTTTCTCTTCTGATTTCAGCCGCAAGTTTAACCTGGGGATAAAGATGGCCAGTTATTTGCCCAATTTATGTCGAGCTCCTCATAAATTGCGCAATTTATCAGCAAATAATCTGGATCTATTTTTGGGCTTCATCATCCGCAAAGATTTTGCAGCAACGGGGATTAGAGCCCGCCGCTGCTGCATGCAAGACAATCTTGTTACCTCTATACTATCAAGACACACAATCTCTTCATAAACCAAAGAGGACGCTCGCTGAAATCATTCTCATTTTCCCCTTTCGCTCTTTCTTCAAAATATACTGAGAGCAATGTGAAGGATGAAAATGACTGAGAGAGTGAGTCTCACAAATATCTCGAGATTAATCGGGAGGTCAGAGAACAACTAGAGAGCATGCAAGACGGAGAGAGGGAAAAGGCCCCTCATTCATGGGGAACCTTTTCCTCTCTTCAAGGCACACACTATCTCGCTTTTCTCCGGACACCTCATCATTAATGGCGAGAAAAAATTGAGGGATAAAGGTCGCAATTAATTCCTCAATTAAAGACGACCGCTGAAAAGAGCGTAGGAATGAAAAGAGTCAGAGAAAAAAAGACGAGAAAAAGGTCGCAATTAATTTACCATTTATTTGATCAACTTTTTCCCCACATTAG
>LS825489.1:195251-212112 GCA_900490955.1 Micoletzkya japonica
ATCTCGCTTTTCTCCGGACACCTCATCATTAATGGCGAGAAAAAATTGAGGGATAAAGGTCGCAATTAATTCCTCAATTAAAGACGACCGCTGAAAAGAGCGTAGGAATGAAAAGAGTCAGAGAAAAAAAGACGAGAAAAAGGTCGCAATTAATTTACCATTTATTTGATCAACTTTTTCCCCACATTAGACGCGCGGCAGGATAGCAACTCGCAACTAGCGGAGTGTAATGTACGGAGAGCCGGTTGAGGTAATATAACAACTTAGGAATGAAACCTACTTATTTCATCTATTTGTTCCCGAATGCTCTGTTATTGAGCTATTAGCGAGTCGCGTCTATTCCTTGTTGGAGCGTGAGTTATCAGTGAATGGCTTTTCCTTCTTGTGAAGAGTCTTGTAAACAAGGTTTTCATAGATATCCGAAACGAGCCAAGCTACCGGAATTTTGCATATTCAGAAATACTTCGACCTAGTTATTGTACAGTTAGTGAGATTTCAGAAATGTCCTGATTCTCACATTTAGAAGAAACAACGGGAAACCACTGTACCTATAATATAAATAGATAAATGCATAACTGTGGCGTCTCTCAAAAGCCTGCCGATATTATCATGGTATTTAAATACCCATTCTATTATAAATACATTCTTCTCCTTATTTTCTCAATGCTAGTTTGGTTTTTCACTTTTACCTTCCCGCTGTTACAATATATTCAACGGAACCTGCGTGCAAGGTTATTTGCTAGGGTTGGGAAAGGAAGGAATAAACGACAACTTCCTTTCATTCTTCACCTGAGTCGTATAAAGAAAGTGAAAGTAAGTCGTCGTTTATTGCTTCCTTTCCGATCCTATCGAGGGTTCATGACCATTTTTTTTTGTTTTGCTAATTCATGACCATTCTATTCTTTGAAAAAAACTTTCTTCAGGAAACCATGAACGAATTCGACACCCCTTGCGAGCAAGTCGCACTACGTTCCGCCAGTCCGAATTATGCCCGATTGCGACTATGTCTGCGTCTCTCCAATTCCCATGCTCTCTCACCTCCTGTCTCTCATTTTGTCAACGTGATCTACCCTTTTGGAGCAGAACGTTGTGGAGTCGCACTATACAGTAACTCAACTCCACTTCATGCCGTATAATGGACGCATCTTTGATTTTTTCATACCTTTTTCCACATTATTCGGAGAGAGAAGGGCATTTTCCGGATTTATGAAAAAGCCATTTATTTTTTAGGTGACAGTCGGCTGTCGGATTGTTCACTGTCCTCTACACGGCCGATCGCGCAGGAATTCAAACTCGCGAGGAGTCCTCCTTTAAAGGAGCTGGACCACGACTTTCTGACCATATTGGCTCTCTACGTCATTCAGTAGATCTAATCATCCTGATCGGGTATTCCGAGTTTTATGCGATTTCATTTACTCTCCGCGGAGTAGTGAAGGTGCAAAGAGCAACGCGCTTTTCACAAAATCGGATATATTAGCCGACTGAGAAGAGATGCAGCTCTGATTTATCGACAAAATGATTTTTTACATTGTTCTGATCATTTTTAGTAAAAAGAACTATCGGAAAAGATGGGTGGAAGGGCCTAAATTGATATATCAGGGTAGCGCGGGAATTCATACCGTACTCGTGGGCCGGCTCCTTTAAGAGTGATAACGGTGCGAATTGAAAGCTCTCTTCTGAAACGTTAAAAAGGAGGAAATATTTATTTTCAGGCATATTGAATAACCCTTTTTATCATCATCTATACTCTTCTGGAACGTTAAAAAAGAATTATTCATTTTCTGGCATATTTCAAGAATCTCAACAGTCTATGGGACTACTCGAACTTGCAACTTCGGCCGATTACCTCCAATAACATTCGACCCGACTTCCGGGAAATATAAATAAGGTTGAAGTAAAATAGATACACTCCACAAAATCTTGACATGTTCACTAAGGCTTTTTCGATGTAAATAAAAAAGATTGAAAGTGGTGGGAGACATAGCATTAGCTAAATGTCATTATGTTGGTGATGTTTCAGTTTAACCCTGAGACGTGGCCTATCTCTATGAGTGTTTTGAGTCTTGTTCGTTCAAACATCTTTCCTAAATTGCAATTAGTCTCGCGATTCATGCACGTTGCTTGGTGCAGTTCTCGCATATTTAGACGTTTCATTTCAGCTGTGAACCTCCTTCATCAGTTTACAGTTTGATATTTACGAAAATTCTTTTACTTGTATAATCTAATGCAAAAGAAGAAAAAAACAGTTGAATATACAAGTTAACTATTTTCATTCGTCCAGCTCAAGCATGCGCGCATCTTGCACAAATTGTATTTTTAAATGCTTTTCTATTGTTGCATTGCTCACACATCTCTGAAGGGGAGAGAACAGTGATTAATTAGCCGCGCGTCTAATGTGTGAAAAAAGCTGATCAAATAAATGGTAAATTTATTGCGACCTTTTTCTCGTCTTTTTTTCTCTGACTCTTTTCATTCCTACGCTCTTTTCAGCGGTCGTCTTTAATTGAGGAATTAATTGCGACCTTTACCCTCGATTTTTTCTCGCCATTAATGATGAGGTGTCCGGAGACAAGCGAGATAGTGTGTGCTTTGAAGAGAGGAAAAGGTTCCCCATGAATGAGGGGCGTTTTCCCTCTCTCCGTCTTGCATGCTCTCTCGTTGTTCTCTGACCTCCCGATTAATCTCGAAATATTTGTGAAACTCACTCTCTTAGTCATTTTCATCCTTCACATTGATCTTAGTATATTTTGAAGAAAGAGCGAAAGGGAAAAATGAGAATGATTTCAGCGAGCGTCCTCTTTGGTTTATGAAGAGATTGTGTGTCTTGATAGTATAGAGGTAACAAGATTGTCTTGCATGCAGCAGCGGCGGGCTCTAATCCCCGTTGCTGCAAAATCTTTGCGGATGATGAAGCCCAAAAATAGATCCAGATTATTTGCTGATAAATTGCGCAATTTATGAGGAGCTCGACATAAATTTGGCAAATAACTGGCCATCTTTATCCCCAGATTAAACTTGCGGCAGATCTTTTCCACCATTACATCTTTACTCCAATTATAAGAAGCATGCGTTTATCTCTCAAAGATAAACGCAATACGTTCCAACTCAAGAGCACCTTTCGCCGCCGCCAATTGTTGTACTCTATTGAGCTGTTCCTGCCGTGCTCCATCTTTCACACGATCTGCTACCTCGTCCAGATTGGTATGCTGTATTTACTAGAGTTCCGCTAACCTCAATCGCCTGATGAGATTGGAAGGAATATATGAAACTAATTACGAATAGGCATTAGAGATTGACTCTCTTCATTATTTTCGATTTTTTCATTGCGTTTGGCGGGCGCTCCTTTCTAACCCATATTTTCTTCTTGTATAAATAGGTTAGAAGTTTGTTGAAGGCCTCCCTTTCCTCTCATTTGCGGCCGCCCAGCTCATCCTGCCGAAAAGAATAAATAGGCGATTGACGTTGTTTTGAGGTGTTAGGTGTTTGAAAAGAACATGCGATGGGATTTCTAACACCTATCTGATTATGGCTTAGAAGAGGGAGGGGAATCAGCGGTCAAAACAATTAATGGGATAGCACTTACTCTCACATGACCCGTCGACGAAGCAAGTGCGTCATGCACATTTTAGTAAGTTTCTTTAATTTTCCTTTAAATTTTCCTTTAAGTTGTGTATGCATGAGTAAATATCTTATCCGCTCGAGGCGCGTCTATTCTTTTAACTGTCTTGCAATACTTTTTTCTTTCAATAAATATCTTATAGTGTCTTTTAATAAATATTGTAGATAATCCCGTTCTACTGCATGGTCTCAATGTCTTTTAATAAATTGCAGATGATCCCGTTCTACTGCATGGTCTCGCCCAGTATCCTACTCTAGTGCGCAGCCAACAATCGAGACGGACCCTCCTGAAGGGAATGGTGGCGCCGGACAAGGAGCCGAAGCGGAAGGAGGTATAGTCGAATAAAAAATACGTCAGAAGTCCGAATTATCAAGCGAGAGGGCGTGCAAAAGTGATAAAAAAGAAGAGATCGCTTCCCGACTCGATAGGGCTCGACTAACAGCCGATGAGCGTATCATCAAAAGGGCAAGAATGTTCAACAAGACAGGGAAGGTTTGCGAGGATTCGACCATTTGTCGAATTCCCAGCGCGAAAAAAACAAGACACATTGTTCCGCCGCAATGTAAAATCTTTGGAATGCAAAAAAGGATTCAAAGATTTCCTAATATTGATGATCGGCGAGCCGAATAACGTGAATTCTCGCAAATTCAAAATGAAAATATTCGTTTTCAGGAATGCTATATCTACCTAAGGAGGGGCATTACCGTTTCGCCTCCTACAGCCTGTGTTGCAATAATATAGTAATATTGATACAAATACAATATATATCTTGAACATCGTATAAGTATTTCTTCCATAATGGTTTAAAGGGACATAGAACCCATTTTCAAGTGAAGCTTGTATGAAAGATTTTGTGGAAATTAGTATAAAACCAAAAGGAAAAATCATAAAAATTAATAGTATTCGAGAAATGATTTTTTGAAAATTCGGTCTACGACGGTCGTACTGGATTTAGCAGACAGGGGCCAAGCAAAACGGAATCATTACACTGTACTACCGTCCCTAGGAACGAAAAAATTAATTTTGTACTCTGAATTTTTTACATTTTTAAAATACTTATTCCTTTTCTTGTTTTATGCTTCTTATCATTCCAAAAGGTAAAATGCAAGTTTTATTGCAATTGGACGGAATTTTATTATCGCTTTCTACTTCCTTTAAAGGAGGACCATTCGGTACCGTAGGCAGGCTAATTGAGACTGATTTGCATAGCGAGAGAGGGAGGGCATAGAAGAGAAACTAATCACAGCATTCCGCCCGGTGAAGAATGTGTCTAATAGCGAATTGACCACTAATTGTGAATTTTCTCAAGATTGGATGAACCAATCTACACCCAAAATTTCAGAGCTATTAAAAATCGTAGTAATGAACTTAAGTTTTTAAAATCATAAGTTTTGGTTCACTTAGGCGCCTACAGGATCAAATCCAATGTGCGGAAACCGCTATTCGCTATTAGAACGCTTGGAATGCTGTGTAATCGAAACCGTCAGGATGCCATCAGGAATTTGAATAGATTACGGTCCCGGATGGAGGTCCTTTAAATAAATAATGGCACATATTGCTGGATATATTCACGTTTTTCTTCGTAATTATGCTGATAGTTGTTGATCTATCCAAGGTTGAAGTGCTGATGGCAACTATTTGAGTGTGCACTTTTACACTGACTACGATGTTATGTATGATCTGTTTAATCCACTGTTCTCATCATTTTCACGACGGAAAGCAACAAATTGTTCAAATAAACTAGACTTATCTATGCAATGAGTGAAGCATTAGGAAATGGTTCATAAACCCCAATCTCTTGTCCGCTTTGCGGTAGGTAATGTCAGCCATGGGTGTACATTCTGCGTTCCTTTCAAAGGGGTCAATTATTGCCTGCGTCGCGAACGGCTGTCTAGTTTGAATCTTAAAGGAGGTCTGCTCGGAACTGTGATCAAGCGTTGCGAGATTATGCTTTCTTTATGCGATCTTACCTCTTTAGCTTCTCAAGTTCCCGCAATTAATAATGCTAAATAAGATAGTGTCAACATTTCCGGTAGGTTGATTACGCTTCGCTTGCTACGACAATGAGTAAAATTGCTTAATCGGAACCATTTTATCGAATTAGCTTGGTCTTCCTGGTTAGGTTCGAATGTGCGTTTTTTTTAAATCCATTACGTTTCGCCTATGAGATTTCTCAGCTTTTCTCAATACATTTGTCAATGTCGTATATAGAATATACCAGCCGGGGATTTTGCAATGTTCTAAAAATCATTCCTTAATAAGAAGCTCCCTTTCCCCGCATTCTTCACCACAAACTCGATAACTAAATTCCCTACCTATCATTTAGTTTCTATTTCCATAATTTAGTTTATAGCCAAAGGTTGAACATCAACAATGTGCGAAATTACAGCGTATACAGCATAGGTGGTCTAATTTAAAATTTACCTCAGCCAATCAGTGTAAATTTTGTAAGCTGGGGTAATTATGCCTAGATGAAAAGTTTTATTCCCCCTGTACATATCCTTTTTTGCCGAAATGTATTTCTGAGATGCGTCTATTACTGAAAACGTAGACGCCATCTTTGCATCACGAACAAGCCAATATGGCTTTACCGTTGGCCTGACAACAATGGATAAGCCAATATGGCTCTGGCGTTGACCTTACAAAAATGAACTAGCCAACGTGGCTGAACCAGTGACCTCACTATGCTATGTAAGGGTCAACTAATCATTCAGTCAGTGTGAACGGAGTACTATACATGCGAATACACTATCCGTGACTCCATGCTGTCACATATCCATTTCGTGTACACTCAACCCCGATGATGCCGAATACGCTTGTAATACCGGAATACTCGTATTCTGGTAATTATCCACTTGTGGATCTGGTGTTGCAGAATCTTCGGTGGTGTCTGCTCCAGCGACTTCTTCCACAGATGATCCTTGATCATTGGGCAGCAGTAGTGCGAATGTGTCCATCAGGATAGCCAGAGACTGATTCTTCGTCAAACGTTTCATCGGTCGAATATGATTGATGTGATCAGTCTTACTTGTCCCCTCGATATCCACGACATACAAGACCTTTTCTTTCGTTCCAACGATTGTTCCAATCATCCATTTCCAATTATTGGGTCCATTTTGTTGACGTACATAGACGTGTTATCCGATAGATGACTTGCGCATCTTGACTCCATTTTGACTATCAAATTGATCCTTCATCCGTGACTTCTGGTCAGTATCTTGTGTCTTGTGAGCTCGTCAGCTCCGTAATCTTGTGAGCAGAACTCCATATCCATTAGAAAGCCCGTGAATTAATCTACAAGAAAGCGCAGAGATTTGTTCCACTTTCCTCTCCTATGATTTTAAAATGAATAAAAACCTCTAAAAGTGGACGGATTCCCTCCCTTTGTGGCTCCTTCCCTTCGTTCTCTTCGTTCACTACAGTAATACGCCACAAAGTGTATTCAAACAAGCCTAGGAATGTATGGCATTTATCCCGATAGACAGAATTGGTAAAGATGTAAGCTATAATGTAGCCCCAGTCACATCACATCTAGGGTTACATCTAGCTATAATGATCATTGAGCTATAATGACATCTACATCTAGCTAGCTAGATGTAACCCCGACAAATGTCTTCCACTTCAAGGTCCTACCGCAAGGCCTGTGTGGTAGCCCAGCAACGTTCCTGAAAGCCATTCGCTTCCTGGAAAGGAGAGTGAAAGGTCGCTGTCGTCTTATGACGTATCTGGATGACATCTTGGTGATCTCAAGAGACGAACAAGAACACCTGGAAGCACTTCAAACTCTCTTCGAGGCGATTGAATTCTTTGGCCTCAAGGCAAAGCTTTCAAAGTGCCACTTTGGACAGGAGGAGTTGCACTTCCTTGGCCTCATTGTTGGCAAGGATGGACTCAAGCCCGACCCAGCCAAGGCAGTTGGCACAGAGGATAGGCTAGGAGGCGGCCTGCTCTCAAGCTATGTCCTCTCTGGTCCCTATCTAACGGAGTATAGTCTACACCACAGTCCCGATGCCTAAGGGTGAAAGGCATATCGGTGCATGGAGGTCCCAGGAGTGAACTCAAGGATTCCCCTGCGAATCGACTGACCCCTTCCAACTGTTACCATCTGTCATCAGTGAGTCCCCCTTCCTATCCAGTCGTCACCCACCCAACATCGTCTGTCATCCCCCGATTTGGATACGGAAACCGCCATGGAATACTCCAGGATCAGAAGACAACATCAGGACACCCCTTGTGGCTTCTTCCCTTCGTTCTCTTCGTTCACTACAGTAATACGCCACAAAGTGTGTTCAAACAAGCCTAGGAGTGTACGGCATTTATCCCAACATCAATCAGTCGATCAATACAATTCACAACGCACTCCTTCCTCTCAATCCCTTTCATTCCATCTAGTCTCCTTCTACGAAGCGCTCGCTTACTCTGTTCGCTCTCCCATGGTTGGTCCGGAAAATTGAAAAAAAAAGAATTTGGGAGGCCAAAAGGGGTGAAAAAACTGGAGTTCTGGGGGTGTGGTACGAATCATAAGTGGGAAGCGATTACGGTAGATGAAGTAAATCACCGCATGCTATAAAGCATCCATAGAAATCTTGATTATAAAAACAAGAAAAAAGTAAGAAAAATAAAATATAGGTGGTTGAAGGGGTGAAAGAAAAGGAGAAGATGATACTATTCAAATATAAGGGATATCCGCACTGTTGATAATATTTTATAGGGGATGTTTTGAGTATCGATAGTGCCCTCCTTCTTCAAAATGGGGCGTATTGTTATTTAGTCTTATGTATTTTATTTTAAATATATATTTTCTTCAGAGAATCTCCGTCGTTCTTCTCTCATTAGTTTGTGTTCATTCCTTCGCAAGTCATATCAACTGGGAAGGATGCGGCACAAACACGAAGGTAGTTCATGATAATATAGATTGTGCTCCATAGTGCAGGATACTATTTTTTGTTTATTCATTTAGTTGTCAAAAATTGCCAGGAATGAAAGAGAGAGGGATATCGTTACCCCGAACAGCGTCAAAAAGAGAACCCTACACTAGAGTATAGTGGATTAAAAAGATCCGTCGGAAAATCATTCCGAATATAAGGCGAGAGAGTGTGCGAAAGTGAGAGAATTAGACTCATTTTGGAACGGAAGAAACGGACGGATCGGTTTATTCCACTATACGTCTATCAAACAAATATAAACGAATAAACGCTTGACGATATTTCGATAAGACCGCTCATCGGATTCTCGATATCGTGAATGATTCGTTAGCAAACGCAAACGAATATTCGTTATCGAATGAATGTATTCGTTACGAACGGAGAAAGCAAGGAGTCACAGAAATCCAAATAACTTTCATTTTTCCGCCGTAATCCGCTGAATATCATCAGGAGGCAAGGCAATGCCGGAGAGGGAGCATAACGTCAACCCAAAGACTGACTTTCGTTTGGCTATAGATTGGGGATTGCATGACCGAGCCTTGAGGGGACATGGGAAAGGGACAGTAGGGCTCTTCTTATGCCTGTGGATGAAATTGAGGTATCACTAAATACGGTGTGGAGCTTAGACATGTAACGAACAACTCTATGTGCAAAATACGAACGAAGGTTCTCCTTACGGGCAATTGGAATATGAAAAGAAAAGGAAGAAAGTCTACCTCTGGTAGGTCTAAGCACAAAGAATGAAGACATCGGAATGTTCACCTCTACTAACAATATACGAATTCCTACAACAACATCACAAACAATTCTCCTATGCAACAACGACTGAAGCGAATACAGCGATAGTCTATCGGAATAGCAAGGCATAGGTCTAGGAGGACCATTACAACGAGCATAAAGAAGACGAGAGAATAAGTGTTGAACCGATTCTAACTTCCTAATCATAACAATGGAAGACGGAGACCAAACAGGTGAAGCATATTCGAGAATAGGAATAACATATGATCTATAAGCTCCAATGTAAACCGAGGCTATATTACATCTAAGAGATCGGAATAGCATGAACACAAGTGACTTAGACTTAGCTACAACGGAACTGATATGATCTTTAAAGGAAAGTGAGGAGTCAAGCATGACCCGAGATCACGAACAGAAGGCAAAGATGGGAATGGAACTGAGGATAGGGAGTATGACTGATTTGGATTACTTTTGCCTATGTGAAGTACGGTGCACTTTCCTACAGCAACCGTTAACTGCCAATTTGAGCAGTATTCAGCTAACCCAGTGAGCCCCTGTTGAAGTTGAGAAACGGAAGGAGAAGGATTGCTTGGATCGAACGTGGAAAAGAGTTTGATGTCATCAGCAAAGAGTTTGAAACCGACTAGTGGGAGGTTACCGAAAACTGAAGAGATATCCGAAATATATAGAAGAAAGAGAAAAGGACCCAAAACGCTTCCTTGTGGAACCCCGCTAAAGACAGGACGAGGAGTGGACAGAGCGGAGCCAACACGAACGGGCATGACACAATCCTCCAAGAAGGACGTGAACCAAGACAACAGATTGTGACGGACACCAAAGGACTCCAACTTGTACAGTAACTTGGAATGAGACACAGTGTCGAAAGCCTTAGCGAGGTCTACGTAGAGGACGTCACTACACAAATTAACATCGTTTGCATTCCTCCATGCTTGAGTACACTCTAACAGTTGAGAAACAGTAGACTTTCCACGAATAAACCCGTATTGTTCAGAGGGTACGATCTTATGGATCGAACACCACCGATCAAGACGCGTTTTAATGATACGCTCAAGGACTTTACACGGAGTAGGTGTTAACGAGATCGGACGAAAATGAGAGACAGATGAAGGGGTCGAACACTTAGCGATAGGAACCACAACTGCCGACTTCCACAGAGATGGAACTTGGCCAAGAATAACGGAATTGTTGAAGATGAATGAAAGAGGAAGAGAGAGATCACGGGCACACATCTTGTATACAATGGGTGGAATACCATCAGAGGGAAGAGAACAAGAGGACTTAATCTTGCGAAGTTGAGCAAAGAAATGGCAATGAAATGGCGAAATGAAATGGCGGGATTTAAGACGAGCACTGAGATACTTATAGAATGGTCTACCCGAACAAGAACCAAGCAGCTTATTCTCACGGTTCCTAACAAAGTTCCTAATCTCTTTATCTAGTCTGGAACAAACTTGAGCGAACTGCAAACGAACCCAATCCGTCAAGAAAATAACATTACTTAGAAAGTTTACTATAATTCTTTACTTATTCCCTTTACTCCTCACTTATTCCCCTTACTATATTCCCTTTACTATAATTAAGAGATAGCACAGAAATGGGGATCAAAGGGAAAAGCGAGGTGAAACTCAAGTGGGGGTTAGGGACGAGAGCAAATGGCAAGTGATCACGAATACGGCAGAGAACTCCACCACCACGAGTACTACGATCTCTACGAATGACACGATAGGGAAGGGATACTGTAATCTCACTATCACTAATGCGACTGTTCAACCATGATTCACAAACTAGTACAACGTCACGCTTACGGATGGAAAGAAGAGCGTGCAAATCATGTAGCTTATTCCTAACCGCACGAGAATTGAAAAGAATACACGATAAGTGGCTAGGTAAGGACGGCGAGGGATAGTGCTGCAGGCCTAGACAACTTAGTTTGACGGCACGATGGGAACAGAAGGAGCAGAGACAACAGAGGGAGGAGGAATGCAAGGGACGCGAGTACGGACACCTGACTTGATATCGTCACGATGCCAGATGAGATCACGGTACAGAACGAAGGGGCAATGTGGATCTGCGGCACGGAGGGACTTGAGAAGGGACCGGTACTCAGACTGCGTCTTCCTCTCCTCCAGTGGCAGGCTCTTCCGAACGTAGACCCCCTTGAACTGAGAGTCCTTGAGGGTCTTACCGTTCTTCAGAGCAGTCAACATGAAGGAGCGAGCCGGAAGAACCACCTTGATCAGACGGGGTTTCTCCTGGGAGAATTGCCCCATCCGAAAGACCATCATTGGCCGCGCCTCGACTTGAAGGAAGGACAGAAGGCTGCAAACAGCCTTCGAGTCCATCTCAGCCCTCTCCACAGGTGGAAGGATCAATATAAGGGGTAGTGAGAGGAACGGAGAATACAGAAGAAGCAGCGCCAGGGGGAAGAGTAGACGGAGGGACAGAGTGAGAGGAGGCAAGAGAAAGATGCTCGACCGTGCGTGCCAACAAGGAGATGAGATGAGTAGCCGAGGAACAAAATGCGGCAGGAACACCTGGAGGGCGATCCGCCATGGAGAAAGCGAGTGCCTCGACTACAACATCAGACGGATCGGGAGGGGCGGTCACTCTGTGGTTAGAGGAAGAAGAAGTGGGAGTAGTGTTGTTAGAGCTGTTTTGAGAGTGACCACGCTTGCCCATGATGAGAGTAGAGATGATGAGATGAACAAGAAAGGACACAAAACAATCAAACTCAAATGCTAAGCATATAATATTAAGAATACAAACTACAACGAGAGAGAGAGGGGCGGGGTCACCTGCCTGAGTGAGAGGGAAGAGGCAACTAGAGTTCTGCTGAACCATTCTCTCAATGCATCATTCCTCTCCTCTCTCGATGTCTCGATTTATCCCAATGTATGGGTATTACAGGTTCCGCGAAAGTTGACAAAAAGTATGCAAGCGATTGCGAACTGTCAATGCAAATACGCGCGCTGATCTACCTCTCCGGCTCCAATTTTCTTTCATTTATGCCATAGTAACACCATAGAGTCAACTGGACAGCGTAATCAGCGGGAAAAGTTTGCTATTTCAATCAAGAGTATTAAATCGTTCCGTTTTTGAGGACAACTCAAGTGGAACCTGGAATATCTCATTCCAAAGGCACGTGCTTTTCAAACCCATGCCGCAAAGACACGGCAACCGCATGGAACGATCGAGATTCGATACCTTGTACATACTCTCCATCTCTGATTCTCCTCATTCGTCTCCACTCGTTCACTAAAAAGTAATGGTATTGGAGAGGTTGACGGGAGGAAGGAGAAGGAAAAAATATGGGTAATCAGAGTCGAAAGCATAAGAAAATTATGGGGGGTCCAGGAGAATTGGACAATTGGTTCGCGGTATGTACGCTCGTAAAAAGCTAAGCCAAATGTTCAGTGGAGTACGGTAGAAAAAGAAAGGTTATATTGGATTTCACCTAGCTTTGTTGTAATATATTCGCTGTAATATATTGTGTAATATATTTAATATATTGCACAATATATATCAGATATATTAAAATATTTGTTTGTTATCGAACAAATATTTTAATATATTCGCTCGATAGCGAATAGATCGCTTACTTTTGTTAACGAATCATTCAGGATATCGAATATCCAATAAGCGGTCTTGTCGGTTATTCGATATCCGATAGACGCACTCAGGACGACATCAAGTTAAACAAGAAAGAAAATATGTCTCCTTCGAACTTTATTTTTTTTCAGATTTGCCTGGCTCCGAAAACATGCAGTGTTTCTGATTTGGTGGAGTACTCTACAAGCACGTGCCAGGAAGTCGGGATCACCTTCAAGTAAGCTCAGCCGATTTCTGAACATTAGTAGACCTCGGCAAGCGAACAATAATAATCTTTTGGTCTGGAGTGTCAAAGGGAGGGGGAACCTTCATTTGTATGCGTCATAGAGGATTAGAGGGGATTACATAAGAGAAGAATTAGAGGTAAAGGGAGAGGAAATAAAGGGAATTCGTCCATTTTTATAGGTTTTCATTTATGTTAAAAGCATCGGTGAGTAAAGTGGAAAAGAACGCAATCTTGTTTATTGCAATGTGGGCTATCTAATGAGTGTTTGTTTGCAAGAACAGCAATCTCAAAGCCTATTGAGATTACTGTTCTTGCAGACAGTAATCTCAATAGATAGCCCATTTAAACTTTTTTAAATATAATTGTTCTTAATTTTTAATTGGAAACGTTCTGAGCTGAAAAAACGAAAACAATTTTAAATGCCGATAAGCTATTTATATCCCCTCGCGGCACATGCGAATGAAGGTTCGCTCTCTCTTTGACATGCTGTGTACTAGGCGTATCTGGGAGAAGGAGTGGGAAGTCGAAGTTCGCATCGCATCAAAGTCTGGACCCAAGCTGACTGTAAATATACCCCCTGGTACTTTGTTTACCATGACGCTGCCTGCCAGTAGCGGCACAGCCCAAGAAGAGTTTGGTATGTTTGACAATAGGCATCGAATAAACGCTTGGATTAGAGTTGGCTTGGCGTATACCGCTTAGTATCCCGCACGGCATGAGTAAAGAATGAAATAGCCGTTTATCTCGTTATCTGTTCTTCTCGAATTCTAATTACCCGTTTTATACGGCGAGAACTGTTTTATACGATAAGAACGGGAAAATCTTCGCCTCTTATCTCATTCTTCCAATTTTTTCCTGCTGTTTTGGTGGACATAATTCCGTTATTACTTCATTAACCTATCTCGCCAACAATTAGCCTAATATCGATCCAAAACCGTTTAAACGGCAACAAGGAATGGTGAGACGCAAGTCCCGTTTATACCCGCATACGTAAACGTGAAGCCAACTCTAGTTTGGATCATAAATATGAAGTATATTTTAGGTGAAATAACTCACCAAGTGTTATCGAATAATGAGTACATGCACGATAAATTCACTTGGAAAACGCCGGCCAAACGTCAGAATGACTCGGTGAATAAATTATACTTTTATTTATAATTTTCACTAATATGCTAATACGGGATCAAAAAATGAGTTACTTAAAATCTTTGCTTACGCAAATGCTTATATATGCTGATACCTTTCTCGCATTATTACAATCTTCACGGAGTTTGTCAAAGTAGTATTAAAATCTCCTCCACGTAATCTCCTTGAACGAAAAATTTTGCATTACTGAGTTGATCATTTGAAACGATTCTCCACGGTATCTAAGATAATGTAATCTTGCTCGGTAGTTTTGAAAAGTGTGTGGTTTTACACGTGATTGATACATTAACACAATATATATGAACACTTGTTTGATTTAAATAATCCACTTTTAGATTGAAACGATTCTGTTCGATGGCGAAATTTCGCTTTCCATCTCAATTGCGGGAAAAGAGCTCAGGATGGAAGCAGCTAAACTCAAGGCGCTGTTCGCCAAGTATCGTAAGTCGTGTTCAAGACATCATAGGTACATACTTACAAATACACG
Organism: Micoletzkya japonica; assembly: GCA_900490955.1. NCBI lineage: Eukaryota > Metazoa > Nematoda > Chromadorea > Rhabditida > Diplogasteridae > Micoletzkya > Micoletzkya japonica. The sequence goes on from LS825489.1 coordinate 210,023, forward strand.
GAGGGAGTATAAAACGATACATTGGTAGATCATCATCAAGCTAGAAAGTGTGCAAAATGAGATTCAATCTTCCTTATTGCAATGCAATTTCAGCCCCTCCCTCCTGTCCCTCTACCAGTTCTTGTACATCCGAGTCCATCTGCTCCGAAGTGTCCTTCCCAACCACTGGCAAACCTTTGAGCTGCACTGCGCCGAAAACATTGTGGTGGGCCATCCATGTCAATTAGGGTCTAGAGATCGAGAAATATCGCTCCCATCCAGTGCCGTCGAACCAGAACCAGAAACTCACCCCCTCTCTGGTTGGTTCCCATTCGTAACCTCCACTGCACCCCCTAGCGGCGTGAGGTTCCGAATATGATTAAAGGCCCTGTTTGATAGATAGATATTTATCCGTGTTGTAAGGCACGGGGATAGGGTTCTGTTTGCCGTCAATCTCTGTCCCCCCTTGTCCCTCTGCTCAAACTGCTCGATATTTTCTAGTATTTTGTAAACGCTGTAGTACTGTCAAGTGATACTGATATAAAAGAACATGGTTCAAATCTTCAGATTAATTTATTTATCAAATACACCGTTAGGTGTGCGGTAGGGGAGGGAGACAGAGAAAGGAAAATAGGGAGGGTACGGTAGCTCGAAGGGGGAGTGGGACAATCTTCGCATGAAAAAAACTCCTACGGGGATGGGACGATGCTTGTCGTACAAGACTTCTTGACTTCTATGGTTTGGGCTGCCGTGGAAATATGGCGAAAAAGGTGGAGAGGAAGACGACTTACAATTAGGCTAGGGTACACCGTCTGACTTGCCTAAGGTCAGAGGGGATTCGTCACCTTATCCTCTTGATGGAATGATGTTGTCCGGGATGGGGAAGGGGTGAAAGACGAGACGTGAGGAGGACCCGACCACACGCGACGAGAGAATGAGGGTGAATTTGAAAGGAAACGAAACCTCGGAGGAAACAGAATAGGGTTGGCAAAATGAGTTCCGAAAGTGAGCGCTCATATACCATTTGATTCGATTATCCAGAAATTATGAGCGCTCACTTTCGCGATAGCTCATAGTAATCCCATTATCCCCGAACTCCGCAACGTGAGCAATGCACAGTGTTCTAAATGTTAAGCGAACGAGCCAAAATGCTTAGGATACGGTGTTTTCCGTGCGATAATTCCTACCGAAATCAGGATTATTTTTCGTCATCTCGTTCGCTTAACATTTTAACTATTGTCAGAACACTGTGAATGTCACCCTCTCAAAATGAGGATGAGCGCTCACGAAAGTGAGCTAACTCACTTTGCAATAACGTGATTCAGATTCATCAATGTGCTCCAACAGTCCTCACGTCCCTGACGTGGTTCACGGATACTGTATTGAGATCACGAGGCACCACTCTTTGGCCCGAGGGTTCGTCCCTTGACGACTTAGCCTGTCCTTCCGACGGCTTTCCCTCTCGTGTCTCCAGTTCCATCTGCTTCTGGATCTTATCGAACGCCCTCTTGGCTACGATATTTCTCATCCAGTCCATTCCAAGCAGGTTACGGTCGCAACTCTTGGTGACATAGACCAATCCTGTGCCATCTATACCCTCGTACTCCATCGTACACTCGAACATCCCTTTGATGTCCAGTTCGGCCTCATTGGCACAGATTGTCTCGACATTTGCCTCTCCCAACAGAGGTCTTCCGATCTGCTTCCGGGCCAGAGGTCTTCCGATCAGTACATAATATCTTACTTACCTATGGTGCGGCATTTCACAAAAAAATTATAACAAAAACGTTACTAAATATTTCTGTAGGTTACGGTAACTAAATGTAGCTATTGTTATCCTATCCTATTCCGTTGTTATCTTGTGATACTGTAACTATTACCTTCTATGTAGAGTCAAAAGGATTAACCTCTGTCCTCCGCATTTTTTCTTCTCTCTCGGCCACCTTCCACGAGAGCACGAAGAGAAGATGAGTCAAGCTCACATTCGTGAGCGTTCGCGTCCAATTATCCAATGTGAGCGCTCACTTTCGGAAACTCATTTTGAGAGAGCAAGAAGAGCGCTCAGAGATCGTTTTATCAAACGCGATTAATGAGGCCACATTCGAGAAAAA
>LS829288.1:5506-18107 GCA_900490955.1 Micoletzkya japonica
CGAGGGAGAGGCTCAACTCGAGCTTGTTTACCTCATTTCTCCCTATTCTTTATAGTGTTCGTCGCTTTCCTGTCATCGTTTCTTTCACTTTTCGTATGGTTTTATCATTTGTTCGCATCTCAGGTTCGACAGACAACAACGAGCTACAACTCCACAAGGACATCACGACAAAAGGTAACAATTTCAATCTTCCGTTTGCATTCTGTGTTGATAATGGTTTCACTCAGGTTCATCTTCATCTTCTTCGCCTTCCTCCTCGCTTCGAGATGATCACACGCGTTCCCCTTTCGTTCTGGTCCCCGAGGTCGCTTCAACTACTCTCGTAATTCGTCGAGTTCTCCCTCCATGCCCCCGAACCTCATTCATCAGGTTTCCACTTATTCTTGCTTTACTGTATTTGATTAGTTTTCAATTATATTTCTCTCTTTTATATATATCTTTTATTATGCTATAGAGTAGCAGATAGCTAGCGGACTTTTTTGGACTTTTTCAGGTGCAGATATGTTTCAGATTTTTTACTTGAAACATATCTCCACCGGGTTAGTATAATCTCTGTTCCTATTCAATGATATATGAATAGATTTTGCATAGAGCTTCAAGCATTCAATGTTATTCCAGTCCATTGTATAATTTGAAGTGATAAAATATTGCACGTGCAATCGTTGTGTGCCATGTCGTGTCATGAAAATCTGAATTATTGTCATGAAAATCTGATTTATTGGTTTTTTATACGAACGAAAATAGCGTCAGAGAGGCTGCTAATTTGATCTGAATTTCATCTGAATATCTTCGCATCTCCTTTTCACTTTATACCTTGCCATTCCCAATCGGCTGCAGTCCTCCGTGAGTGAGTGGAGATAATAGTGACAAGGCCGTAAAATGCAGTTCCATGGAAGAGATGCGAAGGTGAAGAGATGCCGAAGATTTCAAGAAGCTTGTCTAAAATTGTGCAAATGTGTTTCATGTTTTACCTTTCCTTTCGTTGTCGCGTTGCAGCTGTGTAATTTCTTTCGTTTTTGCGAGAATCACGACTCTGAAATGTAGAATGATATAAGAAAACAAGAAACGAGTGAAGAATAGCGAAAAATTAAGCGAAAAACATGAACTACATGAGAGACAACGCGGAAATGGCTAGGGAGAAGGGAAGGAGTAGTGATCTCCTTCTCCTCTCCTCTCCCCGGGTCAATAGCGACCCGATTCCCATCTACCGTGCGCATGAATGGGTCAAATACATGATCTCAAACTCTTCTTTCCGGAATTCCGAGAAAAGCAAGTAAAATTAAAGGGTCATAATAGTTTTATGGAAGTTTCTCATCCAGACCAACACGTCAGGACGATAATCTGTGACACTTTATGTTACCTTTAATCTCGACAGATTAGACGAGCGGCAGAAATCCGTTTTTCTCGGTTCTGTTCTGCTTTGCTCGAGGGGGGGGGTTCGACGCATTCCTTCATGAATTTGTTTCAAAACATGGAGAGAGGGACAATTCATTTTAGAAAAGAGAGTTCCACAAGATAAAACAACTTACATTTATACACCCAGCGTATACACATTATATGTACATACACCCATTCAAAACCCGTCGTTTCGCGACGGGATTTGACCAACTGACTTGGTGCTGAAATTAAGCGGCAGAAACGAGAAACGAGCGTGGCGAGTGTGATTTTTTTAGATGAATTGGTAATATTCCCCTTTTATTTTTTTCCGAAATTTTGCCTAACCTTGCTAAGCGGAGGAACCATTTAGGGTCACAGAAATAGGAAAGGTCGTTCTGCGCAAAGGACCAAATCGCATGCAATGCTAGTTTTCGACATTGCAGCTCAATGTCTCATGTCCCTTCTCGCGTCAACATCGAATCCCCGCCACAGGACAATGTGCAATTGCACCTTGCCCTGCGAAGCGAACTACTATAGGAGCTCCGTCTCGTGGGGTCAATTCCCCTCAGGAAGTGTGAGTGGAGTTCGTTTTACTACTCAAGGAATGTGAAGCCTCCGCAGTACCTGGTGGCAGCGGGTTCGCAAGCGCAGTGGACGTCTTTCTACGATGTTGAGGGATCCCGACCGGGCAACGGAGACGATTATAGTGCAGACTACAATGTAAGACTCTAGGCACGGTTTACACTGCTAAAACGACGACTGGGATAGAGGGCGGCTACCAAGTCATTTCAACTCATCGCGTAGTCGATAGAGGTGTAATCAACTATTCGATTAGTCGTGAACACTAGAATTTACTCTTATCGATTAGTCGACAAGCCATCCTTGCCTTGCCTTGTCTTGCCATAATTCTTGGTTTCAAGATGCGTTTTGGTGGAGAAAATGAATGATCAAAAATGCAGTATGAAATCAAAGTGTTCTACTTATGCACTCAAGAAAGAGCGGCGAAGAATGAGGAGACATAGAGATAAAGAAAATATAATAGAAATGAGGCAATATCTCCTGATTCCCCCGCACTGGAGAGCAAGCACTAGTGTGGTCGAAATCGAACAGTGGAGAAAGGAACGTTCGCGGAAAATTGCCTCCAATATGAAAATATGGAAATAATTTGTATGGAAATAATCTCGACTATTCGAGGGCGGCTCGAAAAGTTGAGTAGACTCGAGACAGCAATCGTTCCTGTCTGCAGAGGACAGGAAGAGAGGTATAGTAGAGAAAAGCGGAACGTATAATTCGAAAATATGGTCTGGTAAAAGTTACTGGCCTTAGCGATAAGTGGAATTTATGCGTCATCTTCGGAACGATTTATTTTCGATTTTGCTGCTATCGATTTATTCTGTATGTTTGGATGCTGCGTGCGTTCTTACAGCTTGCAGACTAAAATGACGAGACTGAACACAATAGCTCGAAGAATCGAAAAACTCTACTATTCGAGGTCGAATAGTGCTTTCACGAATAGTAAGCATGTAAACGATCTTCCACCTCGAAAGATCGAGGTGGAAGATCGAGGTGGAAGATCGAGGTCGATTTTGAACACCCTACTATATATAGGCATTACCGGATTATTAAAAACTTTCCTTTTTCGGCCATAATGCTGTGCTTCACGACTTATGTATCGAATAGTTGATAGCATGCTCAACGAGTCATTTGATACATATCAATCATTCGATAAGATTCATTTTATTCATTCTTTCATTCCAATTTAGACTGGTATATGCTCGTTGCAGGCACCTGCTAGCCTAAGCACGACTTCCAATATATCAGATCCCGTGTCAATCGAATCTTCTACATTATCAAGTGACGCCGGAGGTAACAGTACGAACCTTGTGCAAATTTCCCATACACACTGTCTCCGGTTTCAGTCTCTTCCACGGTAGAAGAGAGCTCATCCAAGACAAGTACGACACCCTTACCCACGACGACGACAACAACAGCTTCTACTGCTCCGACTGTTCCGGGATGCGGCAGGGACGCTCTCGCAACCTTAACTGCACAAGTGAGCCTTGCGTGGGGATCATAGCCTCGGCTGGCTGACCATGACCATGCTTAATAGTCTGTCTACCCATGCGACCATGTGAAACCTGAGTCCATTGCAGAAGTACCTATTTGCAGCAGATTCAGTGCCGCAAAGACTATCCTAAAGTGTACAATACAGAGGACTTCGCCGTGCTTGTTGGAAGCCCCTGCTTATCAAAGAAGCGCTGCCAGACGTTAGTTTCCTCTTTCGACACTTCTTCTCGGTTATGCTTCGCGTTTTCTTTCTCGTTTCAAATATTTTACAAATATTATAAATATTTTTAAAATTCGTGCAGAAGGCTGCAAATGATGTGTTGAGGTGTGTGACGTACACTGCGGATCAGGACTTGTGGCCGTGCTACTACGACAGTCCGCCCACCGATTGTCCGGAGATGGTGGGCAGCACGGAAGCCGACTCCTTCCTCCATATTCCATGCTCAACGGTACGCGTCCCTCCCGATGCTAACCATTCCACGACAAGCTAGGAAAATGCGAATTGAGGTTCACTAATGTTGAAGTGGGTCACACTAATTGGCATATCGCGCAAGACCTTCAACAGCAATTCAGTACCTTGCGTTCTTTTCAGTTTTTCGACGATTTCGACTTCGTGCCTATGGGGCAGATGCGTCCCAACTATGACCAGTGGAGCTTTGCGACTCCTGATTTCTCGACTTCTCCAGCGCCAGCATGCAATATCTCGGTATACGTGTATAATTTAATAAAATTTTTTCTACTCTGTGCTCGCAATAAGGTTCGGTGTTGAGGGTTATAGATCTCTCCTAAATAATTAACTATGTAACGCGGTGAGAAAGGAAAATACATTTTTGTGTTGGAGAACACGTGATTGCTTTGATGCGCGCCGGGTAAAACATCCGAAAGACATAATCGATAAAGATACTTGCAGGTGTCATCGCAGTGGTCGGATGTTATGATCACATCCTACAGCATTCTCGACTATTCTACAATGAACTGTTTAATCGGACTGAACGATACAATTGCAAGATGCGAACTCTTCGTAAGTACGGTTCCATCATTCTCTTTCTCATCTTCATGGTTATGTTTCATGACTATTTATTGCTGAAGTTATAATGGATTAAAAAATCCGTCAGAAAATCATTCCGAATATAAGGCGAGAGAGTGTTCAAAAGCGAGAGAATTAGACTCATTTTGGAACGGAATAAACTGACGGATCGGTTTATTCCACTACATATGTTATACTGTCATGGACGAAGCTCACCATCAAAATAATCTGGAGTTCTTTATTCTCTATACCGCACTGCTGCGGCGGCTCGCTTTTTATCTCTCGACTTTCGTGAAAAGAAGGAGCCGCACTGTCATTATTCGCTTTTTTCATTATTCATTAAATCGAATCATCCTTATCGGAAATTCCAAATCTTATGCTATTCTATATTGAACATCAGGGCACCCTGCGAATTCAAAATACTACCGAAATCGTGGGCTGGCTCCGTTAAATGTGTTTTAATAACGTAAAGCGATAAACTTTGCCGTCAAACTGGCTTAGCATTACCGATTAGTCTTCATGCCCAACGTCTCACTTGCAGGATATACTTTTCACAATCACCAACACAACAGACAGCGTTAGTTTTCCATGATAGTTCACTCATTTAATCGTTTCCATTATGCTAACTTATGATAAGAAATATGGGGGAAAAGCTATTACCAGAATATGCACTCTTTTCAGTCCTCGCTTAGCTCAAGAAATAAGGTGTACGATACGTGCCTCAAGTCTACAACACGCAAGAAGCGTGTGGCAACGGCAATCGATGACCTTCCAGGAGTTCGTTTCGTAGTTTTCGAATCAGAAGAGGGTACTAAGATTGGAAACACTTTAGGTCGGCAGCTGCGAATTTCGCAACCTCAATTTCGATGGCGCCCAAGGCTGCATCGATTGGTCAGTTGGGAAGCAACCTGAAATGAACGGTTTCTGATGGGCAACGGAAATAAAGCCACGCATCTTATGCCCGATAGAGAGCAAGTCGTATCAATAAATTTCTAAGGAGTGCATATGATACCTAGCTATTGGACCTGGTGCCAACTATGACAACAAAAGTTGCTCGTCGCGAGCGTATTCTTGTCTCCTTACAGGTATAAACGGAACGGGATGATGGTTGAAGTCTTCTATGAGACGATGGTCATCACAACATATTTGGAGTTTCCTAATTATCCAGTACGCATAATGCACATTGCTTGCTTTCATACATGTGTAGGCTGCAGTTAACGTGGATGGGTAGGGTGAGGCGAAATTTTCTTCAATATCGGTTAGCTCACAATGCTCTAAATGTCTTAAAAGCGTTTGAGCCAAACTGTTTAGGGTACGATGTTTCCCGTGCGAGAGTTCCTACTGAAAACACGGTTGCTTTTCAGCATCTCGCTCGCTTAACACTGTTATCAGAACATTATGTGCTCATTGTCAGAATGATTTGGTGCTGCATGGTCCAGCTTTATGCATGGGCAGCCCCCCACAGCATTGCTAGCGTTCGATTAGCGAATGGCGGTTTCCGCTGTGATCTATCGCCACTGCGGACATTAGAATGAAAAAAATTCAACAATTTAAAAACTTAAGCTCCTCCCCAATAGTCCACAGAGCTGCCAAAATTTGGTGAAGATTCATTCTGCCGTAGTGGAGTAAATTCAAAATTAGTTGTAAATTCGCTATTAGACACTTTCCCTTTCTGTCGGAATGCTGTGCCCCCCACCCACATAAGGCTAACACCAGCCCCTGCCCACATATACTATGCTGCACCATAAATATTTACCCCAACTTTTTATTCAGCTCGTCTCACTCATCTCAGACATCTCTGGTCACGCGGGACTCTGGTTGGGAATATCGGTGATCACGGTGATTGAAATGATCGGACTAATACTTATGACCATCCTCTATGCCATCCGTGGGAGGCGAATGGCGATACAGCCGGAGGGACAGCTCGAACCGGCGTAAAGGGGTGGAGATTCGTGCTCTCCGCTTACACACATATGTACTTATTTGATAGAGAATCGACTGAGTTAACTTATTTGGGACAATGTACCTGACTATTGTGATCCTGAATAACCACTTCAACCGCAACGTATTTTCTCCTATTACGTTTACTACCATGTCTGCTTGCTACGTAAAGGAACGTTAGATATCTTTCTCGTTTCCCCGTGTGTCACTGCATTCGTATTTGTTTGGAACAATAAACAGTATGTGCCAAATAGTTTATAGCAAGTACTCTCCTAGAATGGAAACTCCTCGGTGAAGAAAGATGTACTGTTGTCCAGAGCTGTTGTCATAATGCTCTTTATCTGGTACACCATAGGTGTGCGGCAGATTGGAAAGGGTGAAAGCGGGTATTCGTGGGGGGTGCTTCTCTTGAAAAAAATCTTCTCTATGGGGACGGGGACAACGCTTGACGTTCAAGACTTCTACATGGAAGGGCAGCCGCGGGGGGAATAGACGAAAAGTTGGAAAGACGAAATAGGCTAGGGGACACCCCTGACTTGCCTAAGGTCAGAGGGGATTCATCACCTTATCCTTGTGGTGGAATGACGGGGGCGGGGATAGGAAGAGAGACGACTGGAGGACCCGACCGCCCGGGATGAGAGAATGAGGAGAGAATGCTCTTGAATGTTTCTCTCCAGTCTTCCCTCACCGGTTTGTCTGAAGGATCGGATCCTGAGCGAGGAAACCCATATCTGTAATTCGGACGCATGAAATGTGTGAATCAAAATGTCCACTTTTTATTTTGTTATTTATTGAATACATTCTCACGTGCATATACAGCTAGTGCATAATACATATATTTCAACAGTTTAATATATAGTAGAGGAATTACTTCCTTCGATTTCTCGGCTCCCACTATTGGATACACGAATGTACGAGTGTCATTTGGAAGTAGTGGCATGCACAAGCGCATCCCTCCAAGAGGTAAATAAGACGAGAAATATTTTTGCGAAATAAGTGCTAATGTTTACTTTTGCGTTCTTTCTCGCGCACTCTCGCTTCGCTGTTCTCTTCTATTAATCGCGAGACAGACGGCCTGGATCAAGTCTAGTCACCCGGCCTCCATTCCTCCTCTCACAATGGGAACGGGACTCTGCTCTCTGCCTAACAACGTCTCGTCGCCTTCGCATGTATGAGGCCGAATTTGTTGCCAGGCGACCCTTCTCCCATTCCTTCTTCCTCTCATCGGCACTTAGGTAAATGGTGCCCGGGGCAAATCGGACTTGGACAATGTAAATAATAATAAATATTGTACAGACTGACAAATAAATTAAGGGGCATAGAGAAGTACACTCAGAAAAATATATATAAAAGATTGAACATATTGGGAGCGATGTATAGCTCGGAATACGCAAATGTATACGAATAGATTCATTGTTTTCTGTGGTATACACCAATGTCGTACGGGCCTCTTTTAATGCTTTCAATGTATTCCATATTATAGATTTTTTCTGAGTGTATCGATATAACTACCGGGCAGTTGTTTATTCTTAGCATTAAAATTTGCGTTCCAATGTCATAGTGGAGGAAAACGGAACGTATAATTCTGTTTTACGAGTTACGGTGTTTAGCAGATTTTTCACTTTTTTGTTTCTACTCCATCCCCTTCCCCTTAGTCTCTTAGCTTCTTGTCGTTTGATCTCCTCCTGTCTGTATCCTGGTCACAAGCTTCTTTGTGCCTCGGGCTTCTGATCCCAGTATTGCATAAGACTACCCTTTATACTTAGGCCTCTTTGAATCACACCTGGACTCCATGTCTCCTCTCCTATTAACCCTTATACCTCCCCTGATAGTGCGTATGGTAGCACCTGTATTATTACTCTTGTTCCTGATTATGCATTCGTGGTGTACGGTACCCCAATCTACCGTATTAGGAAAGAACAGTATGATTTTTCGCTATACAAAGGTTTTTCATTAGGGAAGAATAGATCATCAGGCTACACATTCTCGTCGGGTTGTATGAGGGAGTCTCTTCTTCTCGAGAGTTCCCTCTTCTCTCCATCGTTGTTTGCCTGGCGTTTATTCACATTATTGTTTGTTTTTCTTCTAATCTATACACAATACATTTCGTTTGGCAAGATGCTTGAGGGTAAGGAATTCGATTCTTGCGCTTGTATTACAATACTCTCCCAGGCACAGAATAACAACCTATACGATTGCTAACATTTGAACGTGAAATTCTATTAAAAAGTCACGAATGATATTCCGCACTGGAAACGTGTAAATATGGAAGCCGCCATTTGCAGGGGCTCGACTTGACTACACTGAAACGAGCAATCTTTGTGTTTGTTCGGAAGGCGCAGAGAAGTGTTCTCTTTCTGAACCTCTTTTCTGGACACTTTTCAAACAAACTTTGCAACGATGAAACAACGTCGGCCCATCGTACCTGGCTTGCCGCAGAAGTATGAATTACTCGTCGCTATGGGGAATAACGACGAGCTCGCTGGCTGCCGGGTGCAGTAGACTCCATCGCTGAAACGACATTTGAATGAAACTTTTAAAAATTTAGAAATAGTAGCCTTCGATCTCTAATAAGGGGAGGGGGCAAATATTTACATCCACCTGCTCTTTTCTTTTCTCCGGTTCCACTATCTAGACACTATTATAAACCGAATCCTTCTTTCCATCCTTCATACTTTCCCCATAACGCTTCAAGCGGTCGTGTAAGTCATCAATATAAGAAAAGGGGATCCGGGACGTTATGTTCGAATTCGGGCGTTATGTTCGATTTCGGAATTTTGACCGGGCGCTATGTCCGATATCTAAAATTTGCCAGGGCGCTGTGTCCGATATCCAAAGTTTGCCTGGGCGCTATGTCCGATTTCTCAAATCTGGTCGGGCGCTATGTCCTATTCTAGAATATGTGCGATATGTCCGAATTGTATACAATGAATGTAAGGAGTGTATGCACATGTTATACACTGATACAAAGAGGTGCATACTGTCTGGGAGTGAACTCTAGATCATAATGATTAGGTATCCAGCTTCAAAGCACGCATTCGTCATCAACTCAATATTCAGATTTTAGATGACGACGCTACTGTGTTTAGCGAAAGGAATTAAGCCAAAAGCGACATTCTTCTCAACGACGGAAGCCCGGAACGAAAAAATAAAACATTCGATTTTCGAGCTTTTTCTTCGATTTTTTTTATTGTCACTATGTTTTTCCTTACATTTTGAAACCTTAGAAAAATTTACATCGAATTTTAAAACTTTTGGTTAGAGGCTGCTTCCTCCCTTTAAAGGGAGGAAGCAGCCTCTAACCAAAAGTTGTAAAATTCGATGAAAATCCTTTAAAGGGAGGAAGCAGCCTCTAACCAAAAGTAGTAAAATTCGATGAAAATCCTTCTTGGGTTTCAAAATGTCAGGAAAAACATAGTGACAATAAAAAATCGAAGAAAAAATTCGAAAATCGCATGTTTTATTTTTTTTCGTTCCGGGCTTCCGTCGTTGAGATGAATGTCGCTTTTGGCGTAATTCCTTTCGCTAAACACAGTAGCGTCGTCGTTGAGCGAAATTTCAAAAAACCATTTCTCGAATACTATTTATTTTTATTATTTTTCCTTTTGGTTTTATACTAATTACGACAAAATCTTTCACATAAGCTTCACTTGAAAATCACTTCCATGTCCCTTTAACGGCTATTTGAACTTTTCTAGAACAGAGAAATGTTTGTGTTTAGAGAGAGAAATGTATATGTGGATGTTTGTGTTTATTAGAGGTTCCACGGGAGTTTTCCACAAATCCGGAACGACTTAAAACATTTGATTGAAATAACAAACTATTCCCGTTGATTACTGCGTCAAATTGACCCCTTACGTGGGACCATGGCAGGGATTAGTAGAATCATTAGAAAATTGGAGCTGGAGGGGTAGATTAGCGCGCGTATTTGCATAGACAGTTCGCAATCGTTTGCGTACTTATGGACAACTTTCGTGGAACTATGATAAGTGATAGACCTCCCCCCCCGTAATAGTGATAGACCTGGCATGACCACCAAAAAGACACCCGACGGTGATGGGGCATTTAGGAAGATGCGTTTTGGAACCGGCCGTTTCGGAAGCAAGGCTTGGACAAAAAATCTATGACCAAACAAAAAAATTTTTGGCCCAAAAAATTTTTCCAAAAAATCCAAAAAAAATTAACCAAAAAAATCCAAAAAATAACAAAAAAATATTTTGCTCTCTAGGTCAAAACGAACGTTTTCATGTGCTTTATCGACCCCATTTCGAGAATCTTTTTTGTTCGTTTTTTGTAGGTTCAAAACCAAAAAAGTCAAACACAAAATTTTTTGTCTAAAAAGCCAAAAGAAAACAAAAAAAAATCAAAAAAGTCAAACAAAAAATCCCAGCCTTGCTCGGAAGGGAGGCAAGAAATGAGGACGAGAGAGAAGTGGACGTAATGGAATTATCCTTTTTGGAAGTGGCCGTTTTCGAAGTTCCCGTTTTGGAAATTGTTGAGTATAAGAGTAGATCACTCTACTCTACTTTGGCTATTCCTCCGCACCTCCTCTCCCTACTCGCTAGTTGAGTTGTATTGGTGATCTCCCGCGCTCTCCTGCGCGCTGCTCTCTACGGTCACCTTGATTGGGAGTCTTATCCCTGTCTCCCTATAAACCTCTTCCCCTCTCTGTCCTCTCTCCACTGTCCCATCCCTCGAGGATCCCTTGTTGACTATACCCCATTCCTCTTCCCTTCCCTCTGCCTACCCCCTGTCCATCAAAGGACACAACAGAAATAAATCGCTTATCTGGCATAATGAAGACACTAACATTACCTTTTCTTTTTTTCTTTTTGCATAATTGTGATGGATCGTGTTCATATCATGCCCATGGACTTCGAGATAATTACTAAACGTGAAGTTCCTATGCTTCATTCCATTGTTCCTAAAGTATAATATTTGTTTTAGGAAAAGTATTTGCTTCCAAAACATTCACTTCCAAAACCGCCACTTCCAAGAAGGATAATTCCATTACGTCCAGTTCTCTCTCGTCCTCATTCCTTGCCTCCTTTCCGAGACGGCCGATTACAAAACGGATCTTCCCGAATGACCCATCACCCAGCCGGCATGCTCCAAAGTCTAAAAAGCCGTAGCACAATATGCGTAACTTGCCTGGTGCAAACTACCGTAGCCTGAGGGTATGACTGCACGGGGCCACCCATGACAATCTTGTACACCCCGTATCCGGTCCCGCAGGGAAGGTCCTGCGAAAAATTTTAGGCGATAATTTTAAGCAATTTAGATACTAGAATCGGGTTGTCGATTGTATAAGTCTACCTATGTGTACATAATTCTCAGTCCCTGCAGATATAGTAATACCTACAATTTAAATGAGCCGGCCCACGAGTACGGTAGGATTTGAATTCGCGGGCTACCCAGATATTGCAATTTAGGCATTTCCGCTCGTCTTTTCTGGTTGTTATTTTTCTTAAAGGGACATGGAAGCGACAAACTTTTTGAAACCGAATATAACAATACTATAAAATATGTTTCTCAGGCGATAATAGAGATTGAAGCGTTTGAAAATATTTTTAGAAAATTTCTGGAGCGAAATTTTTTAAAACTTTTTTATGTTCCGGGAATACCTCGGTGCCATGTGCCTCCTTACTATGCGCTAAACGCAGTAAGACTGCGCCTTGGCTGGGAAACGATTTTTAGGATATCTCACGAAGTAGACTTTTTTATGATGCACTCTGGTTTTGGCTTTTATTATTTACAAGGGAAGGGCAAATAGTTATCATCAGATCCAGACATGAGACCACCACCATTCGATAGAGCACAGAAAGATTAGTAGATCCTGAGAAAATTAGCTGCCGACGTCCACACATCTTCGAGAATTCTGACGTCAAAGATTCCGAAGGATTCTACACGGTCCCGACCAAGTCTCGGTTACGGGTTCCTCTACCCCAGCCGGCGACACTGGAACAACGGGTCGGCGGCGCAGCAGGAAGAGGTGGGACTGGGGTGCGGTAACCTATTGGTTCGGTTCCCGCCGGTAGCAAAGGTTTTGCAAGTCTCTGTGACTTGTGATTTTCAAGTTATTTTGGGTTACGATCTGCGAAAAGTGTGGATGAAAGATCAGATCCGGTACTTCACTGACACTCCCTCTCCAGACAACCGGCTGTCACCAGAGTTCTCTTTCATATGTCG
>LS829288.1:22230-36364 GCA_900490955.1 Micoletzkya japonica
TTGTTCCGGGAATACCTCGATGCCATTTGCCTCGTTACTATGCGCTAAACGCAGTAAGACTGCGCCTTGGCTGGGAAACGATTTTTAGGATATCTCGCGAAGTAGACATTTTTGTGCACCCTGGTTTTGATTTCTATATTATTTAGGCGATAAACTTTCATATGAAAGCCAATCTTTTTTGGCTTCCATGTCCCTTTAATGGCACATTTAGTGGTGCACCTTCGAGCACAGCATTCCTAGCGTTCGCTTAGCGAATGGTGGTGCCCGCTGTGATCTATCGTCACTGCGGCCGCAAAAGTGAACCAAAATTTACTTATTTAAAAACTTAAGTATTTAAAAACCATCGGTGGAATCCTTCCACCAATCCAAAAAGCTGCGTAAATTTGGCGAAGATTCATTCAGAGGAGTAAATTCAAAATTAGTTGCCAATTCGCTATTATACGCTTCCCCTTTCGGTGGGAATCATGTGTGAGGGGAAGGGCCATCGGATGGTTCATTTTGCATTTGCGTTGCAGTATCCTACGCTATTTGTAACTAAATATGTGTAAAAAGGTTAGATAGCATCACGTGGAATCTATAGAGGAATCTATAGAATACACGAATACACTTAAATATCATGTTAAATTAATTAAATTAAATTAAATCAAAATGTCGGGGAAAATGTGCGTTGCACTTTCTTCGGTTATTGTTATTTGTAGGTCATTTTCGAGTTCGTATGAGTAACTTATTTTATTGTCAGATAATGTATCATTGAGAACTAGAAAGTGGAGCCAAAATATACAATAACATAAAAATCCAGGAGTCTGCAAATACCTTGACACGCGTACTTTTGAGCTCCCGCAGTGGCGACGATGCGTCCGTTCCCGTCCACGAGAACGAACTGGCCCGTATTAGAGCTTAAAGGCCCCCTCTGACCACTTTTTGACCATATGCTTTTTCGACGTCATTGGATCTCTCAGCTCTCAGTGTCCTGAGTTTTGCTAGTCAATAGAAAGTGTAGTCCGTAGACGTGCCCTACCACTTCCCCAATCAGTAGTTATCTCTATTACCCGACTCCCTAGATCACGTGCTCTCTCTGCCTGCTATAGTAGAGAAAAAGGAAGATATAATCGTTCCGGGCGTAACTCCGATTCCGGGCCCACTAGCGCAGTACTATCCAATCCTAATACGCACTATATGAAAGTCTTGCTGGTAGTGATCTCAAAAAGCACTCAATCTCTTCGATATCTTATTGAAAAATCTGCTAAACACCGTAACTCGTAAAACAGAATGATACGTTCCGTTTTCCTTTTCCAACATTTCGTGATCTGTCCTTGATGTTCATGCATCCTTCATATGAAAAATTGCGGGAACTTTTCTAGTTTGACTGTGGCCCCACAGATATTATATGTACATAGTCCCAGCCCCCTCCCGAGAAGGGAAAATTCGAGGCACTCTTCCTGACCAGTGGTCCCAACACAAAATCTTCGGTCCAAAGCGTAGTTTTGTTGCTTTTTGCTTTCTGAAAGGACCGAAAAATCCGCTAAGCAGCGTAGCTCGAAGACTAGAATTTTGCAGTATATGTACACAGCTTTGATCTCATTATGTATGCAATGTCGTCGAAAAGGAATGCAGACCTGCACACGAGCGTAGCGGCATTTCCCGGAGCTGGGACCAGGGTCGATCCGTCCACTTGAACAAGTTGCGTGTCAGCGGGACAATTTAGCACCTGCATATAGCACAAATAGTATAGAAGAGAAAAAGAAAGATGTAATCGTTCCGTTTGTAGTCAGATTCCGGCGCCTTTCAAATTGATCTGATCAACCTCTAATGCGTATTCTATTCACGTTCCTGATATCTTGTCTTCGAATGAAATGTAGTCGCTTCAAAGCCCGAAAAATTCGCTAAGCACCGTAACGGCGGAATCGCGATTTATACGTTCCGATATTTTAGACTATGGTAGTTTGTGGATAATGAACACTACTATGAGAATCGTTTTACACATACCCCTACTTGTGTTGTAGGCGTTCTGTCCTGGAATGAAGGAGTATCAAAATATATATAGCTCACTGTATTTCCGTTTGTTGTCTTCACGGTGAAGGGCTGTAGGGACTGGCCGCTGAGCGAGGATACAGTGGGTGCCGAGGGACAGGGGAGGTTGTCTGCTTCTTTTATATTATACTATTCTTCCTATGTTCTTGTTATCTCTGTGTCTTAATCCCGATGAAAACGATAAGTGAATGAATGAATGAATGTGATATGCTAAAACTCTTTTATGACTTTTTCGCACAAAAAAACTTTCTATCCTATGTCCTGTAGTAATTCCAGGTTGACATTTAAAGAGACTGGACATGAAGGGAAAGCATGAAAGAAAGAGGATACTCCAGCGTAATCAGCGGGAATAGATCGTTATTTCAATCGGAAATCGTTCCGTTTTTGAGGACAACTACCGTGGAACCTGTAATATCAGGTTAGCCCGTGAATTCAAATCCTACCGTACACGTGGTCCAGCTCCTTTAACGGCAGATTTGGTATGATTCTCCATTCCCCCTCATTCTCTCGTCGCGTGTGGTCGGGTCCCCCACTCCTCTCGTCTTTTACCCCTCCTCCCCACACTACCGCCATTCCACCAAGAAGATAAGGTGAATCTCGATAAAGATAAGATCCCTTCTGGCGTTAGGCAAGTTAGAAGTATCCCCTTGACAAAGTCTTCTTCGTCCCCCTCCCTTTTTTCTCATTCTTCCCCTGCGGCTGCCCACCCCGATAGAATTCTTGTAAGCCAAGCATCGCCCCCTTCCCTATAGAAGATTTTTTCAAGTGAAGATGATGTTGTCCCCCCTTCTCCAAGATTTCATACCACTTTCCCACCCTGCAGCACACCTCGCGATGTATTTGATAAATAAATAATTAATAAATTGCCGTATCATCACTTTTACACTCTCCTTCCAGATATCCGTCATATCCCTTTATTTCACTTTCGCGGAAGAAAGAAAGTATAAACCTGGAGGTCGCATTGAAACGCATCCATACGAGAAGGGTAGCAGAAGAAAAAGTTGAAGGATAACCAGGCGAACCATTCGATTCGCTCCGTGTATCTGCATAGCGGTCAGTTAAGATTTGAATTGGCTAGAACCGACGCACAAGAGACGTGAGAGAAAGTGGTGATCTAGTGCCAGTTCCCCTTGGGGGGAGCGATAAGTGAAAAGCGCTCAAGTTGCTCTCTCTTCATCCCATACCGCTCCGCCTGCTTGCCGCTGTTCTCACATTGCGGATTGCGATCTCAGTCCGTTGATTCGGTGCCAGGAATATGCAACGGGAAAGGAAAGTGCCGTATACTAAGGAAGAAGAGGAAGGAAGGGTAGATGTAGACAAAGCTTGACCTTGTCATGGAAGAATTCCCTGTTTACCACTTTTAAAGGGTACCTAAAGTGTCAGAAAATCATTATTTTGAATTTGATTTATAGCTACTCCTGCCGCGAAAATTTGCAGCGTAGTAGGAAAGGAAGCGCCGTACATGTTATTGACTGGTATGAGGGAGATCAAATGAGGCGATGCCACTGGGCAAGCAAGGCCCTTCCTCTCATCTCCCGCGAGAGAGGGAGACTGACCTCCCTCCCGAGTGCTTTCGTGCTTTCACCTTGTTTTCTTGCATTTCGCTGTTTAGAGTGTATCTTTATCAACATTAGGAATCATTTCAGATGCAGAATGAGGATTCGTATCATCGATGGTTGCGGCTGGGCGAGTATGAAGAGATGATTTTGAAGAAGAAGAATACATGAACCACGTCTTCCCCGTTCCCGTGTGATCATTTCCAGGTTTATTCATTTCTCTTTTACTTTACTCTTTTATATCGTTTTTTATAATGAATACGTTGCCACACATTTCCTTTGACAATTTCTAAATTCTGAATTTTATTTCAACAAGGTTTTTCGCGGCAACTTTTTCGTTTTATCTCGTGATAATTGAGCAATAATATTTGAGCTTCCATCATTGTGAATAAGTTCCATCTACATGAAAGAGAGCAAGTTTTTCTCACTACTCTCTACTCTTTATTTTATTTCAATCTGGGCCAAAAATATGTAGCAATCATGCGAAGTTCCTTTCCTCAATTATGTTGCTCAATTATCATGGACTTTCCCCGTTATTCTTTGCTCACATTTTCTGATCTCTTTCTCGGTGAGTTATGTTTCACAGATTCCTTACCGGACATGCTTATTTTTCTCATGAGGTGATAAATTTTTACGAAGATTCTCGTTGAATGCATCTGTAATCGCTCGGAACTTCGCGATGTGGTTGAATAGCACAAACCTGAAACTTTGAAACTTTGGAAAAACCTGAAATTATTGTCAAGACGAAATTGACGTATACTGAATGAAGTCTTGATCGGTTTCTGTCAATTTTGTCGAGCAGTTGGAGATTGTCATGGGAAGGTCGGCAGCAGATGAGAGAGATGGTCGTGAAAATTCGAAGTAGAATAGAAGCTACTCCATGAGATAAAAAGCTAAAAAGAGACGCTGTAAAATGTTCATTTTTTTCCCGCGATTTGTCCGTGTCGTCGACGGCGGGAATCGACGTTGACAATGCTTCTGAGAAGTAGAGAATACGTTCAAGGTGACATCATAATACAATAGAACGGCAGTACAGAGAATGAGCATGAGAAGAAATGAAGAGATCAGTGGGATGCCCGCCAAGGGGGGAAGAGGGTGCGAAGGAGACGACCATCTCTCCCTTGATCAATAGCAGCCCTATTCCCAAGTACCGTGCGCAAAATAGGTCAAATACATGATCTGGAAGCCCTTTTTTCAAGATATTGAGAGAATTACGAAATTTTCGAAACTCATATTATGTATTTGTAATCTACTTTACCATAGGGACCGATCGCTGCATAGATCTGTGACACTTTAGGTACCCTTTAAAATTCTCTCTATCTATGGCAACAGTTTTCAGCAAACTTTGGCACAGCTCCTTGGTTCTGTCTATCTATGTTCAGTAGCTTTTAAGCTGCGTAAAAGTCGTACAACGCTGAGTTTTCGCTCATCCCTACGGGCACAGTACATAGAAAGAAAATCCACCAAGATATCAGCCTAGTGAAATTATTCCCCCCCCCGCCTCTTGCCCATGTAGCAGCCAAAATCAGGTCAAAATTAAATCGAAATCAAAATTTCACAAAATTTCTGCAAACACTGCGATTCTAATTGAACACTGTTAGAGAGTAAACACTGTTACAGACGCTCACCTTTCCACAATCCTCATAACTCTCCCTCATCGCAATAAATTGGTCTGCAACAAATAATAAGCAATCAAATCATGTGTATTCTTTTGCGTGGTAGCACAGGAAAACACTGCATAAATTCCGGATAATGAAAATTCAGTGTAATAATAAACAGCAAATGCGTTTCACAGCTGTGCACTCAAATAAGGTATTGCTTGCTGATTGGATCAATGATGAAAAATGAACAATATGGATTGAAAACCTTACTTTTAATTTTTGTGTTATATCAGCAGGGAGTGCTAAGAATTGTGATAGGCTTAGTATCGCCTGCCACTCCTGAGAAATTTTAAAATTAATGGTGCATTTGCTATTAAAGGAACTGTCCTACGAAAAAAATCGTTTTTGAGTTAGTCGTTGGACACGGTATTCTGCCACAATGCAAAACCTTTGGAAAGCGAAAAATCATTCTACCATTTCCCAATACGGTAGATCGGTGTGCCGCGCACAATGAATACATTGTCATGAAGTAGAGGGGACAGGCATGGTTATAGGCGCTAAAGCTAACTTCTATCGACCACCTGGAACTTCCTAGAACTCTGCAAAGATGACATCCGTGTGATTTTCGCCTTCCAACGGTCTGGAATATTGTGTGGAAACAAATCAGTGTGGTCTAGACAACAAGATGTGCAAAAAGTCCGATTCGAAACGGCTCTCTAGGCCTCAGTACGGCCACCTGAAAGTGTGGGATACGGTAAATCTTGTGGGGTAGTTTGTATCAACCAAGCACTCCCCTCTCCAAACATACCCAGTGGCATCGCCTGATCTCCACCGCTCACACATCTACAGACCTTCGCCCCTTCCCTTACTCTTCCCTTCCCACTCCACGGAAAGCTAGACCGAGCAGGCAATGCCAGGGATTATTTAGCTTGTCGGTTTAGACTACAATCTGCCCCACAAGATTTACCGTATCCCGCTCATTCAGATGGCCGTACTGAGGCATAGAGAGCAGTTTCGAATCGGGATTTTTACGCATCTTGTTGCATAGACCATACTGCTATGTATCCAACGACTAACTCAGTAACGATTTTTTCGTGGGACATTTCCTTTAAATAGGCACATATCTATCTAGTACAATAAAATCAACACTAGTTGTAAATTCGCTATTAGACACTTCCCTGCTGTGGCACACTCTCTTATTGTTAGACTGCGATCACCCTGCCCTAACTTTTGATGTGTATCTCGTACCCCGTAACAACATACAAAGCAACGAAATTTTCAAAAGACGTGCGTTTGTGGTCAATATTTCATAGCGAGGCTGCTTTCCGTTCCTTAAACTATTTGACGGATACTGACAATGAGCCCCCTCCTGATCCCAATCTGCGCACGCGTTTATCCCCTCACCGTCCCCCGAAATTCACCGGACTCACCATTGCACGCAACCTTATCGTAGAACGCTCCGCTGTCCTCATTCCTCCACAAACCATGTCCCGTACACTTCAGCCTGCTCATTCCGCTTCCGATCGCAACATCTTCCCCTTGAGATGTGATACCGATGAGATCTACTGCAGTTGCACAATCTAATTATAGTGAATCTCCGCATTGTATCAGCTGATAGAACTATCGTACGGTACATTTATTTGGGCACGAATACCGGACTGTACGGATTGTACCGCACAACCCCGTACAAGTCAAATTGCGGCCGTATATGGCAATTTCAGCACTTTTCATTGTTTTATTATTTTTTCTCGTGCACAATTACACCAGTAAACAAAGAAACATGCCGGAAATCGCTCATTTTTCGAAATCACTACCGTTTGCTGACAGAGTCAGTTCGCGATAGCCGGGGCTGTCGGACGACTCTGAGACTTACAGTATCCTCCGACCCGAGCCTCGTTGTCCGGTGTAGTTACCTTGAAGTGTTTCTCGAGTTTTACTGTTTCATTCCGTTCTATTTTTAGTTTTTACATATTTTTCACGCTACTTGGCTAATAGGAACTCAGCTTTGCTCAAACTAGGCTTGTGCACCCCTTCTACTTGGCTTGTCCGCGTCATGATGTTAATTTGCCTTGCTATCCAAGCTTAGCTCGGTTCGTGGCTGAAAGCAGTTTGATTATTGTTGTCTTGTATGATAATCGTTTCATTTAGATGCTGCACGTCATCGAGACGGTCGAATAAGGGCGGGCGAGAAGCAAAGGAAGGTGACGATACGACAGGAGGATAGGTGAGCCTTTTCAGTCACTTGAATCTTGAGTTTTGAGTCTCTCTATTATGTAGGCTCGATCATTTCTGGGTGGAATAGAACTAGCGGAACCTGGTTAACACTTGCATAGCGTTTTTATTCATTTCTGTTATTTGAGCAAGAAAAATGACAATCGTCCAGGGGTCATGCCCGATTTTTTCGGACCTAGATTTCCAAGTAGTGCAGTCCTGTTGTAAGCAGTAATTCATAGTGCATTAGAACGAGCATGTTCGAAGGAGCACGTAGATATATGGAGTTAAATGGTAATAGCAATTTTGAGTACTGAAAATGACAGTCAAGTAGGGATCATGTTGGGTGTGTTAAATTGCGTGTGAACGCACAGAATTAGCTGACACTTGCGCTTTCCATCTTTATAATCGATCAATTAATAATTCTCAAAATTTCATTATTCTAGCCGATTGTTTATTGCATGCTGAATTACGCATTTTCCTCAGGTGGCTCGATCTCTGGCGCATCTTCGGCATCATCATCGAGGACATGTCGACTACGTTTTCGGAGTGCAGGTACGACTAATGCTTTCGTTTTTGTGCCATTTTACTGTCCAACTGAAGGCTCGTTATGCAGTGAAATTTGGTCATGAACTGTCGCACTCTAGTTGAGAGTACAGTAATCTTTGTAGGGCTTAGTGACATTCCTACAATTATCACACAAAATTCTTTCAAATGATTCGTTTGTTACCGTAATACGACAAAAACGTTTTCCAACTTTATTTAAAGGAGCCGGCCCACGAGTACGGTAGCATTTTGAATTCGCGGGCTACCTGATATGCAATTTAGGCCTTTCCGCTCATCTTTTCCCACAGTTCTTTTTGTTAAAATGATCAGAACAACGTGAAAAATCGATCTGGCAATAAATCAGAGCTGTATCTCATAACAGTCAGCTAGTATATCCAATTGTGCGAAAAGCGCGTTGCTCTTTGCACCTACAGTACTCCGCGGAGAGTGAATGAAATCGCATAAAACTCGGAATACCCGATCAGCATGATTAGATCTAAAGAAAGACGTAAAGAGCGACTATGGCCAGAAACTCGTGGTACGGCTCCTTTAATAAAACAAAAATAAGCGATTCAATTTCTTTACCAATTCAATTTTCTCACGTTATTACTGCATACCCCTCAATCATGTAGTACCTTTAGCTACAATATCCCCTCCTTTTCAGTTGGCTGATCTTCTCGCGCATTCTCCGGTCGCGATTCTTTCCTCGTGATCTTCGAAGCGTTCTTTCCATTTCTTGTCCATCGCATGAGCGGGCTCGCCAGTGGAATCAAATTAAGACGCCGATCCGAGAATCTAGCCTACTCCAGTTCCAGTTTTACATCTTTGCGGTGTAAATTTTATACTAGAGTCGCTTTTGTTTCGAATTTCATTACATCTCAGACATATTTCGTCATTGTGTACAATGTTTATATGTATAAAGTGGTTTGATTCATTATGCATTGAAGACGAATTACTTTTATTGAACTAATAAAAAAAAGATTAATTGAACCGAGAAAAAAGACGCCTTCGCACAGCGTCAGGTCCAGGGCGAAGAGCAACGACTCCTCAATTCATGCATCAGCAACGCGCGAGAAGATCAGCCAACTGAAAAAGAGGGGATACTGTAGCTAAGGGTACTGCATGATTGATGGGTATGCAGTAATAACGTGAGGAAATTGAATTGGTAAAGAAATTGAATCGCTTTTTTGTTTTATTAAATAAAGTTGGAAAACGTTTTTGTCGTATTACGGTAACAAACGAATCACTTGAAAGAATTTTGTGTGATAACTGTAGGAATGTCACTAAGCCCTACAAAGATTACTGTACTCTCAACTAGAGTGCGACAGTTCATGACCAAATTTCACTGCATAACGAGCCTTCAGTTTGGTCAGTAAAATGGCACAAAAAAAGAAAGCATTAGTCGTACCTGTACTCCGAAAACGTAGTCGACATGTCCTCGATGATGATGCCGAAGATGCGCCACAGATCGAGCCACCTGAGGAAATACCGTAATTCAGCATGCAATAAACAATGGGCTAGAATAATGACCTTTTGAGAATTATTAATTGATCGATTATAAAGATGGAAAGCGCAAGGGTCAGCTAATTCTGTGCGTTCACACGCAATTTAACACACCCAACATGATCCCTGCTTGACTGTCATTTTCAGTACTCAAATTTGCTAATACCATTTAACTCCATATATCTACGTGCTCCTTCGAACATGCTCGTTCTAATGCACTCTGAATTACTGCTTACAACAGGACTGCACTACTTGGAAATCTAGGTCCGAAAAATAGGGAATGACCCCTGGACGATTGTCATTTTTCTTGCTCAAATAACCGAAATGAATAAAAACGCTATGCAAGTGTTAACCAGGTTCCGCTAGTTCTATTCCACCCAGAAATGATCGAGCCTACATAATAGAGAGACTCAAAACTCAACATTCAAGTGACTGAAAAGGCTCACCTATCCTCCTGTCGTCGAACCGAGCTAAGCTTGGATAGCAAGGTAAATTAACATCATGACGCGGACAAGCTAAGTAGAAGGGGTGCACAAGCCTAGTTTGAGCAAAGCTGAGTTCCTATTAGCCCAGTAGCGTGAAAAATATGTAAAAACTAAAAATAGAACGGAATGAAACAGTAAAACTCGAGAAACACTTCAAGGTAACTACACCGGACAACGAGGCTCGGGTCGGAGGATACTGTAAGTCTCAGAGTCGTCCGACAGCCCCTGCTATCGCGAACTGACTCTGTCAGCAAACGGTAGTGATTTCGAAAAATGAGCGATTTCCGGCATGTTTCTTTGTTTACTGGTGTAATTGTGCACGAGAAAAAATAATAAAACAATGAAAAGTGCTGAAATTGCCATATACGGCCGCAATTTGACTTGTACGGGGTTGTACGGTACAATCCCGTACAGTCCGGTATTCGTGCCCAAATAAATGTACCGTACGATACCATAGGTATTTCAACCGTTGTAGGAAGCTGTAGTGAATCTTTTGTATAGAAGAGCCACTCATAGTCGACTTTGACTCTTCTATTGACAGAAAAGAAGATTTGACACCTTACTTGAAAGAAAAAAACAGGCCATTTACAAATGCGTAGATAAAGCCGAGTTACCCACATCGTAAGCGTGGAAAAAAATTTAAAATTACGGATTGCGTGGATAAAGAATGAATGAATAAAAAATTACATGATATCAATCGGTGAGCTCCATTAAAGGAACTGTCCCACGAAAAAAATTGTTGTTGAGTTATTCATTGGGAATAGCGTAAAATGGGAAAGACAACAAGATGAGCAAAAATCCCGATTCGAAACTGCTCTCTAGGCCTCCGTACGGCCATCTGAATGTGCGAGATACGGTAAATCTTGTGGGGTAGTTTGTAGTCTAGACTGTCTATCTAAATAGCCCCTGGCAATGCCTGCTTGCTCTCCCTCTCCGTGGAGTAGGAAGGGAAGAGCTAGGGAAGGGGCGAAGGTGTGTAGATGTAAGAGCGGTGGAGATCAGGCGATGCCACTGGGTATATTTGGAGAGGGGAGTGCTTGGTTGAAACTACAAACTACCCCACAAGATTTACCGTATCCGAAACATTCAGATGGCCGTTCTGAGGCCTAGACAGCGGTTTCGAATCGGGATTTTTGCACATCTTGTTGTCTAGACCATACTGCTATGTTTCCAACGACTAACTCAATAACGATTTTTTTCGTGGGACATTTCCTTTAACTCACCACTACACTGTGCGATTGCGCACTGTTCTGAAACATTCGGAGTACTGATGGCTAACCCGTCGACTCTAGAGAAATCCACCTTGCACTGGTCGCAACCTAAGAATTAGAATTTCTTTCTGGCTCGTCTTATGTGATGCTTTTCCCTACTATACAAGGCCTATTACGAGCTCGAAGATTGAAAAAGAGAACAACGCGGACACGTAGAAATGGGAAGATTCAGTAATCTGTTCAATCAATCTTGTCTACACTGTGCAAAGCTCACGCTTGGCACAGAGTGCTGAAGGGGCCACGTGGAATCCTTCCGATTCCACGCTCCATTCCCTCCCCCAACAGACGATCGACGGGACTTCTGTGTGGTCGACGAACATCGTCGCCTCTTCGTCCGCGCACTTCAGCCGAGTACAGTCCCCTTGGGGCATAGATGCATCGACGACGAGCTCGTCGAGTGAGGGAGTACTGTAAGTGCAGTCGTAGCCCACGAGGGGACAGTCCCGAGCGGGGTCGAGGAGGGGCGCGGAACAGGATCGACAGTCTGCAAGTGAATAGGGTTTAGAGAATACGATCACTGGTTGAGTAGGTTATAACTGAAAGGGAAGCTAAGCTTTGGATGGATATCAAGTTGGAACTTTTTAGTGAAAACTTTTAAAATTGCAAAGCATAGTGGTTTTGGTGAAATCGGGAGCGATGAAGAAATGCAATGGAGAATGAAGAGAAGCAGAGAAAAAGGGCGTTTTAGCAAAGAGTATATTAGAAAATGCGTGATGTTACCTTGCAAAAGCGAATCGCATGATTCCGGTGACTGGTCGGTCTTTCGTACTAGAAGAGACAAGAGGAACACCCCGAGAAGATCCATTTCCGTACGTGGAGTTAATTGAAAGACGTGACTTGCCCCTTTTATACCAAACTCCGCTGTTACGCTCTTGAAGCTGACATTTCTTCGAAAAAGTTTGCTCTGTTCGTTTCACTAATGAATTTGAAGTCAACGATTTCTGTAAACATCGTCGATTTGAAGCACTATCTATAATATGTGGACATCTCTTTCCTTCATACTTTATACTATACTTTATTACTTTACGTTTACTAGTTATATAGTGGATTAAAAGGATCCGTCGGAAAATCATTCCGAATATAAGGCGAGAGAGAGAATTAGACTCATTTTGTGAGAGAATTATACTCATTTTGGAACGGAAGAAACTGACGGATCGATTTATTCCACTATACTTATGTCATAACTAGTAAACCGGGCGATCCACGAAGCGTACTGCGGTCCCCCTGCTTACGTGGCGTACCTGACAACTCGCAAAACGGACATTTCGCAAAACGCAAAACTTATGCGGTGCAGTAAGAAATAATATGCAGCCTGTCCAAGTGGTAGGGCAACAAGAGGACGAGTTCGCCGGATTTAGCGACAACCCCCTTTCTGAACCACACCGCTACACCATCCCCCCTTCCCCCTTCCGTTCCCAATAAATAAGTTTGTTACACACTGTTTATTGTTTCACACAAAGCACAATTTATCCCTCCGTAACCGCGCGAAAGGTCCTCACATCGTTATCGACGTTCTGTAATGACGCATCATATTAGTTTAGACATTGATGCTCTCACCTCAACTTATAGCTCGACGGTGACCGTCTGTATGGCCAGGAGGGCCTGCATCAGGTCTTCGAGGTCAGCCGGAGGGAAACGAGTAAGCGAAGAACTAGAGCACACAGAGATCAGAGTAAAGGAAAATAAAACAAGGAAAAGTTCGTACCTTTGACAACGAGTACTTCGTGGTCATGGGATAGGAGGACTCAGTCCACTAGTCTCGCCGATCTCACGGGCACACGAGAGCAGGAAACCAGTTGAGGCCATTATCGCCCCATCGAACCTCTTGACCAATGCCGTCCACGCCCCTACCAACCGCTGCATGCGTGGTACGTACCGCGGTGGCACGTGGAGTGGTCGTTCAGTCAGTCCGTGCTGGCGCTGTACAGCCGCGATCCGTTTTACCACTTCACTGGAGAGTTCTCGGAGTCGTGTCGCCAGATGACGGCCACCACGACCGCTGGAAAAAGAGAAATAGGTAATTAGGAAAAACCAAATTTTCAAATTCAAAATGTAAATAAGTCGGCAGAAAGATTATAGTAAGTGAAAAGAGTGAGTGAAAAGAAATGCTGCGTGCCTTGGGTAGCAAATAGATACGCATACAGCATGAAAAATAGATAATGCAAGAGCGCACGGCCCTTATGACTCTCATCATGGTAAAATAAACATATTGGCATGCCATTCGAAGCGCGCATTTATGTGACTATGAGTTGCCCTCACTCCGCTTCTCACTCTCACATTGTCCCACACTCCCTATTCCATCCTGTGTGCATCTCTAATGTAAGTGCATGGCCTAGACTATTTGATACGATCTGCATATCTCCTAGGTCCGGTCGGGATGCGACGTGAGTCGCAGAGGATCACTCACTCCCAATTAGAGAAGATCCCGCGGCATATTCCATCCCGTACTTTGAACTTTGTTCTTACTGTCGCGATTCGACCCATCTCTTGCACGTATCCATTATAATGGAGTTCATAATATGGCATCCCACGCTCCCCGGATGAAAATGCTTACGTTATTGACTCAAGAATTTTTTTACGTTTTTTTGCTGCAAAAGTAAATTTTCTCGCCTTCAGAGTGTATCTCGAACATCGCAAATAGGTGACTAACCAAACAATAGAGATAATAATCAGCGTTTGAACTAGAACGCTATTGAACGGTCTCTCTTTCGGTTCACATTCTTTTCTCTACATGTAAAGACAGGGTATTTCCATATCCCATCACTGGTCCCAACTCCAGTTTCCACTTCATCCCCTTTCCCTCTATTCTCTTAGCTTCTAGTCATTTGATCTCCTCTTATCTGCATCCCGGTCACAAGCTTCCTTGTGCCTCCGGCTTATCTGATCCCAGAATTGCATAAGGCTTACTCAACCCTCTATACTTTGGTCTC
>LS833260.1:2627-17353 GCA_900490955.1 Micoletzkya japonica
CTCCAAAAACATCACCATTAGAAAGAGTGAAACATACCTAGCTTCTTACTTCTTGGACATTTTGAAAAATGTTAACTTGAAATAAAATAATGATTTGTTTTTGTAGCAAATTGGTGTGTGAATTTCAAGCATTTTTGGCATTTGCATATTAAAAAATTAAATTTTCTGCGAAAAGGCCTTCAATTCAAAAGCTCAATGCTGTACTTACATCGACCACTTCATGTTCTCATACTGTGAAAATTTGAGGACTCTTCTCTTATCGGAAGATGAGATATGATTTTTTGAATAACTGCACCGAAATATACGAGACAGCCTAATACAAATATTCTTTGCGAACTTGACAATGCACATCTCTGTTTATGACCAGACGCTTTGCATTCGTTGTTGTAAAATGACCTCTCTTACCTTTTCTTTTAATTAATTTTTGCAAAATCCATCCCCAGACAACCCCCGTTGCTCACTTCGTGTCGTTCCTCGCCATTCCTTTCGTCTTTTTCCTCTTCCCCAACTGTCATCATTCGACTCGTGACCACGAGTAATGACTTAATCTTTGACACGCTAAACCCTCCATAAAATTCATCATCCAGAACAAATCATATTCTACAGCAACCACATCTACCGTACGAAATCTCTTATTCTCGAATAATCCATTCCTATCTTCCCTTCAGATGCCTAACGATCCGTTTCTCTTCGCCAGTTACTTTCTAATTCGCGTTGTCCCTCCTGTCTCATCCCTCAAATGATTGGTTCTGACAGTTTTATCTCGCCCGTCTTCTACTCCATAAAACTTACCAGTATCACAACCGATAAGCCCCGGTCTCCCTTCATTTGACTCGTCGAAGCATGCGAATCGAGACGACCGGTACGCAATTCATCGTCGACGAAGGTCAGGCAGTTTGGTACATTGCTTTCAGGATCCTTAACCTTACATACTCTGATCAAACCCTTGACCGACAAACGTTAGTGACATTCACTTATCAGATTACTCTGATATAATAGTTTCCATCTAGGCCAATGCTCAGAAGCTTAAAGTGATGAAATACCTTTCAGTAATGTGCTCCTCCGACTACTCCATTAGCAGTCTTCTGTCCGACGTGGAGAAGGCGCCGTTCCGAGCGAGAACCGCCTCGTCTGGTTGGTCATGGGAAGAGTAATCAAAGAATGATAAATGTCGTTGAAGGAGACTAAGAAAAGATATATGTCTTCTGGACAGCGAGCAAGTGCAATTTGCATTGAATTCAGCAAAACATTTGCATTCCTATAAAATTACGGAGCGCTGAGACACATATTCGTGCGCGTCGTGCTGTACATTGTGGTGTCCGTAAACTTTGCGGTGGATGCAGCTTCACCTTCAGCCGCGAAGATCAAGGAGATCGTCTCTGAGATCCAGGAATACGAGAAGGAGGAAAAGCGCCGATCGAGAGAGGCCACGCCCACTCCTCCTCCTACTACCGCTACGCCCGCTGTGGAGAAGAAGCCGTACCGACGACCGCCCGACGTCATTCCCGATCCCGGTATATATGCACGCAGGGCGAATATAGCGGATTACAAAGATCCGAATATAAGTAGAGCATACGATTCGCGTTGTAGAAGTGGTTGTGTTTCAGGCTGTATATAAAGGGGTAAGCTATTCGGTTATATAGATTCAGGTGAAACGTATTCATCAAAAACACGCGAATTGTATGCTCTAAATATAAGGCGAGAGAGTGTGCAAAAGAGAGAAAGAATTAGACTCATTTTGGAACGAAAGAAACTGATGGATCGGTTTATTCCACTATAAACCCAAAGAGGGGCCAACGCTTGTTCAATCCCCGAATACGTCTGGGCTACGGTAGACTGGTAGTTTCGAAATGGTCTGCCCATGGTTAAATGTGCGTTGTAGACAGGAAGTGATGGGCACCGACTAAGTCAGATCGTGATAAGGCCTATTTCCCTGTTCAGTCAAGCAAGCCGAGCAGAAGCAGCGCAACATTGAACTGTGCAAACTGCTGTCGCCCATCGCCAAGTTCAATGTAAGCAGCGCACGCCGTGCAAAACTCATGATATATTATGTAATCAGAAATTAATATATAATCTAATCAGTATAATCAGAAATTAATATTTATATAATATTATTAATATAATCAGAAATATGGTTATGCTTATCGTGAACCGTCCGACTACTCCCATACAGGCGATGCTGGAACGGGACCGCAAGAGGAACAAGGTGATCAGGCGCAAGTTCTCGCTGCTTCATTCACTGCCCGAGAAGGAGCCCAAACAGATCAAGAAGAGTGAGTGCCGATAGGCGAGATAGGAGACTATTTGAGAAGCGCACCCATTCCTGCTAAAGGGTCCCACTTTACTCACTTTTTTTGGCAATAGTAACCAAGTTGTGCGTTGGTTTTACGCCCGCGCATATAAAAAAATTTTTCGAGCGAAAGACCGTGCCACGTACGATTACAACCTACATCTAACTGTGGGACAGAACTTCCCTTTAGAGAGCTGATACCGTAGTCAGATTTTGGCTTAAAGATCCATTCTCAATACGCGTCACGTACGCGTTGCGGTTCGCCACTCACTGTGCATTTTAAATGTTTTGTGCGCGTTGATTTAAGCGGTCGTGCGTGCAAAGTGAAAAGAACGCAAAGAGTGAAACAATTTAAACCCCAATTAGCATACACTTTCCCTTCCGAATCGTTAATCATACTTCGTTATATTTGAATTTTGCAGAATCCTAAAATAGACCGTCAGTCTACTCCCACAAAAATCCCTCCTACTCTAGTGTTCCCTCAACATCGACCTAGACCATGCTACTCTAGTCCCTCCTAATCCCCGCCTGATAAGTCCCTTCAGGATCACGTCCCGCCCGTCCGTCCTTCCTGGCCTCTCTGGCCCTCCCTCCCCCGCTTCCCCTCTCCCCCACTCCCTCCCTCTCACTTCCCTCTCCCTCCTCCCCACTCGTCCCCTCATCCTCGCTCTCGCTCACTTCTACGTCTACCCTCCCTCCACTGTTCCCTTTTCCTCCCCCATCTCTGTTCCCACCGTTTGATATGCCATCTGACTACTGCTCTGCACCGTATCCTTCTTTTTCAACTAATAACTAACAGCTTACTGTAATCCCCATCATCCCAAAGGCTGGTTATGTGATTATTCACGGACATTACTTCCCTAGACCGACGAGATAGACTCTCTACTGTAATAGCATTATCGTGTAGCTTCGTCCCTGTCTTTTCTTCGCTTATCAGCGACGACGATAAAGAAGAGTGAGCTGGCCTTGATAGCGAAGCGAGCAACGAGCGGGAACCTTTGCACCTCGGCCTTATCTTTCCCTCTTAACGCTCTCTATCCCTCTCTCCATTCTCTATCTCTACCTCTTACGTCGCGCCCTCTTTCGAGACTATCCAATCAGTCTGTCTCGCTATTTCTGACACCAGACCGTCTCCTCATTTGCAATCAATTCGGCAGGTTACCATAAAATACATTTCATTGACTGCACAACATTGCGAATGTCCCGAGAAAACCGGTGAACACGGAGAGAAAAGGTAGAAATAACAATGGACGGAAGAGAAACGCCTTCGGCATTCAGTAGTGGATAACTTCTTGGTACAATTGAAGCTCAGTAAAAAGGTGACCAGGCAAAGCATTGGAGGACTTGACGTATGGATTACTCAGCCATTTTACATTATCGCATTCGAGTAACAAACGAGTGAGTCATACAAATTTTCAGATTATTTGTCTTAAAATCAATCAGTTAATGTCTTACTTTTATAGGCTATTCATAGAGATCTGCGTTCTGTTATGTACATGGAAATATGAGATGATAGGTGCAAAGTCATGGCGATGTGATCATGAAAAGGTTAAAATGCAAACCAATAGTTCCTGTTAGACT
Source organism: Micoletzkya japonica (assembly GCA_900490955.1). NCBI lineage: Eukaryota > Metazoa > Nematoda > Chromadorea > Rhabditida > Diplogasteridae > Micoletzkya > Micoletzkya japonica. Next base: position 6,499 of record LS833260.1, read on the forward strand.
GACAATGAGAACAGTTAAGGCTATGGTTGTTACTGTTCGGTGTGGACAGATAGGAAAAGGCAAGAGGAGAACAGTGAGAGATCAAAGGCGGCGAGGAGAAACCGGAGATGAGAAGGTGCAGAAGAGGCCGGGAGAGAAACACTAGGACGTTGACATCACTCGGGATTCCTTGCGCTGAATTCAACGAGTTGAGCTTTTACATTTTTCATAGAAATATGCAGACTTGACATCGCATTGCTCTTGAGATAGAAACAACGTATAACGATGCGGTATATAATCTGGAAGAACCAATTTCAAAATGGCGATGGCTACGTCCTATGATACTGTTCGGTGTGGAGAGATAGGAAAAGGCAATAGGAGAAGACGCAAAATGGCCACGTCCTAACATAAGTATCCCCCTCTACTGGAAAGGGGATACTCGTAAATCGACGGACCTTTTGGTCGACGACTTGTCTCAGTTCGGAGTCTCCCCGGAAGGCGACGAGATGCCACTTGAGACAGAGCGAGGCGACGACAGCCAGCGCCTCTGCCAGGAAGAGAACGATGAAGAAGATGCTCTTCGGCTCGAGCGGCTCGCCTGCCAAGGATATCACCTATATCCTTCAACCCCAAACCCCATTACGCGTACTGCGTAGATAAATTAAATTAAATATCGTGCTAGAACAGTAGAGCATTTTATTCGGGTCTTTTTGATGTATATGTTTCATGCATCATTCATAACCGGGTGAAGTCCCATCACCAAAAGCAGCGAAACATATTGATCAAAAAACCCGAATGGAATGCTCTATAGAACAGCTTTACTTAACCACACTGTACTCCTAACAAAGCTGATGAGTTCCTCCTACTCTTTTTACGATTTCACCCTAATTGTACTTCCAGCACTTCTTCTAACAGTTCTCGGAACAACATCCTGTTATGCCTCAAATTTGAAAGCCTTGTTAATATTAAAGCACAGTAGATACAGTGAAAAGGCGATTAATTCTTAAAAGCCCAGTTCCCCTACGCCCCTCTTTCAAAGATGCAGTCTTGTGATCTCTCAAACAGAATCGCCAACGTGCAAAGATCGTCTCCGTTTCCCGATTTAAAAACGCGTGTTCTCTCATCCTCCGAATAAGTACTTTTCCACAATCACTCAACCCCTCCTTTATCTCTTCTTTTCCTTCCTCAATCTATTTCCATTTTCTCTTCCCAGCCATCTCTCAATCTCTCTACATACTCTCCAACAAAGAGATGGGATAAAAGAGGATGACGCATGTGATGCGAACTAGCATGATGAGAGAGATGATGAGAGAGAAATGAGTTCGTGTGAATAGAGAAAGATAGGTGATGGGAGATGAGGTTTGAGTAGTGGGCGAGAGTAGTGTAGCATGCTGTCTTTCAGTCCCTCTTGTTTCTCTCGTCCTCTCATAAATTTGCGCCCACCCCCCCCCCCTCATTCCTATTCTCATTTCTCTTCTCTCTAGTCTCGCCATCTTCTTCTTCTTCTTCCTTGTTCGTATATTTTCCTAATCCAGAGAGGCACACAAATCTATTAGCGGCGAGGCCCAATACATAACCGAGAACCAGTCTACTAGAGATTATAGTAAATAACGAATGGCAATACGGAAACAGCTGAGAAATGAGTAGTGCACTGCTGAACTTTTTTGCGTAGGTAATAAGGAACATCAGAGACTTTTTTAAAAGCTTTAAGAGATTGCTTCATTTGTGCAGACAATAGGCTTTTGAATAATTACGTGGTAAAAGAAAAATATTCGCAATCTACTACTAGTATCTCAAAGATGGACATGCGAACAAATATCTATACAAACCTTTGACTCTCGTTCGTTTCGCGTTGAGTGGCGTAATTTCAAAGAGCGACAGGAAGATGACGATGCCTGCCCCTTTGATGAGAAGACCAAGGGTCTGAAAAGGAATTCGGTTATCGCTACTTATTGTTAATTGCTTAGCATTGATCTCATAAGTATCGTTTTTTGAATGTTTTTCTCTGCTTTTTCACTGTGCCTTCACTAGCCTGATTCTATTCACTTCGCTCCGCTGCAGCCACAGCAATGGGATGCACGTAAATCGTGTATTCTCCTGCTATTGTGGCCTGTGGCCGTGTTTGTGCAGTATTCCCTGCTCACTGACAATCACTAGCCCCCCCCCCCCACTTTCCCTCCCCGAACTAGTACACGAAACCAACTTGTTCCTCGTTACGCCGCCTGCGGGACGCCTTGCACAAGCAAAACAATGTGTATTCATGGAGAAGACGAAGGAGGAGAAGAAGTCAAAGAGCTAAAGAAGAAATAATGCGAGGTGATATGCTACTGCCAAACGGCCTAAACGCACAAAAGACGACTAGAGCATACGATTCGAGTCTATACAGCTTGAACCACAACTGCTTCGACAACGCGAATCGTATGCTCTAAAGACGACTACCGGTGACCGGAGAATGCCCTTCTAGAATTCGTTATTAGTGTACCCTCTGCACCGACATCTATAAATACTGTGAAATTCTTTTTTATATTTTATACAATCATTTCCTCTCTAAAAGGATTGTAGAAATCCCATAGCTATAGTACTAGAGCTATAGTCACCCTGCCTCGAAGACTGTTGTCCACTCTCCTCCAACCACTGCTATTGAGTTCCCTTTCAATCCATCTAAGCTACTCTCTCTCTCTCTCTCCTAACCTCTCCTTCCAAATCCCCCAAACTAACCGCCAGAAAGCTAGCCGTCCACACGTCGAATTGCCGCCTCCTCCGCAGTGCGTAGAGGAGGTAGAAAAGGAGAAGGGAAGGGACGATGAGCGAGATGAAGGAGAGGGGATAGTGGAAGATGACGCAGATGGTCGAGAGGAGGAGGTAGATGAGAACGAGCAGGGACGAGAGCTTCTGAAATACAAGTAATCGAAACGGACGACATTAAAGGATCTCGCATTCGGAACCGTAATCTATTCAAATTCCTGACGGCACCCTCACGGATTCCATTAGTTTCTCTTCTAAGCCCTCCGCTCTCTCGCTATGCAAATTAGTCTCAATTAGCCTGGCTACGGTACAGAACGGTCTTCCTTTAAGGTCATTACTGCAGCCCCATTGCAAGATGGCTTTTACTTTGAGTGATAGAAAGACCTAGACAATAATGTTTGTCACGCACAGCATTCCAAGCGTTCTAATAGCGAATAGCAGTTTCTGCGCATAAGATCCGATCCTGTAAGCGAACCAGTGAACGAAAAATTATGAATTTAAAGACTTGAGTTCGTCGCTATGAATTCTAACACCTCCGAAAATTTGGTGCAGATTGGTTTAGCCACTCATGAGAAAATTCAAAATGGCGGTCAATTCGTTATTAGACACATTCTTTACCGGGCGGAATGCTGTGCACGTTCCAACAAATGGCAATAAATTTGTTCAGAGCTACTATTCCGAATCTCTCAATCCCCCGTCAATCCCCGTATTTATGCCTTCTCGTTTCGCCTCTTCGCGACAGCTAACCAACCCACCACAGACCCGAGATTGCATACTCTCAATTACGGTCGTGGGGTCAAAATATTTAAATACCTAGTACGTAAAATAGATACAGCATCAGCATCGTGTCACAACGGTGCTTAGAAAGCTTTCCTCCCAATAAACCCACCACAGAATCGCAAGCACTCTCGGAATTGCGCTTTGGCGGAGCAACGGAGCTCTTTCTCCGATTGATAGCCATCGCTTGCTCATCTACCGGACGCGTATTGATGAAGATCATTCTGAAGGCATCGTAATCCAATTAAATATTCATAACGCGTCTGAGCTTTGTAGAAAGAAAATATGGGGAGTCGACTAATCGACACGAGCGAGTAGAGTGGGTAGTAACAACGCGAACGACTGAGGGTGACGGGTTTGATGGAAGAAGGGAAGGGGAAGAGGTGTATGTACGAAGGCATACGCACGTGGTCAGGCAACGAGAATAGATACGGGGGGACTGAGGACAAGAGTAGGGAGAACGAGAAATGATTGACGAATTACTCTCCGTTGACTATAAGACAAACTAAGGGATAGGGCCGAGAATGGAGCGCCGTCTTGCAGGAAGACAAGAGTAGAGGACAGCGAGGAAGAAGAGGAAGAAGGAACGGAGGAGGTGGAGACACAGAGAGGGAGAAAGGCAGTGAGGGGAGGGCACAAGGGCAGGCAGCAAGGACCCTTCCCGAATGGAATGTCACTCCAATTTATTCTTCCCTTGGTAGTCGTCCCCGACACAGGAAGAACGACCGGGATTGCAAGGGCTGAGGAGAGGAGAGAGAAACACACGAGGAAAGGAAAAGGGGGAGGGAAGGCGAGCATGAGGGGTAGTCATAAACAGACAGAGATCGAAGAACAACGAGAACAGAGAGGCAATCTGGAGAGATGGTCGATTGAGTGGAGCGCATACCTTTTTATAAATAGACTCTGTGATCATATTAGGTGCATAGAACATTTTCATGCGGCAGTTTTGACAGCGGCAAGGAAGAAGAAAAGACTGATTGTGAGAAGGGGGAAAGGAAAGATGAAGACGGGGAAACGACCGAGACTTGAGGAAGGAAGGCACATCATTTATCACGCTACTTCATACCTCTGCCCGATCAATCAGTCCGAAAGCACTCACACTCAGCAATTTCCTCCGACCGCATAATCTCTGGGAAAGTTCTCTTCACAACGTTTTTCTACATCTATCAAGAAAAATGCAAATTAACTAGAGTACGGTAGTGCAGAGTTCATCTATGACTAGCAAAAATAGTTGCCCATTCCCTATTCATGGTGTTCCGCGGTAACTCGTATGTTCTGGCAATAACAGAAAATACAAGTGAAGGGAGCGAAGAGAGGCCTTGCTGCACAAGAGGACACAAGAGACACGACGAGTGGAGAGAGAGAGATTGAAAGGTATGAGGGCTGAAAGCTGAAACTTAAGTGAAGAGGGAGAAAAGGGAGGGAAGACGGGGAAGAATGAGACAGTTGGCGAGTAGTAAGAGGACGGGGGGAACATGAAGAGAACGATAAGCGATGAGACCGAGTGAGGGTCGAGGGTGAGTGGAGTGGTGTATGCATGAAGGGCTGTGGACACAATGGGAGGAATGCCACAGCATTTCAAACATATAGGAGAACTGTCCAACAACTGAATACGATACTGGACGCAGCTAGCAGCTTGAATCGTGCTTTGGGACAATAATTTTGCTCTCTAATTTACTACTTACTATCATGTTATAAGACCTGTCTGTCCGTCTGTCTGTCTGTGTGTGTGTATCCGCAAATTTTGTGACCGGTATAACTCCTTACCCGTTTGAGATATCGTAAAAAGTTCAAAAGTAACTACTATTATCTTTTGAATGTCTCGAACGCATTTTTGTCCGATTTTGAAAATATGCCCCCTGAGATATATCAATTTTGAGAAAATTTTCAAAAACGCTCAAACTTTGCCAGAACGCATTTTAGAGCACGGGGATCATTTTTGGAAAAATCCCATTATAAAAAAAACGGAAAACTTTCGCCCTCCCGGGCACCCCCCCCCCCTCCCTTGCGCGCGGTAGCGCTATGCGCCGGGCCTCCGAATACTGGACGAGTTCCTTGCTGGTTAGAATTGTGTTCGGCTTGGTTTTAGTGGATAGCGGCCTTGTGTGGCGAGCGGAGGACCTCAGGTTCAGATCCCGTGGGGGAAAATGTTTTTGCTGATTTTGCATTCCACTCTCAAAGAAACCTTTTTTCCCATAACATTGTGAGATATGACGTATTAGACGCCTCAGTTAGTAATTTTAAAACAAATGAAAAACAAGCTTTCTGCTTTGAAAACAAGGAATGGAAGAATACAGAATGTTTCTCAATGTGAAACTTTTCAAAATTCACATACATATTTACGTCGTTCTGAAAAGCCGAACAGTGCTGGAGACTAACTGCAGGTCCTGGCCCGTTTCATAGGTTCTCTACGTGTATAGTTTGGTAGTTGCATACGGTAGTAGAAATCTAATAATTTATTCCACATTTCGAAATAAACGATAATGTGCTTTAGTAATTCCTAACATAACGGGGTAAAAGCGATAATGTAGTTGTGCTGTTGGACTAACACCCCTGCCTAATACATGCTTAGGCGGTTCACGAAGCGTGCCGCGGGAGCTCTGCGTTGTGTCCACATAAGCAGAGCGACCGCGGCGCGCCTCATGGGCCGCCGGGTACCACGTAGTTATACTAGTTTACTATTGATACCCCAACAGATATGCATCTAAATGTAGCCGATCATTCACTAATGAAAACTTTGGCAGATGTAGGAACAAGAGATAGGCAAAAGATAGCGGCGTGCTACTGTTCGTCTCAATCTTCAACCCGTAGAAATGAAGTTCGACTTCGGACTCGAATTTTCGCCTTGACGTTGCCTTGACCAGAAAAAAAGCCTGCGCACGCTAAGCTTGTTTGAGCGAGCAGCGGTCTAATGAACCCTGCCCACGATTCTGAAGACCGTATTCGTCTAGGCTCTTTATCTGATGAACAACGCCGTGGACGGCAATAGACGAGATGGACAACGGACGGGGAGATGGAGGAGAGATGGAGATGGGATGGATGAACGGATTGCAGGGAAGAAAGGACGGGAGGGGAGGGGATGGAGAAGGGGAAAGGAGAAGAAGAAGGGCAAGGGAGCAGAGAATTGCAAGCAGGAGGAGGAATAGAAGAGGAGGGAACGGGGAGAGGGGAGGACTCTGCTTATGTGAACACATCCAACTGGCAACAATGAAACAGGCGACACTTGAAGGGATGCAGAAGGAAAGGAGCAGGAGAAGAAGAAGAACGTAAGCAACGAGGAAGCAAAGTTGAGGGGGGAAAGAAGAAGCAAATCACTTTTTATCCTCTTATGGGCGGTGAGGGTCGGGGCCCTCCTTTAGGCTCAAGAGGATCGCTTGCAGAACTTTGGACAAGTAGGAAAGAGTGGTGTGACGTAGGCGAGAGACAAAGGAAGGAAGGAACCGCACCTCGGACTGAGCAAAGGCTAATTACGGAATGGAAGGAGTAGAGTGGAGGGCGCGAGTCTACTGAGATTGGGTTATTTGCAGGAAGTGATCCGACATACCTCCCCATTCTTCCATCTGCCGTTTACTATGCCTGCGACAGGACACGTGCAGGTATGTGAAGGAAAGAGAAGGGAAGGGAGGGGGGAGAGGGAGGGCGAATGATGAGCAATGAGCGAGGGAAGATGAGCATGATTGAGCCATGAGAACACGAATTGAGAGTGTAGGGAACGGCTAGAGCCCGCGATCACAAGGTCTACAATGCTGCTATGCTCCTAGAGAGAAAAGAAATAGTCATTTGAACAGGCCAACACAACCGTAATCAAAGAAGGAGCTGTATAAGCGAAAATCCGAGAATAAGGAAGAAGGGAAACGAGAGAGTTGATGAATTGCAGAGGAAGCCCTTGCAGAAGCACGAATACGTATACTCGACGTTGACTTGGTGCGTGTTATCGGAAGGCGACTGGTAGCATCTGAATGGAGACACATCGAGAGAGAAGAGAAGAAGGAAGAGGAGATCGAGAGAAGGAGAGGGAGGGAGAGGGAGAGACAGGAAGAGCCGCCATGGAGCGAGGCGACGCTCACACTCTGTCTTGGAGAGGGTCTAGAGGAGGCGACACACGCCGTTCCTTACTATCTCATTCATCAGACTCGGCTTCTTTTTCTGGTCATTCTTACAATTAGCCCATGAAAAGAATACGCTTTTGCGCTGAAGTTTGGTCAATAGAACTCTAACGGCTAAAATTCCGACACAGACGATGGAGGTAGATTGAACAATATTACAGGACAAAGTACTTTGGACAGGCTTATACGACATTCGCAATTTAAAGGGAACCCGACGTGCATTTTTGAGAGTTACTTCGTCTATGGGTCTTATTGTTAGCGCTTTGTCGTGATTGTACTCACGGACAATGGACGAGAATCATTGGTCGAACTCTGGCGGGCGAGTCCGACTCTAGGACTCAGTGAGGGAAGTGACGGCGTTGAGTACTCATCCAGCTCCATGGCTCTATCTATGGCCTTTCCTCCCACTCCCTTGCCGTCCTAGTGCACTTTCTCACTGCATTCATTCAACGCAGCTCTCCCATTTCACATATTTGTCGGCTCGCACGGGTCTTTACACTTTTTGAAGTGTTGCAAGCGCCCCGTCACCTCGACTAATGTGTTCTTTAGTGTTTGACCCGAACATCCACCGACAGCCATAACATTATGCGGCACATTATGGATGGCATACGCTGAGACGGGTTGCCCGTCTAATACAAATGTCGCATGTAGCTCCTTCCCGTACCACAGTGTTCTGACAACAGTGAACATGTTAAGCTAACGAGATGACGAAAATAACCCTGATTTCGGTAGGAACTCTCGCACGGAAAACACCGTATCCTGAGCATTTTGGCTCGTTCGCTTAAAGGGTCCCTCCACCCATCTCATTCATTCCAAGAGATAACCAATTAAGAGCGGTTGATTGATTGTGAGAGACAAGAGAGGAATGAAGAGACGCAGACAGCGAGAGAAATCTTTGCACAGCTTTTTCTCAGCAACGGCGAAGGTTCAACTAAAAAGGAGAGAGGATGAGATTCAGGACATTGAGGGCTATCCAATGATGTCAAAAACTGCATATGGTAGATATTGCCTGGAGGGGCCGTTTAACATTTAGAACACTGTGGTACTTCCAAATAAAGCGGATGACGACTATTAAAGATGTGGAAGCTTCGCATAGGAATCAAAATCATCTTGAACGTAACACGAACATTTCGCGGGCATTACAAATAGCTTCGCATAATTACAGCGCATCCTGCTCTGTTATATTGAAAAGGGAAGCGCTCCTGTCTGCTTAGAATGATCACGTAAGCTAAGACGCTCCTTTAGCGTAGAACAGTAAAGTAATACTTCAGAAACGCAACACAATCTTTCAATATAGAAAAATAAGGAAAAATAAGGCGAAATCTTCATTTCCATTTACTCTTATTGTTAGAACAGTTTAGACCTTTACCCCGTGAGCCCATCCCACCTGTTGTCTGGTTTCTTCATAGCCGCGGGATCAACGAGTTTGTCATAGCATCCTCTGATCATCGACGACTCTATTCCACCTAGTAAACATTCTTCCTCCTCCTCTCTTTTACCCTCTCCCTCCCCCTTCCTCTTCCTCTTCACAAATCATCAATCTCACCACTTGGTACACTCCACACGTTTAGTGGTCGGCTAGGTACCCAGCCAGCTATTCGTAGCTACTTATACATATGAAAGCGATTAATTCTTGAGACTACAGACTGAAGCACATTGTGAAATATGAATAACTTTTTTTCTATACTCTACTAATAGTGCTAATAGAGGATCGAGATGTATAATATTATGCTTCGCGAACCCGGTTAACCCCGATGAAGGCTATCTCAGTCCCAGTCTCAGTCTCGTACTCTACTAAACAAAGAATCCTACCGTCTGGAAGAATCTTCACATTCAGCCATTTGACGCACTGACTATAGCAAGAGACTGCCGTCTGATCTGCGTAGATCCTGAAATTAGAGAGAAAAAATCTAACCTATCCGATCCTTTCCTGAACCTGTCATCACATGAGAAAGAAAAACAGCGCCATACAGTCTCCTCTACCTTTCTCCGTTCAAACACAGCAAACCTTGGCGGGTCGAAGGTGCATGAAATTGGAGCGACGGGCGGTCGGGACGAGCCATTGAGCAGGCGAAGACCGGAGATTCGCGACGTGTAAAAGTCCCAGTTCGGGTTGGAGACGCACGTGTAGCATTCCGCTGAAATCAACAATCATTCTGATAATAGCAAGAAAAAAGGACAGGAAGTTGATAAATAAAATGCAAATAAAATTAATTAGAAAACATACAAGCAATGGCGGCCGCCGTCAGCGTGACGATGGGGAGCAAAAGAATGAGGAGAGGGACGAGGAGGGAAAGAGGAGGAAGCGTCGCGGCCATGGGTGACTGATTCACTTTACCGATCACCGCTTTGTTTGACTATTCCCCCCTCCCCTCTCGGCCCCCTTCTTACTCATGGATAACGTCCATGCAAGGCCGCGCGAGTTCGTAAACTCAGAGGAGAGCTGTTGAGCTTCATCACTCCGCATTATTTTTCAACATATATCTTTAGCAAATGAATAGCATAAGACAAACGACAATAGTAACAATGCCAATAGAAACGAAATAGTAAGAATTGAGAAACACTGAATCTGGGAGTGCTCATGTCATTCTGGGGTAATAATAAAGCTCAACAACCGTAGGTTTAGGTAGTACAGGTGTAATATCGAGATTTAAAAAGGGATATGGAAGTGACTTTCAAGTGAAGCATATATGAATTCATATGTAAGATTGTTGTGCATAGCAATGCAATTATCCTATTTAACATACACACTTCACCTATCTACGCTCCCCGTCATGCATATTGTATGGTCTAATTACCCCGATTCGTCCTTCGCCCTCTCTCCTGTCTTCATTCCTGTCTGTGGATAAAGCCTGAGTGGTTTTGCCCTCTCTTCTCTCCGCACCTGATCCCATTCCATCCCTGCTCTGGGATCCTTGTTGCCTATCACCCCTCTACCGTATCCCCACATTCCCACCTCTTCGTTCGTCGTCACGGACACAACACTGGCGACCAGGATAGTAAGCTTACGGTAAGTTTGCTTTTTGAGCTCAGTCCCATCCCGTCCACCACCCCCCTTACTCCTTGCCGATTGGTATTGAGTGGCTGTGCCCTGATTTGACCGGAAGTATCCAGTGATCAGTGGTTTGGTATTTACGGGAGGCACCCGTGTGATATCAGTGGTTTTGCGAATTCTGTGGAAGGACAGATTCGTGGTTTGGAGTACTGTAACCTGAAGAGGTTGAGATTGGTGTGATACCGTAATCTCG
>LS833296.1:29996-40518 GCA_900490955.1 Micoletzkya japonica
GTCCGTAGCCTAGTACCGGCGCCCCACGCGTCGAAATTTCCCTAATGGTCGATTAGGGAATGTTCAGATGCGCGCTCGGCTGAAATTTCACTAGAGCTCTTCTAGGGAATCAATTCCCTAGCCGGCTAGAGAAATTTCCCGGTGGTATCGTGTGGTAGAGAATAATTCCCTAGCGGGCTAGTCAATTTTCGCTCAGTGTGTACCTTCCGATCCTGGCCACCTTCCACGCAATGCACTTGGCCGGATCAAGAAAACCCTCATTCTCGCGATACTTCTCCTCCATACTGCAACGAATATTTCGCATCTAGGTTATGCCAATGACTACTCTAACAGCAAAGTATATATCATAGAAAAGTGAAAAATATAAAAAAAAAACAAATTCTCGCTCTCTCTCGCCGACTCTCTTATTGATAATGGTTGGGAAACAGTGGGTGGTTTATGGTACCTCGACCTTTGCGGGTAGTGGGAGCGTGGGAGCGAGGTCATGCTAGCTAGCCATCCAGCGAAGGAAGGAGGAATGATTGAGGATTTGCGAAAATGAAAAATGTTTCAGAATCACGTGAAAATTAAATGATGTGTTTATCATAACGTCACGAGCTATATCCCGGAAGGAAACTCCGTGCAAATTGAATACAAAGGAGATATGTTGTGTAAGAACTGCATGAAAACATGCCAACTTTGAAGCTAAATAAAAGAGTCATACGAAATAGCAGTTGATCAGTGGAAATGGTATGCGTAGTACCATCGAACCCCTTGATGTTGGCACGAGAAACAAGTGATCAGACTTCGGACCGGTTGAGATGTGATGTCGCAAAGTTGGCATCTCAAACAGCGTGCACTTGAATAGACGTACTTTCAAGCTCAGTAGCTTGGGTATGTGGCGTCGTGGGCAACATTTACAGTAGATATGCATACAATTACGGTTTAACTACGACGTACACTATATCTGGAGTTGTGATTCTCACTGGATTTCCAAAATATTGGCTGTCAAAGTATGCATCCCGCTCCTCCTGAACGAATCGCTGGAAACCCATAAATTGTCAGTAAGGGGGGAAAACGCAATAGATTGAAAACATACATAAATGTACTATCAATTTTCACTTGTCCTTTCGTATGCATTTTGTAAAGATTCGCGTTGTCGGGGCTTCATGTGGCCTCAGGGCACAGGTGGAAGGAAGCAGGGAAATGGTGGTGCTGCGAGTTATTGGCTACGCGAACAAGTAGAATACTCATTTGATAGTCATCTAATTGACAAATTAAACTGAAAAAGCGGTTTGCGATACGGTTATTGACCTCCGTGCCCCAGGGCACATTTCAACCCTTAGGCGATAGAAGAGTGCGAAACTATTATGTAAATTATAAAAGTTATAAAAGTTTATGGTTTTTATTTTTAGATTACTTATTGCACTTAGCTAGGTACCATAATAAATTACAAAACGTCTAGCAATGTAAAAAGAAAAGTACGGGGTTTCGGCCCTTTGTTCTAGACCCCGTACTTAGTGCACGGGGTGGGGGGGGGGTGCACTTCACAATAATGCTTAGTAAATAATTTTTAGAAGAAGATACAAAATAAATGTGAGAAAAACCTATATCTATACTGAATTAGCTGAATCTTAAATAAGAAAAATAGGCCTTTTTTGAACTAAATTAGGTAGGTGTGGCCAATATTAGTACTACACAAGTTATTTTAAAGAAAATTTAGAGAGATTAGGCTAAGTAGTCTAGGTAAAAATAACTTGTGAGAACCAAATCTAAGGGGATGGGCATAACCTCATCCAATCGCATGACGGACGTCTATTGAGACCCTCGAAGAACTTCGTAGACCTTGAGATGAAGCGAGCGTTTGTAGGGAGAGTAGTGTGCAAATCTGAGACGAACACACGACACAATCATACACACTCGTATCTATCGGTTTCCCTAACGGGGTCAACGAGTTTGTCTCATTCTACATCTTCATTGCCTCGGGGCACTCTCAGATGAAGGCACATAGGTAAATGGCGATGCGCAGATGTTTCTATCCACGATAGAATATAATAGAACAAGCTTTTCATCTAGGAAAGTCCTTAATCAATGCGAATTACAGGGACTTCCTGCAATTTAGGGCTGAATTTCAGCCTGAGGCTAAATTGACGACCTAGGTCAATCAAAACACTATCAGGGATTAATTTGAGCATACTGAACACGATTCCACAGCTTATTTGGACGAAAAAGCTTGTCTTAGGCGTTTTCTGTGACCCGATGATCGGGAATAATCGAATTAATCCGAAAGTTCCATGTACCTCGGACAATGGGCGGTACTGTAGCTGGGCAACCACTCGCGATGGAGGAAAGACTGCCCTCACGAAACAGAGTGGGGTAAAATGAGTAGGGCAAAATGGCCTAGGTCAAAACGGTCTAGGCCATTTTGACCACCGCAAAAGAGTGAAGGTAAACGACAATGAAATCACCATAATAATCTAATATAATTCATTCTACATTTATACAGTCAAGCTAGTAAATGTGCGCCCAAGTTTGAAACTTTCCCCACTTTTGACATAACTCGGTTCAAATTGGTCGCAGAGATTTCTAGTTGGTTCCATTCGATTCCTCATGGCAAGATCTATCTATGTAACAAATTTGATAAAGATCGGATAACTTTGAAGGTCAAAAACGAGCCCATTTCTACCTCTATCTCCCAAATGCTGCATAGGTCTGTGTATGCTTTCCGCTCTCTTATTTCGCTCCATGGAATCCTTCAACGTGATCCGTTTTCGGTCAAACTTGATACAGAGATAGATCTCATTGTGAGGATTCGAATGCGGCCAACTAGAACTCTGTAGGATCATTTTGAGCCGACTTATGCCAAAAGTGGAGGAAAGTGGGGAAAGTTTGAAATTTGGGCGCAAATTTACTAGCTTAACGGTAGTGGTGTAAGCGTGATAAAGTAGACTGTCTACTGTTGGACTAACACCCCTGCCTAATACATGCTTAGGCGGTTCACGAAGCGTGCCGCGGGAACTCTGCGTTGTGTGTCCAGGAGCGAAGCTCCTGGACCACATAAGCAGAGCGACCGCGGCACGCTTCGTGGGCCGCCAGGTACCGCGTAGTTATACTTGTTCTTGGCCTTGAAATATCGTTGTGTATGGTATACATTGCAACAGGAACTCCTGAGGTAACGTGTGGTCCGGATAGCGTATTGATACAAGCACAGAGTGAGCATCTCTTCGAGGGACAGGTAACTAACTCAGTCTCTCCATTCGTCTCCTTCTCTCTATTCCTCTCCTTCCCTCCATCATTGACCATTCCCTAGAGAGAGACTTACTCATGTATCCAAATCAACTGCAAGGGTCTGTTGAGATATTCATAAGAGGGAGACGTCACATCAAGGAGTGTTTCATCGTGTACAATTCCTCTCTCAATTCCACTTCCCCCATCTTCAGTCTTCCCCTCGATCGAATATCTGCCTGTGGCGTTGAAATGAAGAGAAACGTATGGTCTCTAAATCCCTTATTCCTTTCCACCTTTTTTTCAGAACGCGAATAGATAGATCTCTCGAAATGCATCTCATCTTATCCATCTCATTCCATCCTCAGCTGGTCACCAGGTTGCCTAATGCTTACTGCTTACAGTACTCGTACAATTTTTCGTATTCTTACTATGATCGATCTTGATTGGTTACAGTATCCCTTCAGTAGATCGTTCGTTCGCCGTTCACTGTATCTTCCAACAATCATACATGACCATAGCAACAAACGTCGATTTCATCAGGTATCATCTCCTACAGAAATCGGACAAAAATAAATGGTTCTCACAGCGATATTGCACCAGTGGCAATGCTATCTTCAACCGCTCTGAGTCCTTCCGTTTCATTTGACATTTTATCATCTGAGGATTCGGGAGAAAAGGAAGATAAATCAGTGAAAGAAGCAAAACTGGGAGAAGAGCTGAATCTGGAGTGGAGACTAAGTGAAGATAATCGTAAGTGATCTATGCATCGGAAGGATCAAGAGGTTGGATTGAGCTCTCTTCGGAATACGCGTGTTGGGGTGTACAGTGGAGAAGAAAGACGGAAAGGGAATGAGAGTTATTGATAACTCTTGTACCATCACCAATGATAACTTGATGTCTGATGTCAGGTATTTCTGCCTTTACTTTTTTCCATCTCACCTTCTTAAGATATTCATCCGACCAAACACAAGCTTTCGCTCAATTTAAAGCATTCAAGTTCCCCGATTCGGATGAGATACTGTTCAAATGTGCCATTAAGGGATGTCTCAGATTTATGCAATCCATCCCCGGTTAGGGCACTGTAGTTACCGTAATCGCAGGAATCACAGGACTGTAATCATCTATTCGGTCGAAATGAATCGCTAAGACGACGAAGATCAAGTGATCTTACTCTAGATGGAGACGATAAGACGCGCATTGTGACTGGGTCTATCGTTATGATCGATGAGTACGGTAAAAGTTACGTTAAATGAAGACTCACTCATACATGTATACCTACGTCGCAACCCAACCACTAACCCTACTACCTCCGTCTCCCGAGTATACTGTATGTCTACCTTCCCCTTTCTCAAATACCGTAATTTACTCATGTTATCTCCTTATACTGAGTACACTTTTCGTGTTCTTGTTTTTTACATTGACGAAGAAATAGCCTGGCGATCATTAAATAAGTATACGTGTATCTGTATTAATCGATAAAGTTACCATTTATGATGCACAGTGATATCAGTATAAAGAGCAACAACATGCGAAGGGGTTAACAATGTAGAACGAAACTTATCCCTATATATACACTTATATCTTTAGCTGTAACGAGTGCACATATGGCAAGGCATTATTAGAGAGTGTACAAAACTGAATACGAGTAATACGGTCATGGTGATACGATTGTATTGATAAAGAAGAAAGAAAGACCCGTTAAAGAGGAACTACCGGAAAAAAATGGAATCGCAGGGAAACTAGAAATACTTGACTGACTTCTTGTCACGAAGAGACGGCGCTGAGGGAGGATTCTGAGGGCGGATTAAGCGACGAGGGATAAGGGGACGAGGATGACGACTGCAAGGAAGAAGTGAACTGGGGGACGAAGAGAACGAGAAGACAGAACAAGACTCACGCGTTGTCTTTCAGTGGAGACATCCTCACAGGAGATACCTTGAGGGGAGAAGACATCTTCGGGGCATTCACCTTCCGAGGACTCTCTTGTGCCCTCTCCCTTTCCATTGTCTGCACTAACGCATCACTCTCTTCTATCTACAAATACCCTCTTCACGTATACCGTATTCACTACACTCAGCGAAATTTCACCACCATACAGCACCTAGTGAATCATTCACCACACAAATTTCACCAGCCCGCTGGTGAATGGAACACAATTCACCAGCGGGCTGGTGAAATTTGTGTGGTGAATGATTCACTAGGTGCTGTATGGTGGTGAAATTTCGCTGAGTGTACCGCATACCTCTTCCTTAGTCATATCCGAATGTAGCAGTTCAACGTATTGAGCAAGAAATCGTTGTGAGAGTGGAATCAGTGGCTGATCATCCAAGTCGAATAATCGATGGAATATTGCGTATCTGCATATTGTCTTCCTCCCAATTCCCATTGTCCCCTTACCTTGTCTCTAACAAATGCCTCTTCGCTCGGTCTCTGTTCAATACAAGATGGACTGCATTCCTTCCCTCAAACCATCCATTAGCCTCTACACGTGAGTTCGTAAAGTTAAGTACAAATATGACATAAATCAAAGAGTCACCCTGTCCGCCGACTGATATATACGTTGAAATCTAAAAGCCTTTCGTTGAAATGGAGTATTGAGCATTGACTCCACTTCAGCTGTAGCGCGGACCTTCAAAGTACGCGTATTGACCCTTCTTCTTCGATTTCCGACTGCCAAACATGTTCAAGACAATGTCAAATACTGACCATAGGCTGAGCATCAGCCGAAGAGGGAAGAGTGAGAATGGGAGTCCTTTCGTCCACTTCAATTTCCACTTCAGGGCAACGAATCTGTGTATAGAGGATGAAGACTGGAAGGGAGTGCAAACTGACCAGGGGCCTCCCTCCGTTCTCCATTCTCTTCAACTTCCAGTACTCATACACATCAGATGCTTCGATCTCCAAGACGTTCAATCTTAATTGCTCTGGTTGCTCTTCCTCCAATAGAGAGGAATACCTCTTGGCTACTTCTTCATGCTTGACATGAAGATAAAAGAAGCTCTCTAGGTTGCGCAATGCTTCACTACGATCGTCTGTTTCGTCATCCGATTGGTCCACCTTAACCAATCTATTAACTGCTGCATTACGACCTTCCCCATCATTACAACTTATCTAATACCGTAACCCTCGACTCGCTCTGCCAGTTCCCCTTCTCTAATACCGTAACCCTCGACTCGCTCTGCCAGTTCCCCTTCTCTAATACCGTAACCTCGACTCACTCTGCCAGTTCCCCTTCTCAAATACCGTAACCCTCGACTCACTCTGCCAGTTCCCCTTCTCTAATACCGTAACCCTCGACTCACTCTGCCAGTTCCCTTTCTCTAATACCGTAACCCTCGATTCACTCTGTCAGTTCCCCTTCCCGCACTCATCATCGTATGCTTCTTACAGTACGAAATGAAGTCCACGTCGTCGTGTGTCTGTAATTTCCCATAGTCAACGCAACGAATAACTTCTTACCTCGTAAATTTCCATGTGGAATTTGCTTCGTTGCGCACATGTCACGTGATAAGAAGTGGGACAAGAACGAAATGAACATTGCATACACGCTCCTTGACGTAGGTCACATACACTACATCTGAAGGGATTCGAGGGGAATGAGAGGAGGGGGGGGATGAATGGGCAAGGGCATACATGGGCACGTACCCGACCGTTGGGTGGTAGGCCTCTTTTGGCAGAAGCTTAACTTGGTAGGCACTACATTATTCAAAAAAGCTCGCTGGTAGGCTAATAAACATCTATGTGTACACTGATAGTCCCCAAACTGAAATAATTGTCTGTATGCCTGCCCATGTATGGACAAGGGTAGACTACTTCCAGCGGGATTGTCAGCCACTCCATTCTCATCACAAATCTCTCTCTAAATTTCTTGTTTTATATAGTTTTATATAGTTTTATATATATAGTTTTCTCTGACATTCGGGTATTCTGACATAATTTTAAAAAAACAAGAGATGCTTATTATAATCGCTTTCTAAAGGTTTAGAATATTGTGGTATTACTACATAAGAATAGGAAAGGGAGATAAGACTGACTTGAGTGCCCATCTCTCCTCTTTGACATCCTCTATGCCCTCAATATCTAGGTTCCCTCTTCTCCACATCCGTGAATCTAAACACTCTCTTTCCTTCCCCTCCACTCCCTCTCTACCGTATCTCAGGTATCCACAAAGCACGGCAGCTAGGCACTCTCACAATGTTCTGAATGTTATGTAAAGGAGTCAGCATATTTAGGCAAAACGTTTTCCGTGCGAGAGTTCCCCACCAAAAATCAGGGTTGTTTTTCGGCATCTCGTTCGCTTAACATTTGCACTGGTATCAGAACATTGTGATCTAGCCACGAACGAGACAGCATTCTCTGCTCACTGTTCTCCCTCTTCGTGCTCCGTCACTCCGGTTCTTCTACTTCATCGCGCCAACCGGCGCCGACTGCCTGCAGATGGTGGGGCGCGACTATTGTTATGGTAAGCCCAGCATAAATACAAAACTAAACTTGCTGTACTATATGCTTTATATGCGTAGTTCTTTAGTAGAGCATTCCGTTCGGGTCTTTTATGGGTATGCCTCTCACTGTCAATTGACAATGACCGGGCGGTCTTGTCTCCTGTGGTGGGTGAAGCGTCGCTATCAAGAAGACCCGAATGAAATGCGCTACTCCTTAGCGAATCGTACAGTTAGATAGACAGATATTTATCCGAGTTGTAGGGCACGGGGATAGGAAAAGACGATACGGGAGATTTGTTCGAAGATTTGCAGTTCGAAGACAGTTTGAAGATTTGTTATTGATTCTTCTTTCCAGAACGGTACAGGAACGTGGGAGAGCGCTGACATGAGAGCACAGTGTTCTGACAACAGTTATAATGTTAAGCGAACGAGATGCCGAAAAATAACCCTGATTTCGGTAGGAACTCTCGCACGGAAAACACCGTATCCTAAGCATTTTCGCTCGTTCTCGCTTAACATTTGGAACACTGTGTGACGCGGTCATCATTTTGATGAATGGCCGCGGTACGGTCACATGACCGTAGAAGGATGACCGTCATGGTGACGTGACGCGGTCACGAATGAAAGGACATGACGTGGTCATCCGGCACGACCGTCTCATGACCATTTGCCAACATTTTTCAAAGAGGGTTGTCATTTCGAAGCAAGACTCGATTAGAGGATGTCGGGCCAAGGAATGATGCGATTTTCTCCCCTCTCTCTTACTCGTTTATCACGATCTCTTTTATGCTTTCAGTTATTTTTTTTACAGTAAGACCAGAATGGTCAAGTTCTCAATATCGTTCAAGAACGATCCAAGAGAGTAGGCTTTGAAAATCAAACCTTTTAATTGACTTATGCGACCGAGAGAGTGATGAGGAGCAGGGAAGAGTGAAGGGAGTCAGGCGATAAATACGCTAATCGCGCGCCGCGCGCTTGGTTTTGCAAACCCTACTAGAGAGGGAGGGGTGTGAAGAGACGCAGACAATGAATGTACTGTGGTGATCCGATCACCTATGATTATTAATTGGATTTTAGAATGGGACCTCGCGACCAGAGTGACGCCCAACGAATGCTCTTGCACAATCTCCTCATCTGCTTCTTTTCATTCTCCTCCGTTTCGTTCCGCTTTTCATTCTGCCCCAAGAGCACGGAGCACATAGGCTTTGAAAACCAAGCCCGATTTGCGTATTTATCGTCTGACTCTCCTCATTCTTCCATGCTCCTGATCACTATCTCGGTCTCATAATGCGATTAAGAGGCTTGGTTTTCAAACTCCAGCACGGAGTCCTTCCTGTGTGTTCGAATACGCTTCACCTCCCGAAATTTATCTTGAGGCTTACACTATTCACTATTTTTTTCCTATTTTTACACTACTTTACGCATAAGTTCTGGTGAGTATTTTCCACGAAATGCACACACATCAATTCCAAATGGAAGATTTACCTTTTTCGAGGAGCTATCTATACAATGCGACTTCGCAAATATCTAGATAGCAAAGGACTAGTCGATTACGGAGAGTCACAGTCGAAGATCAACTAGATATATAGAGAATACCAAAGATGCGGTGTTCGGACAACTCACAATCAGGAAAGCACAACGCGGCAAACGTTCTTCCACTGCCGACGCTGAATTAGTGAGATACAATTACCTTTTGCTCCGACTTAGTCTTAGTTCCACACGTCTCTTTTGGTCTCTTACAGCTTAGTTCCTTTGTGATATGGCCAGGATTTCCCAGTTGTCCTTTTCCGAGTTGTCTGTAGAGCATGTGATTCGTGTCTTTTTGAACAATATGTTTCTCTGTTTTTGGTGACCAGCCGCGTCGTAGTTATGAATGATGTATGAAACATATACATCAAAAAGACACGAATCACATGCTCTAGTTGTCTGGCCCCCTTCCCCATTTCTGAATTGTCTAATTTCCCATTTCCGAGAAATCGCCAAGATGCATCATAGTGGATTAAAAAGATCCGTCGGAAAATCCCGGAAATTGGAATGCGAGAATGGAAAACATCCTTCGCGAAGATCTTCGGTGGAAGATGGTGTGATTTACATCTTCATCCCACCCTCGTCCTTATACATAATGCTATTATAGAACCCTTTCATTCACCTCTTTCACTCTGCTCATTTCTACTCGTGACTGCATTGCGGACGGTTCGTCGCCTACTTCCTCTTCCTCCTCTCGCCGCGAACAAAGGACATCGCCGAGATGGCGAAAAGTGAGGATTACGGCAGCTCATGTGAAGTGCTGAACTTATGTACTGTTGCCTGCCGTATACTAAAGTGTTCTTGCCGAAATTTGCAAGCATTTTGGTAATCTTTTTCAAGGAAAAAGTGGCCAAGTTAAAGAATTGATCGATAATTACAGAGAAGCGATCGTTCGTTGAATCCAAGATGACTTCAGCGCAGGCCAATATTGAGTGCGACGATGTCAACGTCTTTGCCGCACGCAACGTGAACGGTGCGCATCGCGCTGAGCGTCGCGGTCGCGTCGCGGCTGTAATGAATCCTCTTTTAGGTCGAGTACTGGGCAAAATTCACGATTTCGAACGGGTGTTCAAGTACGAACACAAGCTGGGCGACTCAGTCGCTAATCCTGGGGTTGGCTTTTTTAGGAGTACGGTAGCTGATTACTCTTTATATGTAAGGTTTAGGCTAGGAAACCTTGCATACTGAGACCTGAAGATGGTGTAGCGATGTGCAATTATTTCCCAATAGAGAGTTCCTTTAATCCCAAAGTGTGAAAGCTATTTAGGGAGCGTTAGCTATAACTAGTGCGGGGAGCGAACGACATTATGGCGAGAGAGCGCACTAGAGTTTGGTGTTAGCCCAAG
>LS833314.1:7415-46665 GCA_900490955.1 Micoletzkya japonica
GCTCCCGAGGAACGGGAAGAGATGGAAGATGTGGAGAGGATCATCTCCCTCCAAGCATCATCAGCAAGGGTCTGAATAATCAGCACATTGCATTGTACAAATACTGTATCACTAAAACGAATAACAACCGAACCTTGAACTCTCCCATATCGGTGAGTGCATTGTCGTAGAAGGAATTGATGTCGTTGAAGAGAAGTCCCACTACAACCAACGAAGCGAGTACAGTTGACCCACACACTGCCGATGTCGCACCAACAAAGAAGCGAGCGGAGCTCATCCTGAAGATACAACGCTGATAAAGAGTACTCGTTATTCAAAAGTGAAAATCGTAGAAAAAACGTGAAATTCGCGTTCAGATGTGTCATAAAACATCTTTCTGAATATCTAGGAGAGGAGAGCGCTTGTGATGGTACAATAATGCGAGTGACTCCTTATATAGGGGAATAGAAGCCATAAAGAGTTGTTAGGAGGGGGCAGGGCTTCAATGTAACGTGACCTCGGGGGAGACGCGATGAGAACGATCTCGTGGAAGTAATGAGAAAGAGAGAAGACGGAGAGGAGGGATGGAGAGGGAAGAAAGAGGGATAGTGGGTGAGAGAGACAGATCGTGGATCGAAAAGCATGTATGTGTGTCTTGTGCGACCTTCGCTCTCGGTCTTCCCCTTTTGGTACGGACACCATTCCTTTTCACCGCTGTAAAAAATCTTGAGAAAATCGTAAATAATACACATTATAAGAATGGACATGGCGGAGCATCAAACAGTTTTGCTAGTCGTCATAAGCACTGTGTAAATCTGTTGTATCTAGATATAAACGGCAATTAGCAAGCGAAATATGGTATATTTTCATGTTTTTCTTTATAGATCCTCAATGTCATATAGATCCAGTGATAATCCTCAATGTCATCCATTTATTCGGTCGAGATCATAGTGTGGCTGTGAGCGTAGTGCAACAAATGTAATGCGAGAATATGACACAGAAGAGTAGAATGAGAAAGCATCAGTAGACTTCGTCCCTGACGTAGTGGTAGTAGCGAACTTGATTGCACATACACAGTGCGAGCACGATTCCGATTATCTGAAAGGAGGACCATTCATGCGTTCATGAGCATTCATTGAGTCTTCTATCTGTCAGAAATAGCTATCTTTCCGTTTCATGTCTACCTGTAGTGCCGCGAAGGTAAATCCGACAACGGCGAAGATGGTCGTTTGTTCAGAGAACCATCTGTGCAGTTTCGGACCGCAACCCTGAAAGTGGATCCGGTTGATCTCTCTCTCTCTCTCCTCCCTTCAATTCTCCGCATCTTTTTTCTGCACGCCCCGCGCAACACATTGTAGTGTCTGCACGAGACAAATCCTGTTGTTAGCTCAAAACGAGGATGTTATCGCACTTCCGAGGTCGCGCTTTGCACTTGGTGTTAGGGACATTAATCATTCGGCATTCTTAGGAACAAAATACCAACGAATGAATGACTCAGCTAGTCTGTCTTGCTCTAAGTATTATATTATGGACCCAGTACGTCTCGTGCTATGCACTTCAACGTTGTATCTTCTGCGAAGCCACCATTATACCTATACGTCTCGCTTCGGTAGAGACGATGATAAAATACACATATAACCCAGTAAGTGGGAACCTCCTGATACACGGCGTCCTTGAAAGCCGTCGTGTCGTAGTGGTATATCGTGCACATCGGGTCGATGGGTGCGATGTGCCAGGCCCTCGCCGTCTGCGTCTGTCTACAGCAACTTGTCGGCACGAAGCTCCTCGTCCCCCGCTCCGTATTCGTTATGTACCAGAAGGACATGTGGTAGTCACGCGGCGTCTCCCCTCCACAACACTGCTGCTGCAACCAAGGCACTCAGAAACATCGACAGTAAATGGACATGGAGCCTGCGCTGCCTGGTGTGAGGTCAACAAGAACTAAAGCCAACGAACGGCGAATGCTTGGATGGAGAGATCTGAGGGAACAGGGACAATGCAAACGACAAAAGGGGACAATAACAATGCGAATGCGAGGGGATACAAGTTACTACGACAAAGGACAGAGAGAGGTTAACGAGGTGACCGATTGGTGTCTCCACAGTCGATTTGCGTCCCGATACTGACACCGAGCGAGAGACCGAGCAACAGGGTTCAGGGCTGAGGCGCCATCGACCTCAAGAGAGAATTACCCGTAGCTCGGCTCCTTTCAAGCTATCCTCATAAGCTTGCTCAAATGACCCCCGGTGGAAGGTCTCTCGCGCAGATTAAGCTACAAATATTTTTAGCAGACATCCTTGAGCGGGTACTCATTCTACGGTACGGCGATAGTAAGAATGCAAAAAGGGGCGACCTTCGGCACTCTCTCGCTCATTCCGTATTCTCACCTGCCTGCAGCAGGTAGACGGCACGGCCACGTACTCGTTAGGATGCTCGAGCCAGAGGGCACTGCAATTACATCATTTTTGATTCGATTATGCAAATTGACATATATATATATACGATGTGATATTTGTCCTTTCGTCCTTCCGAGCTTGTCGGGTGCTTTAAACAAGTTGACAACATCGGTCGCGCCTAGCCTACACTCTCTCGGAACAGGCTCTGCCTTGTCGTTGTCTCGTGATAGTCCATACTACCTTCCCTCCCTATAAGAGTCGCTTGTAATGGAGTGTCCAACGACCGGACTGGCCTTCGCTTTATACACAGGGAATGAGGCAACTTTATGCGCGAAAGAAGCGCAAGGCCAGTAGTCGCTGGCGAAACGACCACCCATTATACAGCACGCGGACGGCTTAGCCCGAGGGGTGATGCTTATTTAAGTGGCCGCATTTTATCTCCCGGTAGTAAGAGTAAGGTGAAAGACATTGTCTCTTCATTCGCTTTAGCTAGTGTGCCATAACTTTTCCGTCTGATAACACAATCAAAGTGCCCGTTGAAAACCCTAGCGCTGACCGTCCGCTGTCCTCTTTCCCATTGCCGTCCATGGCCCAATCAGTCGCACGCCAGTCTCGATGCGAAGCCACTCCACAGCATTCGAGCTGCAATCCAATCAATGATGAAATCTCTCGATTTCGTATTCCATGCGAGTTATGTTCAACTACTTGGAAAGCTGCTTGAGGTATCTCTTTCTATTTGCCCCTCGCCACTATCAAAAGCGCAACTGCCCGTGTCTCGCTGTCATTCCTTCATCTTCTTAGTGCCAGCGAGCATCAATTTGATTGCGGACTCGGAGGGGAGAAGGTGTGTAACTTTCATTCGATCATCAATTCAGATCACCCATTCAATCCGTGGAATTTGCGCTTCGCTATACTTATGCAGACTGAACAGCTACGAAACAAGTTGTCAAACGAAATTCCGTTTTGAGCTCAAGCTTCACAAACTGATACTGGATATCTGCAATCGTGTCCTTTTGATGGTTATGTTTCACCAAGCACAATGCTACGTACCAAAGGGTCTCGATAGCAGATATGTAATAAACACTTACATTGAACTGCAGCTTGTCGATGAGCTGGGTCACCCGATTGTTGCGCTTGAGATGCGCGAGTACTCCATACTCGTGTCTCATCATGAACCGCAGTGTATTCGTCACCGTAGTCGTCTGTGCCTGGTTCAGTGCACAATGATCGATGAATGAAGCACAATATCGACCAATCAGAAGGGACATTAGACAAATGTGAAACAGCACAACAATACAACATGTGAAGTAAACAACGATAATTGATCACACCAAGCAGCGCTTATTTCTTGCAATATTAATAACACGAATATTATTAAAGATGGAGATCATACGTAGAACTGTATGGTGTCCAGGAGCGGCATGACCCACTTGTCCCGGTAGTACCGATTGTGCGTCATGTTTGCGATGTAGCGCGTCATTCGGCGGTCGTCCGGAAACTGAAAGGGACGAGACGGGGAAAGGGAGAGAGATCACGGCACGCCACGGGGAATACAGTGGAGTTGGCGGGACAGGATATAGTCCAGCTTGAACACTACACGTCAACTCGGCCTTTCGAAGTCTTTCTCTTGCTAGGTGTTTTGCTATGTGTAAATCTAATAGCATTCTTAAATGTGAGGTTTCCACGTGTTGCATGAATTGCGGAATGTGTGGAGTTTGCTTGCAATCGCTGAGGATACGGGTCAGCGGATTAGTGAAGAAACGCTGAAATCGGAGACAAGACAATGAAGAGTACGGAGAGAAGAGACGACGGATGAGCAAAAAGAAGGGTGCAATGGATTAGAAGACACGGACGATGAACGATTAGTTAGTGCTAGATCGATGGTTAGAAGTATTTTTGGTTAGAAGGCAAACGGACTTTTTTATTTCGCAGTAGAGAAGATTCTATGAATGCTGATGAACTTACTTTGTCTCTGTAGACGAGTGCCAGGGTACCGATGCCGATGCCACAGAGAAAGAGAACGACCATGGCGACCATGAGCTGAGCGGGTAATGTTATGGTCTGACTATAATGTGAGTTTTAAACATAAATAAAGTGAATGAATAATTCGTCGTGACTAAACGAGAGCGAATGCTTACTGATCCGAGCATGCAGCGCATTCTCCTCATGGCTCCGCAGCACGACAAGAAGCCGATGAAGAGCGTGCCGATCCCCGTGAATATACTCGTGTACGCGGCGAACACCTGCAATCATACATTTTTAAAAAAAAATCAAAAATATGTGTCCACCCTATCTCCTGGTCACATTTTGCGTCCGACAGAGCACTCGTTGTGTTCTTTGTAGAAAAAGAGCACCTGTTCTTATTGTGGAATAGTGGCATAGTTGAAAGGATACTCACGAGAAGTGGGTCATCTTCGGAGAAATTGACGAGTTCAAGGATGTACGATCGTTTCGGGTCCACCAGCATCCATATTCCGATACAGATGAGCACAAGACCGGAAACCTGAAAGAGCAAAAATGCTCAAGGCGCTTAATGTATAGTTGACGAAAACGTTCTGTCAGAAAACTCATTGCTACTTTGCGTGGACCCTCCGCATGAACCACCACTTTCCCGGAGGAAACATGAATGAAGCAACTGACAGAACAATTTATCTATGTATACTGTGGAGTAGGCTAAATCCCAATAAGAGCAGTAAAACACAAGAATTCGGACGTACCCATAGCAGGAAGGTGAAGATGAGCAGGGCAATGCGCGCGAGGTTTCCGCCTTCTCGTCTCAACGCCATAAAGGAGGCGAGAAGAGAAGAAGGGAGAGGAAGGAGGACGGAGAGGGGATGAATCACTCACGGGACGGAGTACGACATTGTGAGGGGAGGGAAGACCGTTCTGAATGGAAAGAGAGGAAATTGGATGATTAGATAGTTTAGGTTGAGTAGGGTGACGGTTCGCCATAAGATACTAATAATAATAATAATAATAATAATAATAATAATAATAATAATAATAATAATAATAATAATTTATCTTGACCTCATGATACTATGCATAACTTTGAGACAACATAAAAGCGAAGGCATGGACAAGCCCTGTAATATCTACGACCGGAACGCTCGCAACAGGAAGAGAGAAGTGGCACGAACGAGACGAGGTTTTTGAAACGAAAAATAATCGGGTATTGTGGAGTGTCAAAAGAGGGAGGGACACGAGACGCGACATTGATGTGATTTGTTTGGGAACGAGGGGATATACGAGACCAGGGGAGACGGAGAGAGAGAGAGAGAGAGACCTAAGCCATTGATCGACCAGTCTTGAGTAAACATCGTAGGGGACGCGATAAGCATGAGTCATAGCGAGATAGGGAACGATAGAGGGAAGGGGAAGGGAGAGACGAGAGAGATAGAGGGGAGGAGGGAGAGAGAAGGAAAAGGCAGACGCACACGGTCTTTTGTCCGGCTGACCCGTTCCGGTCACAGGCGTAAGTATTCAAGAAGAACGAAAGAGATTTTTGCCTTATGTGCTTATATTATCCTTGCAAGTTACTACAAAAATCGGGCAAAAGAACGATAATGTATAGAAAGCGCAGAGTGAATGAAATGAGAAGGAAGAGGGAAGGGAGGAAATGCTTGATTACACCTCCTGATCTGAGATGAATGGAGGAGACACGAGGGTGATGCTGACCTATGACTTGCAGAGATGGAGGGGAGCTTGGGAGAGGGAGGAAGGGATAGCGAGAGTGGGGAGGCAGGGTGAAGAGGGAGAGGGAACCCTCTGTGCAAGCAGTCCTGCACACAACAGAGGTCAGCTGGTAGTCTTCTCCTTCCCTGTCATATTTATTGTCTCGGAATTGCTTTATTCTTGTGTAGGCGAAGACTCGTCGTTTCTTGAAAGCTCGTTAATGGATTCTGCAAGGAATAGTGGTGAAGGCACGGAAATCGGAAGAATGACACCGTCATAGCAGGAGAATATGATTAGAGGCAAGGGGGAATATATTAAGGGAATTGGGGAAGATTAGACAATGATGGCATCTGCATACGACGAGTCGTCGGTGGTTGACGTACGCTTGTGCGAGATGTGGTCTGTGGAAAGACCGGACGAACTCACGCGGATCTGAGAAACGATAGCTTAGTCTGGCATTCGAATTGGCATTCGCTTTTTTAAAATAGATATTGTGATTTTTCAAGAAAACCTGGCGTTAGGAACAATAATCACTCGGTACTCATTGTAATAAGAAAGATATATTGACAATATAAGAAAAAGAGATATTTTTGTCGAGACAAGTTTTTTTTGAAACAAAGGAATTAGCAAAAAAGATAGCTAACCTTAGCGTGCACTAGATCACTTGTGGGTGTGTTCCTTTCCTCTTCTTCAGAATCACCGGGAATACTCATTTCACTGTCAATCGAACAACTTCGTCCCTCAGAAGAGATACTCATTGTTTGTTCTTGAAAACGGGGTCTCAGAACTGAAACGAATGCAGCGAAATACCCTGTGAGTTTTCTCGTTCACGCTTATTTCGTCGTAGATTGACGAATTCGTGCGGTCTGCAAAGTTGAAGTACAAATCACGGAAGCTAAACGGGTGATCGTTCGACGTACTAATAAGAAGAAGTCGCAGACTAATTAGAAACGATATGAAAACACGTTTTCCCATAGAGGCAAAAAGCACCGTTCTCCTGAAGTTCTCGTTCGATCGAATGGAGATATTGAAGCAAAGGATGACTTGGTCTCGTCTAGGCGAGACGAGAATCTGAATAATTGTAAATTGTTTAGTTTAGAATTTGAGTAATTGCAAAATGTTTTCTTGAACAACTTCCAAATTTTTCTCAAGCTATGTATCACGACATACATAATAACGCAAGGCGTTATTATGTATGTCGAGAATTATTCCGTACCACGAATAGAAAAACGTGAAAACTGCGAAAACTGCGAAAACTTTAGAGCTAAAAACGACTCTTTGCTAATTATCATTCACATAGATTTATGCAGAATGACTTCGTCATTTCCAGCAAATAAAGGCAGCAATGAGCTAACTTTGCAGTGGTGGACGGTGTGCTATCTCCATCGAAACCGCGGTTCTCCGTACCGCTGACAAATCTCTGAAAGCATTATTTCTTTACTTATGATCTTGTGGTAAATAATTCTTTAAATCGGAATCAAACCGCACGTGCAAATGTGCGCTAAGACGCGCGACGCCGCTTTGATGGATGAGAAAGGCAGCGACGGAACATCCCACTACGCATAGCACGACCATACTAGCGGCGACGATGAATATCCATCTGAAAAATATCGATATCCATAACATTCAGCATCGTCGTCAAATATTTTTATTCGTCAAAGACTTCCGAAAATAGAGCAGCTGCAAAGTTTTCTCACGAGTTTAGTTTGCTAAAAAAATAACAGGCCTAGTAAACAATTGGAAAAGCATTTACATGGGAACGCGTATTTCTATCTTGTCTCCGATTTTGCGCAGTTCCGCCGGGGGATCAGTGAGTTCAACAGTCGACGTCTCTTCCGCGTCACTCATCTCCCCTCCCTCACTCGATGTCTCGATTGGCATCTCCGTTGTGGTTGTTGGCTCAAAGTATGCCCTTGACGAGTGGCCTACCCATGCGAATCCAGAAAAGTAAAGCTTCTTTTGTCTTATAAAGAGTAACGAGACTCACGTTGAAGTAGCTGATCATCTCCTCTCCGATTTCGTCGATCACCTATAATACGCACTAATGACACTTGATTTTATAATAATTTTTTTTAAAAATATTATTTATAACACAGTAAAGTGTATTTCGAAACAAGCGCAAAGTTTGCCAAAATTACACGACAATAAGAGATGCCGGACTGCATTAGGGGGGGGGGGGGTTCATCCATGTTATAATTGAATATAAAAGCTACCTTATTCAGCCCTTCCATGTAATTCTTTTCATTGAATAGGTTCGTGTACTGCGAGAAGACTCTTTCCATAAGATCAGCCGGCAATTTCAAGTGTCGTCCAGTCTGCAATATCAGTTTTGTGGCTTAGCTGTATTCTGTTTTTGAAACTGTAAGAAACATCTTTTCCGAAGACAGGACAAAATTCGCGTGCCGTTCCGTAGAAAGCACAATGTTTCTCCTCTTCTCGGGACTCTTCCAGTCCGTTCTTTTTGTAGCGCCTCTCTCGTACATTCCCTTCTAGAATATGCGCCGGTTCCCAAGAATGAAGGGGCGTAGTTTGTAGGAAGGGAGGGGTAGAGTCCGAGAGGGTAGTCCATGCCTATTGCACATGCACGTCGTCCTCTCCGCATAACTCTCCTCTCCCACCCTTTTTGGGTGTCCCTATCCATTCGCCAACTTCCGAAGTCTTGTCCATTCCTCCTTGTCCTCGGCCATCGTCAGGAATCGGTAACCAACCGCCTCGACAAAGGTGTCCCTCCATCTTGCAACTGCTACAGGACCCGTGAAGCAATAAGACCCGCCCCACGCTTGTTGTCCTCGATAAAGCGACTAAACTGTAAACTATCCATTCGCCGTGTTTCTGTGCAGCTCGTGCGCAGGCGACCTTCCCCTCCCCTCCTCGTCTTACTGACTCTTCTCATGAACACATGGAAAGGCGATCCGAGTGGGAAGTGAATACAATACCCCCGGGCCGGCCGACTCTCCTAAGTGCAGGGCGCGCGCGGGTTCATGAGTCACCCTTGTTAGTTGTAGTTTTACAATTAGTCATCTTTGAAATGACTGAGAAGCTATACACAACCTTCGCGCAATAGCAATGCAACTTACTTTTCATTTTAGCCTAAGAAGCATGAAAACAATAAGTAATAAGATATATAAAAATATAGAAAATTTTCAAGAAAATCGGAATTGCTATGCTTTCGCTTCAAAGGTCGGCGTACAAAGCAATGCTTCCGTTTGGCTTGATACGGCGTTCAGAAAATGATCAAAAAAGTGGTGGACGGATTTCTGGTCCCGCAAGTTCTGCTATGCTCATACTGAGTTCTCGATCTCTCGTATCTCCAGTAAGCAATAAATTATACAAGTGCAGGCAGGCGTCTTACGGAGAATGGACTGCTCGTTGACATAGTCGGATTTATGCATATCGGTGTCTCTTTGGGGGAAGCGGAATAGCAGGAGAAAAGTGGAGATAGACTTACACGGACATAGGCGAGTTTCGCCTGTTCTACGCCGACTAGAAGAATGAAGTTCTTGCACGTCAGATTCGACAGTTCAAACGAATCAGCCAAACCGTCGCCGAACGAAGTCTGCAAATTCAAAGTCCACAACTCTTCGTTTACCGACGCTCAGCGAAATCTCACCGCCAAAACCTTGTGATTAGTTCACCAGCCGCCCGGTGAACTTTGCGCTGCTGTTTAGTGGTGAATTTTCGTTCAGTGTAACGAGTTGCTTTACTTTTCTTTGTTTTTCTTTGTTTTCGACAGTATATAAGGAGGTGGGCGGACCCTTGGCATATCTATCCGAAACTGGAGCCCAGTCAGTCTTGTCTCAGGCAAGCGCATAATGCGCACGCTGCCCTCTCACAGCGGGGCTAATTCGCTCGCGAAGTCCCTCGCTGGATAATCGCCCCTCCACAGCGCCGTTCTCAACGTATCCGCATCAGCTTTAATCGCTTTGCTTGTCCGTATTAGTTATTCGTCAAAGGACCATGCTTTCCATATTCCTCGAATATTCCCCCCTCTTCTTAGATGTGTTTTCCCCCTTCTCCTCTTGCCTCCCTCGGTTCGCGCTCGCTTCCATTGCTTGCTATCACTATTTGCAGAGAGAAGATAGGAGGGAGAGGGAGATCGCTCGCGGGTAAAAAGACTGTGAGATAGGGTAGGGACCCGAGATATCGGAGAGGTGGGGGGTGGGTAGATGGGGGAAAGGGATAAACAGTCGGCCAAGATGGTATTCATACAGGAAGTAAACGGAGATTTAGATGGTCTTTGAGTGATTACGGAAGCAATTTATGCAAACACGCGCCAGGCGAATGCGAAGAAGAAGACTCTGTCTCTCATACGGGAAGATTAGGAGATATCTGGTAGTGGCTGCAGGTGCTGCAATAACACGAAAAGATATCTCATTCTAAGTAAGATTCTAAGCTGCCACTAAGCATGCGCAAAAGTTGACCGTTACTGTCGATTCCGTTCTTGAATGTCCGGATATGCAATAGACTTGCCATCTCCCTCACCAGATCGGTCTCATTGACAGTCTGATTGTGGGCCGTCTGTATCCTCCTCGCCAGCAACACGAAAATCTGCACGCTTGTCTCGTTCGCGCGACAGTCCTCCGGTGCGCTATCCGTGTACAGAATAGGCGTACTTTCCAGGCCTGAAATAGTAATAATTCGAAAGATAACGAAGTTATGAAAGACTTTCCAACAGATCCCCCCGTGGATCGGTTGATCATCCAGGCGTCAAGAAACGTCAAGAAAATAGTAAACGTCTCAATCAAGAAAAGCGAACTGTGCTCGCTGAAAAGCTTTCCCACGGGATGCCTTTTAGGATAAATTCTCCAGGCGAGAACTGCAGCGCTCCGATTTCATTCTCGTTATTCGGCTCTGTTTCGCGTTCTTCCTTTCCCGTTCCAATCGTCAAAGTCCGATGAGCACTCGTCGCTCTCCTACAGAGCATTTCCGCGCCACCTACGCGCTTTGCAGTGTGTACTAGTACAACAGCGCAATCTGACTCATTCCGAGCGTTCTCTGCGTATGAGCGAAGCACACTTATTTTATTTCTTTTTTCCCCGTCAGACCTTTATCACTGCTATTTTCATTTCTTATCCTCATGACCACACCATACCTTCCCCGGCATGCCCCAGACACCGATAAACCTATCCTATGCTATTCTACCGTATTCTCATTCCAGCATGTTCCCATTACATGCAAACAGTCTGCGTGCGGCTCGAGTCGAATCACCGATTCGTCTCTTCTTTCACTAGGTCTCTAACTACGCTGTTTATCGCAGTTGCTCTACAGCGTAAGACGATCTGCTCTCCGTCCAATTACCCATCCTTCCCCTTCCCCTAACTCACGTTCCATCTGCTTCTTGATGTTCGTGTGGATCGTTTCCCTCCATTGATCCGTCAGTATGTGATCGGGATCGCAGAGAGTCGAGTCGATGGGCACATTGCACTGCGTGGCGTTGTAGCGAGGATCGGGGAAGGAGGTGGGTGTCCAGAGCTCTGTATCAGATCGAAGGACGGTGCCCGAGGCGATGATGAGATTGAGTAGCGATAGCATCTGAACGAGTAGACAACCTTATCGCCAATGGTACTCATTTAGTAGGCTTTTCGCTTTAAACGGACATCAAGTATGATGAACGTTGAGTGGGGATGGCATCTGAATGGGGATATGGAGGAGGGATAGCATCTCAACGAGAAGACAACCTTATCGCCAGTGGCACGCTTTCAGTTTCGCAAGGTTTTTCGCTTTTAATTAGAAATGTTTATGATTATTAATGGCGCATAAGTAGGTAAACGATGACTCGATGCTATACAGTAGGGGTTTTCGGCCCTTATTTCCAGATCCCGTCAGATCAAATAAAATAGTACAATTTCTACAATGCAAAGGCACAGCTATGACGCATCGTTTCCGGCATTAAGTGAATAAGGGCGCTTTGCAACGCTTTCCCTTTCCACTCCTTCAAACACCTGTCAATCTCATTACTCCTGTCTCTCTCTCTCCTATCAACCTCAACCCAGTCTTATCTCACCTGTTTACCTATTCGTATTACTTTTCCATGCTTTCGTTCCGGCATTAGTCCCTAACCTACTTCACATCGCATCCATTCATTCTTCACTGTTCATTGAGTCGTTAGTCTCATTAAATGTGTGAAGTCGCACGTAGTTCCGCATTGCCATCTCATATTTATCCCTGCGAACCTCAGCACTAATCAGGAATGCGCACGTGGAATTAGTGAAGGAGAACGGAGGGGCTTTGAGAGGGAATCATAAATAACGAGCGAATTTAGGAGACGAAAGGGAATTAGGAGGACTGGGGAGAAAGCAATAGACAGAGAGTATAGAGTGAAAGTAGAGGATAGACAAGGGCAAGAGGGGCGAGATACTACCCGCCGTGAAGTGCCCCTTGACTGTACCCCCTGACGACCGACCGCTCCCTCGGAGAGTACAGAGAGGGGGGAGAGGGGGGGAGAGGGGGGAGAGAAAGAGAGAACTGCTACCGGGCATACACTCGTTGTCAAAAGGTACACACGACCGCAGCCCTCTCCTCTTATTGACACCGTCTTGACTAATGAGGAGATGAGACGGTATGTGAGGGGAACAGACACCGAGCTCCGATTTCCGATTCTCTCTTTCTCTCTGGCTCCTCTCCCTCCCCCTATCTCTCTCTCCCCTCACTGGACCAGAGGGCTACTCTCCCCATTTCTCGTTTAGACATGCAACATTCTCGCCCCTTCCCCTCAAAGGAGGGAGAAATCACGTGATCAGGAGATAAGGAAGGAGTCATTATGCATTCGAGCCGCGAAGTCGCCTTTGTTCTTGCTAGGTCTGGCAGAGGGACTCTCGGAGGGAAAAGGAGTGGAGGGAAGGGAGTAGGAAACTCTGTACTTTCCCTCGAGTCGCGCGGCTCCACTTCTTCTACATTTATCCGATCCTTTTCCCAGTCCTAAGCGGCTACGAATTTATATCGAGAAACCAGCTATGTTCCTCTCTCCGTACCTTACTCCACCTTGATGTTAGCAAAATCATACAATATTTTGAGAGCGGTCCATTATTATTCCAATAGACATCCTTACGTCTCTTGACAGCCGATTGCGATGGATAGAAAGGATGGTAGGGGGGATAGCATCAGCATTGTACTATCGCTCTACGCTTCACTGGGCATCCCTCCCCCCTCATCTTTTTCTATCATAATAATTTCGACGTAGTGTTATGCCTTCTCCCCCAGATTCGTCTCAACTCTTCACTCTCATACTGTTTATTTGCTCGCGTTAAGCCGTTTGTCTTACACTGTGAACCAGTTATGCTTATCCAACTTATGACTGTCGCTCATATGACTAACCACGCTTCTTATCCGCTCTAGCAAGAGCTCTAGGCCGGTCAATCGATAGGCATTAGTGACAGACAGATTAGCGCTAATTAACGAATGTCAGTAAACGTCTAATCAATATCCGCAAGCACTTACGAAGGAATAGATCAGCCGGGATGGCGCATTGGCTTGCGCTCTCGAGAGAAGTGATGTCCACTCTGAGCTTCCCCCCTGTCTTCTAGCCCATTCTCTCCCTCCCCTCCCCTCCCTCACTGCCTCTCCGTATGTCCCTCCCTCCCCTACAGTATCGTCCGTTCGTGAGATTCTAGCCAGGAACACTTGAGAGGGTGGGGAAGGAGCGGGCGGCTGTACAGAAAAAGAGTAAGAAGAGTGAACAGCTCGTTCGTGTCTCTCCCTCGATATATCCATTCACCTTCTCATATCCATGTCCCCCCCTAAGAGGGGGAAGGCCTCTCCTCATGGCATTCCCCTTATGTTCCCCTGACGTGTACCAACGTCCACCAACATAAACGAACAGGGGATTCTCTCAGAGTAAACTGAGAGAGGTCCGGTTACGGGAGCGAATTCCACAAGAAAAGGTCCTCATAAATGGCGAAGGCTTAGATGAGACCCCCCCTTCGTCTCCTATAAGCGAGGAGGCCACCTCTTATGGAAGGGAAGAGCAGCACACACACACACTCACATAGACATTCCATCATTCGGCCATTCCTATACCCTCCAATCTAAGCGAAGAAGGAGATGAGACGAAGTGAAGGACCTGGCTCTCTGCAAAAATTCTCCTTCTTCTCCTTCTCCTTCTTCGTTCTCCCCGAAAATATAGAAACTCATTTGCCCGTTTTATTTTTGCAACTTTTGAATTATTCTCTGGAAATATATGGAAATATCGACGGGTCTCTTATCATAGGGAGCATGTAAGGATAGCAACGGATATGAATGGGATATCCTCTAGTGTAGTGAAGAGGGAATCTTGCACACTCTTCCCGTCTGTCCCTCCTCTCTTCCCTGCCCTCACTTTATTCCTCGCCCTTCCCCAACATTCCCAGCTCATTCCGTGTCCTCCTTCTCTCATAGGCGGTCTCTCGCCTCCCCTCCCCTAAACGCTGCACTCTCCCAACCCCATCTTGCATTGCCACCTCCTCCGTCTCTCTTCCATGCGGTCTCCTAACGAATTCGCTCAGTCTTCTCCCGCTCCTCTTTTCTCTGTTGTCCGTTGCTTGAACTCTCTCCCCTGATATCCCCCCTCTTTCCCTTCATTCCCCCATCCTCCATTACCATATCTTGCACGCAGCTCTCATCGTTATTCTATTGCTTACACCTTGTAAGTGTCTCCAGCCGTCGTCAGGTTCATTATTAATCGCGCACGCAACCGCCGCCTAACGGCGGTGCTGAAACATGGAATGACTAAGAGGTCTCCCCCTTCTTATCATCCGTTCCATGCTATGCCTGTCATAGTGCGTTTGCTTCCGAACTTTGTTCTCCTAATATGCGCTAATTTGAGGTACGCGGAAGAATTCGAAAGAAGGAAGAGGGAATGAAAGGATGACTTGGTCCGATGCACTCTTCAGCTCGCTATCCAATTCTACGCCCGAACCATTCATCGTCAGGTAAGCCTAGTGGGTTACGGTAGTTTTGTAAGGACACCCATAAAGACGGCGAATGACGGTGAATGTGTGTGGTGCCCCTCAGTACTCCTTTAGAAGTGGGTTCGAGGTAGAAACAATGGAGATTTCGGGGGGAAGCACACTTTTCATGCATATGACCAGGTGGAGGAGGGGAGGGAACGGAGAAAGAAAAGAGAAGGGAAAAGGGTAAGGGCAGCAACACCCACAGCTTCCCCTACGGAAGTTAGACCCCTTTAAGAGAGGTGAAGAGGAGAGAGAGGGGCGACCTCTCTACTCATAATCTCATTGTGCACTTGAGCTGAGCGGTTCCCTCACGCCCCCCACTTTTATGACGCGATTACCATGACTCAGTCGTCATTGGGGTTGACTTGTCCAATCCTGTCTACAGTACAGATGCTCAGGCGGACGGAGTAGAGCTAGTTAGGGAGTGATCGCTCAATAGGGCTAATCGTGGAGATTAGCCTTCGACTTTTCCTTAGGGAAAGTTGGAACGAACGGCGTTCCGGCACTTGTTATGCAACAGAAAAAAGGGTTCGGATGTGATGATTGAATATCCGGTCGGTCTCTTTAAGGGCGTGCTTGAGTGTAAGTCAAAGGGAGGAATGGGAATGGAGAGAGAGAGAGAGAGTCCATCTCAGACTCTTTGTAATGTTCCCCTCCCGATATCCGAGAAACCGTAACTGTCGTTCGGGCGGAAACCGCTACTCTCTACATGGCCGCCCTTTATTCTCGACTCCATCTCTCTCTCCCTCTTCTCTCCTAATGTCGCCTCTGCCTAATACCGAGATTGTTATTGTCAACTACCAGGAATTGATATAGATAGATACATTCAAGTATTCGTTGTAGCGCGAGATTTGTCCATAGTCACCGTTCGCCGTGGGAAAGCTCCTCCACCTCCCCTTCACTTCCTATGCATCTCCCCATGCCTTCTCCTCTTCACACCCCAAATCAGTATCTTGTTTTGCGGTAGTACCAGCTCTCACACCTTTTCATGTGCAGCGAGCCTCCCAAACGACTTCCCCTTCAGTCTTCCATTCTTCTTCTTCTTCCTTTTTTTCATTTTCTCCTCTGATCCCCTTGCTTTCCCCTCGAACTGTCCATGCGTAGTCCTGCCTTCTCCTCTTTAATCTCGCTCTTCTCGATTCCGTCTTTTCCCCTTGTCTTCACCCCCTAGCCTGCCCATAATATTCCCCTCACATCAGCATAGTCGTTCATCTCAGGAATAACCTCCAGTCCTTCGTCACAATCCCTTCCTCAGAATACTCTCGTACATATATCTCCCTCCCCAGTTGCATAATCAGTGTCGAAGTGTCGCTGAGAGGCACCAGTGCTCACAAATTCGTTTTTGGCCAAGTTTCTCGTCTCGTCTCCGCTTCCAAAGATCGAACCCCACACGTTGTCTGCATATCAGTCCCCAAATGCATTGTGCGCAACCGCCTTCGGTTCTCTAATTTCCGCTCTATTCCCCGATGATGATGTGGCTCTAAACGCTTTCATATCCCCCTCCCCGCCTCTCTATTCTCATTTGTCTACAATATGCCGCTCATAGAGTGTTTGTTGTCTTGTCCCGCAACTCCATCTCCCCTTATGCATTCTTTATTCACCCTCTCCCACCTGATTACCCTCTGATAGCTCCATTCCCTCTGCGGATTATCGCTTCCGTCTCTCCTTTAGAGACCGGCAATTACGGCGAAAAAAAGGCTCATCCGGCGAATATCCTCGATTCTCTATATGCTAGGAATCAGACGGGTAGGGGAGGGACCCAAGTGGGCGTGTAAAAATATTTTCATCTCCCGTTCTTTGGAGCAAATGAGGCGCGCATAGCGAGAGAGAAAGGGAGTGTGAGTGCGGGCATAATTATGATATGATTCAGGAAAGGGGAGGGAGGAAGGGAGGGGGTAGAGGAGTAGGGGGGTAGGGGAGCAGGGGAGGAATATGTGCTCCTCTCAACGTCTTCCCTCTCCGAATCCCACGTTCCTCCCTTTCAAGTACGCCCTCCTCCTCTTCTTCCTTGTCCCCTTCTAAGAGCTATTAGAGCGGCCAAACGTTCTCTCTTTTCTCTCTGTTTTCAAGGAGAAACACAGCCTTCGCCTATTGTTGTTAGCATAAGTCATAACATGATCTCCATTCGCCCCCCCCATTGTCCTCTCATCCCCATGCTTTGTCCCCTACAAGTCGTCGACCTTTGCATTTCTGACAACTCCCCATGTGACCCACCCGTTCCCTCTTTCCCAGTCCTATCCCCAGTGTTCCCTGTTACCATGGTCTGCTCCCAAACCTTCCCTTCCTTCTTCCTCATACCCTCTCCGCTCTTCGTCGCCTACTCCCCCTCTTTTCTCGTGAATTAGTAGGGTATAGGAATGAGGAGGAGAGCGAGGGGTTAGTGATGGATATTTCGCCTGGGGGCATATTGGACCCGTGATTCGGTGTGAGACTCCTTCTCCTCTCCCCTCACGGGTACTTCCTCCTTCGTACTCCATGCACTGTCCCCATTCCCCCCCCCCACTTTCCCTCTTGTTCTCCCCTTCGACCTCTTCTTCTGCTTCTTTCCTCCTCTTCTCCTCCACTGCTACTCAATCCTCCGGAGGCTACTAATGAATTCATTCAATGCCATTCGACGTACCGTCTTCTGCCGTGCCTCTTTACCTCTCCCTCCCTTTTCCCTCTTCCCTCCCTCCCTCTCAACCCCCCCCCCCTCTTGCCTTGTATTCCTCTCGTGTCCCTCTTCGGTCATTCAGTCCGTGATTGCTTTGTATGTCAACTCTTCCTCCTCTCAGCCGCTTCTCCAATGTACGGTGAACCGTGGAGAACCAACGAGTCCTTCCTTACGATGCGAGCCCTACTGTAAGTGGCATTCCTTAAGGGGATACGGGGGGGGGAGAATACCAGATTGGCTTTTCTTCTATAAAAAGCAAGCGGACGACTACGAAATGCCGTCCGTTGTCAAGCTTATCTAATATTAGAGACTCGGACGACGAGGAAAAAAGGAGTACGAAAGGGGACGGAGGACGTGTGGAGAACAAGGGACGAATTTAAAGGGGGTTAAGGAAGACAAGGCGATGGTGGGGTCCGATCGGAGTGCAAACGTCATATTAGTTCAGCTTAGCTGGACTCGATTAAACTGTGTTAAGCTTAGTTTAGCATACTAAACTGGGGAAAGTTAAGTCTTAGAGGGATTGTGCAAGGCTGGTGGTTGACACGGCTAAAAACAGCCCAGGCATGTGATAGCGAGGAGGAGACTAATGAGCGTTGAGTACTGTGGAGTGGCCATTAGGAGAGGCAATCGAGGCGATGAATCAATTGGGGTTAAGAACCGAGACAAATTGGGTATAGCAAGGCTTCGGTAAAGTAGTCATGCAAAGAATAAAAAAGCGATTAATAGGAAGTCATTTCATTCCTTCCTGATTTCACTGATTTCAAGAATCCTCAAGCATTCAACAACAACAATGATGATTATGTAATACTCGCAATTCGTTAATATGAAGTATTGCATCAGGACGTCGGAAGAGCGAAGGGACGACCTGATCGCCGTGTCCATATGGCTCGTAATGCTCATCTTCGCTCTCGTCTCCAATATCCTCATTCTCATCGGAATATCGAGGAGTCACGCAATGCGATCCGCCACGAGGTACTATTGCATAGTAGACACTGAGTGTTTATCTCCTACTTTCCATCCTACATTCAACGAAAAGCACAAAAAAACGGCACCCGAAGTAGCGCTAAGCTCATTGTTGGCAAAGTTTTGATGATAATACTGACCTGTTTGAAGCAACATCTAAAGAAATCGCCCACTGCTATTTGATATGCTGAGAACTTCAGACTCGTATTCTGAGATTTGCGGGAAAAAATGTTCACTCCGCTACAATCTTGAAGGCAGCTCGTATGCCATAGAATGCGCGTTTTTCGGAGACAAAAAAACCTGCGCAAGCGAAGCATTTGTATCGTCTGCTTGAAAAGACGACAGCTCCAGTCATTTCCGCTCGAGCAAAGTGTAGTAGTCTTCCATAAATATCGCGCCTCTCCCTCGGCTCTGTTCCTGACACTCAACTCTGTTCAAAGCAGCGAATGCCTGCTGTGTTGCCTTGTCTCGTGAATACGCGATAGGGTGACACACTTAGGTTAGAGCGAGAAGAGCGTGTGAGTGTGTATAATGGATAAGCAGTGCTTCTCGCTCTACACGATTGTACTCACTCAAGTATTCCCTCCTATGCAACGACTTACAAGAATCCGTCCGTTTCGCTTCCGACTGATCGCGCATGCAGCATAACTAGCTACCAGCCATCATCGAGAGACCCCCCTTTCTGTCTTCTTCATTCGAGTTTCGTTCCGCGTACACTCTTTAGCCAGAAACAGTCTAGTCCCTCTAGGCAGAAACACAACACGACTCGTTAGACAAAAGGGCTTAGTATGGAGAAATACATTTGAGTGGTTTAGGGAGGGAACAGACGAAGCAGAGAAAGTCCTTCATTTGGGCCAGACAGACACACGGGTAAAGCGAGCAGCGAAACAGTAGAAATTATTCATAAAAGGCTGTGAAAAGTCAGGGTTGGAAAGAGTTTAGAAGTTTTTTCAGCTACTGGTTCATCATCTCTCTAGCTGTATGCGATATCGTCATGGCCATCATATCCCTCGTCCATCTCCTTCCTGCAACTGCTCTGCACTCTTTGTAAGCGTGACAGACACACTGTAACAGTGAGCGACAGACAGACAGACAGACACATACACACAGACACTCATTGCATTGCGGTGCCCGTCCGATGATTGAATGACGCTCTAGCTCGCCGTCGTCCTTAACAATCTGTTATTCCCCCTCTTCTTGTCTCATCTCTGAACCCGACAGACTTGTCGCTTTCAGATACGTACAGAAGCTCTCGTGGAGGAACATAGTCATGCTCTTCCTCTACGATCTCTTCTGGTATACGGGAGTACTGCAACTGGGACTCATGGCCTGTAATAGGTAAGACTACATATTAATGATAATTATCTTTGTTATGCCATCGGAGTAAAGGAGAACGGCCAAAGAGATCAGACACCAAAGACGTAATGGGCGTCCCGAAAGTCATCGACCATTCCGTTTTGATATGACCCATTCGGTCGGATGGCCATTAGAAGGAAGGGGGTAATTGGGAGTCCTCCCCGTAAAGAAAGGCCGTCTGCACTCTGCTTTATGTGCATACATCGACAAAAAGGGTAGACGCAGACAATGCCTCCTGGATAGGCAATGGAATTCCAATGGCGTCGCCCTTTCGACGGACCGCGTGTTCGTCGAAAACAAGTGGAGAGCATGGTCTCAGGGAAAACAGACATAAAATTTTGTTCTATCATTCTGAAAGTGTTAAAAGCAGATAAATTATAGTATTAATAAATAACAATGCCCCGTCAGGTTCGTGTCAATCGTGTACCCTATGGAGTACAAGTGGATGTTCTCTCCTCGCCGGTCGCTTTTCATCATCTTCTTCGGGTACATCTCTTCATCCCCCACACAAACACTCCACATCGTCCCCTCATAAGACCTTCTCATCAACATTCCCCCCCCCTGTTCCATCTTTGCTTTGCTCCGAAAACAATAAGCATGCTAATAAGCATGTATTTATGCGCCGTATATTTCGTGCAGTATTTGCACAGTTCTCCTCCTGACATCTTCATACTGTAGGAACCGCGAAAACACACGAAGCAGGTTTTGTGGGAGACGAAAACAGCGATTTGTAGGTATTTCCTCGGCTTTCTCGTCTCACTTCCTACGCTATTTCCCTGCTGCCATACATTGTGGGATTCGTCCATGTACATTACAGTGTACGAACGAATGGATACATGGTAAGCTGAGGAGTGAAAAGAATGAGGAGTTGAGAGACCTAGGTTGTGGGTGGACCGGAAGTGAGGGGATCCTGTAGTGGACAGAGATAACATGCACCATCTAAGCGGGGACGATACAGTTCCCGGAAATGATGTAACGAAACTGCGAGAAATCTATTTGTGCTGAACAACTCAATTGGGACTTATCATTATTTTAAAATTAATAGTAACACTAATTGATTGATAAATTTAAGGTACAAGTACGTGGACATGAGCGTGAACTCGCTCACACTTATCCTCATGATTATATCGTATGCGGTCATCATCTATAAAGTGAGACCAGAATGAAATAGGCTCAATTATTCACTCCGTTCCAGGTTCGCGAGAGCGGTCGTGCAATGGCCAAATACCAACTGACGATTCGGTCACGGGTAAGTTATTTAGTAATAACGTCGAATTATGGGGGATTCCTGCCCATCGTAGGCGAACGTTCTCAAAACTCTTCGAAGATCCTAACTAGCCCCATTCACAGTCTCGTCTTGGCTACGAGAGTTGATACGTCCAATTAGGCAGAAAACCTCCTGTGCAAACAGTTTGCTAATCAAAAATCGCCGCACAAGTCAACATCTCTGTTTGCATAACGAGTATACTAAATACTGCATTCAAGATTAGACGCATAGTTGATTTATTCGCTGCGTCAGTGCCTTGCTTCTGGGTACCACCAAAATAAGAAATACGCTTGCAGCAGGAAATATGATGGTTTTAGAGCCGGAAGCCGGCATAAATTAGAAAGAGAGGGTCGTCGAATGGGCAGTTGGTATATTGGAAAGTACAGCGCCGTTCAGCAGCATAACTCGGTTGTGAACGGGTCCTTCGTCTC
Organism: Micoletzkya japonica; assembly: GCA_900490955.1. NCBI lineage: Eukaryota > Metazoa > Nematoda > Chromadorea > Rhabditida > Diplogasteridae > Micoletzkya > Micoletzkya japonica. The sequence continues at coordinate 29,063 of LS833314.1, forward strand.
TTCTGAGTACAATGGATGCAATCGAAGCTCCTCCGTCCGCCCTCCCAGGAGTCAAGTGAGCAAGAAGGAGATGCGGCTATTCGTTCAGGTTAGCACTCATTTCACAACGTTATTTACTTCATTCATGAATAGCTTCACAACAAAACAATGTAGCGGCTGGTTTCCTTGATGCATGATTTCCTCTACCGATGAGAGATCAAGCGAGATTTGTGTAAGAAGCATCGGTCGGAGACTGAATACATTCGTTGATTCGCGTATTACAAGTAGGCAGATACGAAGAAGCCTCACTCGCGAATATTACGAAGGGGATTATGCGAAATTGCAGTCGATGCAAAGGTTGCGTTAAGGCGACTAAGCTGCAGCTAATTTTCAAAAGTCAGGCAATGTAGACGTAAAAGCTACCGATATTATTTACTAGTATGATTACTTTCAGTTTTTCCTGGTCTCGGTGGTCTTCCTCATGACCTGGTCAACATGGCAATGGCTGCCCTATGTCTCCGACTCGAAATGGGCCTATTTCATCATGACCTCGCTCTTCTTCATCAACAATTCCGTACGTCGACGCACCTTCCATGTCATAAGCTAATCATTGTCCTCTTCAGGTCAATCCAACCGTCTACCTCCTCTTCAATACACAATTACGCAGGGAATTGCACTATTTGCTGTGCAGGCATCGCGCGATTAATGAGGGCAAGAAGAGGTATGTCGGGCATGAATAGGGGAATTCGCACGAACGAACAACGTGCCCCGTTAATTGTTGTGGCTATGGCATTGGACAAGCAGTGCTCATAAACTGGAAAGTCAGAACTTACAGACGGACGTTAATCTTCAACAACGTTCACGGGGACGAGAACGGGAACAAGGAGGGGAACGTGGAACCGACAACTAATGTAAAGGTGCTTCTGACTGTTCGATGAGTGTGCATGTCCATACACTGTATGTCAATGCATCTGGAGAGTCCACGTTTAATCACTTTGATCTTGTAAAGCTGACTCTAATAGAAATAAGCGCCTGTTTAGATGCCAACATGCTAAACACACTTCAGTTTGTTCGTCTTATTTCCAAGACACCTTGAAATAGCCACTAACAAACTTTCTTCCAAATTACCTTCCAAATTTGTCACTTATTTTCTGCCCTTCCTGAAGATATCCAATCAGGTTCATCTTGGTGTCATTCATAATTAGTTCTTCCGCGTGATATCATATGAAATAAGCATCCACATATTTGCCCGCCTTATTTTGCTCTCTTCAAACTCTCATAAAACCGCGTGTTTGAGTATTGCTCATATGAGTATTTTCAAGAACGAAAACGAGAACTCGAGACAGCACGGAGTAATATGGTGAAGATCTCACTGTCTGAGTTACGCTCTCAAGGGGTTGCCCTTTTTATGCGTAGAGTGCAGTGTCGCTGCATAGCTAATTGGCGAGAGTCGCAAATAATTCGTCTATGAAATGAGCGTGCCTACATAGTCTCTGTACCTAGCATCATAGCTAACTGCATGCTCGTATCTTCCACCTGAACTGTTCGAGTTTAATATCAATATTTAGGTGACGGGTTCGACGTCGTCGACAAAGCAGCACTACATCGTCCGTTCATCCGTCTGCTCATCTTCCTCCGCCACTTCTTCCGCCTTCCTCGCAGAACGACCCCGTCAGACTCTCGTGGAGGAACGAGACAGGAATGAGCGGGGAAGTGTCAGCGTCCTCTAAGAGAAACTAGACCATAACTATCACAATTACCGTAATCCATATGAGAAACCGTCTTGAGCAAATACCACATGATCTCATTCACTTTCCACACTATGTCGATGGGTAGAATAACTTCTTCGCAATATGCCGAACCCGTGTTGCCTGCGATGTGTCATCCGAACTTTCAATTGTCGAGTATTCCTATAAATTTCTACATTCCTTTTGCTCGTTACTATAACAAACATAAAATATTCGCTGCAAGCTACACTTTGCAGCGTTTTGGTTGGACAAGATTAGATGAAACGTATCAGGTAATTTATGTTGCTGACCAGAGTGATTCAGAACTTTGTATTTACGTCATGTATATGCAAGCGAATTATGCCAGGAATTTCTACCACGCGTCTTCTTCAAATGAGAAGAAATAAATTAATAAAATAATCTCTTTAGTAAAATAGAACGGATTTGGAATTTGCGTTATTTTCACATCTTAGTTGCATCGCGGGCAGAATAATGTTGAGAAAATCGTAATGCATAAATAAATTTTGTGAGTTCCGAGAGGTAATCTATATGTGAAATGTTAGAATTAACTTCGTTCACGTGGTGAAAACCGCTCATTAGTCACAACATAATGAATTGCCGATACAGCGATACCCATAAGAAACTCGACGACTTACTCTCGTAAGCATGCTTATTTGTACTTCTCTATATTACTCAATCTATTATCATTATCTGTTCTCTCCCGTTCCCACCATAGAACAAGGTCGTCGTCTAAAGTCTTCATTCCCATCGCGAGGGCTGAGGACCCGTCATCAGTCTCAAGTGTCTCATATCATTCCTCTCCACAAGCAGCATAAATTCAATTCGAATCTCCCCTTTGTCTCGTCAGCCATCAAATTCCTGCCCGTACACGTATTATGCGCATTATGCACACAACCTTCTGACCTTTGTCAAAACAAAAACCTCCCGAGCTATTATATTCACCACGCCTCGCGCTTCGTTCGTCAAAGTATAGCTATAGCCCGTGTATACATATTCTGCAAGGTCCCACTTCCTGTCAGACCCGAGAATAGCACAATGCCCGAGTCTTTGTAGCCAGCCCATTCCCCTTTTTGTGCTGTCACTCAAGCAAGCGAAGAAAAAGAAGAATTGTATCGAAGCACATAATGAAGGGTGACACATGGCGACAATTACTTTGAATAAATTAGTATTTTGGACCACTCAGCTTTGTTTTGTGCAAATGTTATGACTGTAAAGAACGAATATAATCGGTCACTCTAGAGAAATACTAAATTTACCCTGAGAAGCAATTGTTGGCTAAACATTATCTACATCCCGTATTTCGGCAAAAATAAAGCCATAGTCGTAAATAAGAGCGTTCAACGGGAGAATTACGAAATACCGGACAGGTCAAGGTTCAGGAACGTATAGGCACTAACCCGGTAAGAGAATTGGCGGAATGGAGGAATACTCTGGAGAGTTTTTTTTCCATGAAATAAGAATAAGGCAGCTAATAGTAGTTGGGAGAGATGAGAGGCATGATAACACGAGACAAGGATCGAAGTTGGCGGCAGAGCGCTCGCTTGAACTCTCGGTTGAAGACGGTGTAGATTACTGGATTGACGCCGGAGTTGCCTATGACATTAATATCGAACCGTTCTCTTTAGATATTGCATTGCATTTTAAAAAGAGGCATCTCAATCGTCGCTCTTTTCTGACGTCTCATGCTTGCGTGCTACTCTGTGTGAACTTCGCCTCGGGAAGGCCAAATCATCATTGTTAATTAGTCTAGATTGCACTCTTGCAATTTGGTCCCTCCAACAACGTAGCAAGTAATAGTCTCCTACTTACAGTATCCCAACCAGAAGAAGAATTTGAAGACGAATGGAGGTGCCTCCATGTGGAAGGTCCCCAGAACGTACATCAACTGCAAGAATTGATTGCCATCTCACTTGTATATATACAAAAGAGTCATGCCGTCACTTACTACTCTTCCCTTATCCCCTAATCCCTCACTACTACTATTCTCCTCGCTTCCCAGTATCGCAATCGTATGGGTGTGTGCCCCCTATAGCTATTGAATGCGAGTGAGTATATAAGCGCTTACGAAGAATGGAAGCCACGAGAGGATGAAAGCGAACAATATGAGGCCGAGAAGAAGAGTCGCCTGACGTTCCTGAATGGAGAAATGAGAATGGCTAGAGATCACGGAGGGGAGGAAGAGGAGAACAATTGCTGTCTGTACGGTAAGCGACCAGTAAAGATACTCCTCGCTAAGACACCACAAACTATTATCGTGTCCACGTCACGGAAAAATGGCTAATAGTGTGTAGGCTCTTCGACATGCAAATACAAGGGATACCTTCGCTTTCAACTTCCTCCTTCGTTTTTCCGCCGCTTGCCCGTTGACGATCGCGGCATCCAGCCGACCGCCCACCTCGTTGGAAGGAGCCATCGATAGGGGAAGCTTAAAAACGCATTTAAACAAATTAACCTTCTCCCACGACTAAACAGGAAGTCACCCGCCAGAAAGCTATCATTTGCTTATTCAATGATCGGCTTTCACGAAACTCGAGTAATGCGGTAATGTACTAGCGCATAATGCGAAGATCGTTTGCCCGAAAGGATCTTTGACTGCAGTTTGGTAATCACTTAACACAACACGATGGTGACTCATGTCTGCTATCGAAAAGCTTGTCGTTCGTTACCTTTTGTTGATTGGGCGAGTCGAGTGTACTGGTTCGGGGGGGCGTCGAATCGCTACATTTGCGTACGTGCCAACACACATGGCCCAGGCCGACCTAAGAATGCAACCTTCGCCTTTCTTAGAACAATATTATTATTATTATTATTATTATTATTATTATTATTATTATTATTATTATTATTATTATTATTATTATTATTTATTGATATAATTTATTCCCTCAGTTAGCCTACCTTTCCGTTCTTTTTCGCCTCGTACTCTGCAGGGTCGGAATTGTACTCGACAAGTTCAACCTCGACCGGACCGGCTGAAAACGAAATTGAAATGGCCTTTTAATCATGTTTTATATTAATTTCATATTGTGTCGTTCTACGCCCAGCATCACTAATGTATTCAGTATTTTCAGCACAATTACATCGTTGTACCATGTCACTTCAGTATCCCCCCTAACACTCAAGTCTCCCTGCCCCCTACACGGAAGCCGCATGCCTTCCTCTTCCCCCCGTTCTTTCCTCATACTCCACGATATGTCCATAACGACGTTTGTGTCCGTGTCCTCATCCCTAGCCCCAATTCCCTTCCCACTCCTTTAACCCAATGATACTCCCTTCCGCATCCCTTTAAGGTGCAACAAGATCTCCGACCTAATACACACACTCCATACGGGGTCTATCATCGGCACTAACCGAATGACTAACTAGGGTTTGAAAACCAAGCACGATTCGCCTATTTATCGTCTGTGTCTCTTCGTTCTTTCAAGCTACACCTCAATCTATTGGTCTGCTAATGCGATTAAATGGCTTGCTTTTCGAACGCATTAACTCACGTATGCCCCGCACGGGGTTCAGTCCCATCTTGAGCGTCTTGTCGAGTCTTTCGGTCTCCCGCAGCCGATTACGATTGTGCTGTATCGTAATGGAGTAGATCTTGGCGTAGACGGCGACTAAGATGATGACGGGAATGTAGAAGGAACCGAAGGCGGAGTAGAACACGTATCCCTTGTCGCTGCTCAGATAGCACTCCCGCTCGCCCCTCAACATAATAATTACATTAACATTTGAAAAGTGCTAACGCAATAATATGAGCTACAGTGAGCAGAATTATCCAAGCTTCAAGTCATATGCGGTAAATTTTGGCCACTTGGCTTGGTAAATTAGAAATTGAGGCTTAACAGCTGGGCAGATTTTTTCCTTCTATGCTCATATGATCACTGCAAAGTCATTTGCCCTTGTTTTGTTGTCCGATGATCCCTGCGTTCCCTTTCATTACCTGTCCTCAGTGCGCCATCCGAATATCGGCGGGAGTGAGATGAGCAGGGAGACCAGCCAGGAGACTCCTGTAATTGGCTATTCCACCCTCTGAGAGGAATGAGGAAGGAGAAGAGCAGAAGTAGGCATGGTGAGCGTGCGTTATGCAAAGTGGATGAGTAGTCTGTACGAATGAACGAATGCGCATCGGTAAGCAAGTCTGATCAGACATGCTCTCGACTTGACCAAGTCGTTCTTATGACAGTTCTTTCGAGTTCACGAAGGATTCCAAACACGAAACCCAGGATGATATGAGATTGTCTATGTGTTAGGCCCTCGCCCGCTGTCCGTCTGTCACTCCACTCACCAATCATCAACATCATCCTCTTCGGCGTCCGTTTGTTCGGATACGACAGAGGCTGCGTCACGCAAAAGTATCTGCAATTACCCGATTCGATTCTCGGCCCCCCCCCCTTTCTTCTCCCCGACCACCAACCAGAATAACCAAGCAAACCCCCGCGTCTAGACCCATCTTCCCTCGATTCGGTCTCACACTGCGCAAAACAAGAGTACAGTGAGCAACGATCAGAGAATGCTGTGAATGCTTAGTCTCTGCACGGCTCTCTTCTCTTCTCTTCACCTGTCTAAGGAGATGGCGCAGATGTGCAGAATGGACGCCGTTACGAAGAGCACGTCGAGGGCCAGCCACATCTCGCATATGATCGGGCCTGCAAACTGCCCATCGTCCACCGACCGCCCTACTCCCCCCTTTCATCCCCGAATGAGCGTCGTACTCGAGTAATTTCGTCCCGTGCTTCTATCGGTCGGGGGACCGCGTAATTGCGCAATATGTCATTGCCTCCTCCACTTCCTCGTATATTTCCCCCTCTTACTCGGGCCAATAAACTGCGTGTGTATGTGCAAGGCAGTGAGTGGTCTCTCATATGTTGGAGATGGAGTTAGGGGAGACTGACCGAGCGTCCACTCTCCAAGCACTTCGTAGAGCAGAGTGAGCGGCATGACGAGGAGACCGACGAGGAGGTCGGCCACAGCGAGCGAGACGATCAGCCAGTTCTGACGCTGGGACCGGAGCTTCCCGTCGCGGTAGACCGTGACGACCACCAGGGCATTGCCCATTACGATGATCTGCAAATATACGATCTCTTATATTATATTTATCATCATACAGAGCTCTGAAAACTACTAGAGGAGATAAAACTAAGAAAAAGCTTCCACTCTCAACGATTTAGTGAACATTGCCATCATTCTAGTTGCGTTTCCCCCGCTTCCAATGTAGTGTCTTCCTCTCAGTGCACTTCGCAGAGAGTCGTTGACCTATGAAGGCTGACTACTGATAGTGAAGCCTAGCCCTCGCATACGTTTCATAGTAAACTAGCTTAATGCGAAGACCTCGGAGCGACTAGTGAAGGTGGCCTCCAATTAGTGGAGGTGCTTCCCGGTCCATGCAGAAGCACGTCGAACTTGCACCTCTAATGTAGCCGACGACATTTGGAGTGTCAGACGGAATAGCACTTTCTAGACGCCATTAATGGATATCGTATTAAATGCGACGCCCGTCCTCCCCCAAAGTACGGTAAGTACAGTCTGTTCTACATGAATATCTAACCCGTCGCTCCCCTCGTCCTCTTCGGGAATTCTTCATTCCCTCTGCGCTCGTTTCCGGAACCGCCAAAGGACTACATATAAGGGAGGAGACACAGCATTTCGGTGAACCCATTCCAGATAGAAGAGGAGAGAGGGGGGATGCGTCATGCGAAACACTAAGACTAAGCCCAAGTTCAGTGAACCTCTCAATCCCGTTTGTGTGCAGTATCACGGGATCCCCTATGTTGCTCTGAACTCCTTCCCTCTCCAACTTTCTGCCTCCAACGTCACCCCTCCCCTTCCCTTCTCACGACCCCGTCCCTGTCTTCTCCTCCGTTGGGAACCTCTCACGGCCGACACTTCCTTATGGTCGGGTCGGCAGTTAGCCCCCTGTTTCCCTCTCCAAAATTCGCCACCCTTCCCTCCCTTATCTCCATCCAGTGCAAACCTCGCATGCATTAATCGTCGTCACCTGTCCGGCTGTAATACCTCCGTTCATCCAATAAGCGAAAGACTGCAGTGCAACAACTAACGAGAGATACAGCTGTTTCCGGTTGGTCGTCAGCGTTGGGATAAGGAGCGGAACAACGTGCAGAAAGGACGTTCGAAGATTGAGAAGGAAGAGGCGAAAAAATAGGGAGTAGACTGCATCCTTCTGTCTTATAGATGGATATGAAGATTGGCACAGAACACGCGTATACTCCAACACTAAACCACTGAATACGGATCAGCGCAGTTTTTGAACAATAGAAATAGAAATAGGACTATCGCGGCTCGCAAAGTGCGATGGCCTGAGGGCACGCTGAAGAAGTCTGCAGTGCCCTCTGCAGGAAAGCAGATATTCGTGTAGTGTTTGTGCATGCCGGGGGATAGACTGCATCCTTCTTTCTTATAGTCAAATGGATACATAGCCTGTGTGCCCTATAGAGCAATATTCTTTCCGCACACGAATGTTTCTGTGCTTTGTGCGGCAGACATTGTCGCTACTTTACTGCTGGACTACTACCTATCTGAGGAATAGGGCAGAGCAATATGATGCGATATCCTATAGCGCTAAACTCGTCTCAGCTTCATTTTAAGATAAAAGACTCGATATCTCTACAATCTGTATAGTTTGCATCGCTGGGTGCGTCAGTAGGAGATAGCATCTCCCCTATCACCTTCATCGTTTCTACTACCCACTTCCCCCTGACTCACCAACATGACCGTCAGCATGGATGCTACCGTTGGTACTGCCTCCAACATGTCCAAACACGCGACATTAACGCATCGTGTACTGTTGACCGTCGACGAGTCTCGATCCATGGCAGATGAGGAGGGCTATCTCATCTGAATACACCGCCCTTCCATAGATCTAAGCACGGAATGACGCGAAGAATGAGTGGGAGAAGTTCGCGGTAGAACCTCGTGAGAGGCAGGGTTAGCGATATAATACACTCTCTCGCTCTCGTGGTGCGAATAATGATCACATTAAGGAACACGAACAAGTAAAAAGTAAACGAGAAGAGAAAAAGAGAGAGAGGAAAGGTGAGACGGAACTGGGGAGGGTGGGAGACATATGAGATACACGCACGGTGGGTGAGAGCGACCGGTCGGGGAGAGGAATGGAATACGGAATGAAGAGTGATAAATAGAGATGAAATGGAGATAAAACATAACACGGGGATGATCGGCCCTGTCCCAGCTTTAATTCAACGTCTTCGCTCATTATGAGCGCCTATGTTCGAAATTGCATTCTGGGAAGGAGCGGAGAAGAGGGAAAAGAGAGTGAGAGGGAGAAGGGAAGGATGAGCGACACCAAACTCAGAGTGTTCCCTTACATATTATTTGGTTACCCCCCTCTGGCCCCTCTATTTCGAGGCGAGAAGCTGCCATCTGGGGAGAGCGATCAGATAACTGGAGGGAAAGTACGAGGGAACGAGGGGAGGGAGGAGGAGAAGGACAGAGAGAGAGAGATAGACTCACGTGATCAACTGTAAGCCAATCCTCCGTGTGAGATTCCCGTCCTCCACTACACTCTCTCCTTCCTTCCTTCTTTCCTCCTCACAAACCGTTTCTTCTCCTCAAGTAGATATGGTCAAACAGCGAAGAATGGAGAATGGAGGGGAGCGAGGAATGAATACTGACGACGTGTGCTGACACCGTAATAGGTAGAGGAGGGTCTCCCTCCCCCCCCCCCCTCCCTCCCTCACTTTAGTTTGGAACGCGGAATGAGATGATGGAAGGACGAGACAAAGTATAATTCAACTAAACGGAATGAGCAGGCTCAAGTTGAGAGAAGTTGTCGTCGTCGTTTTTTTTTCTCCCTCGAGAACTAGAAACATTTGGAAGTGTGCGAAAAGAGAATGCGACAAATCCGTGGAGAAGATGGGATAAAGAGGATAAGGGGAGTTCAGAGGGAGGGAGGGAGGGAGAGGGAAACGGAGAGAGAGAGCAAGATTGACATGGGAAACGAACGGAAGGAACATCATACTGCAGGGTCAGAGAGGAAGAAGTTGCAAGAGAGGCAAGATGGGCGTTATGAGAGTGAAGAAGACGCGACTCCTTGAGACACAGAGCAAGATATCCCCACGGCCTGAACTTGGGGAATAATTACTTCCAGAACTGAGTAGAAAATTTCTCCACACAGCTGGGGAATTTTATGTAGGCTTAGAGCCTAGGGGTCTACCTATTGTGCCAGAGTAGAAAACCAAGGGTAGCAGGCTACAAAGCGAAGTGTAGAGTATGACAACGACCGTATTATTCGGATTGGTTGTAGCCTTTATTGTTACGATAGAGGGAAGGGATTGAACAATGAAGACTTGGGTTTATTGAGGGACTAAAAAGGATGAATGGAGGAGATGAGTTGCGGTGTTTGTGTGAGATGATTGGCAGAGAGAGGTTTGAGATCAAGTGGAGAGTGGGAGGGCGTGCGGGCTAGCACAGATTATGACATGAGAAGCCCCTCGGACTCGTGAAACACAAAAAGAGAGTGGGATGAGAGAGAAATGAGAAGAAGAAGGAGGGAGGCGCAGTTTTGTGACAGGAGCCTCTCTCTCTATACCCCCGTCGTCTTCGTAATTGAGAGCAGTCGAGAATTGTCCGTGGTGTGCTTGGAAGAGAAGAGAGAGAAGAAGAAGAAGAAGCGAATTACGAGTGTCAAATAAAGATAGAGAGGGGAGGAGGCTAATTGGAATAAGGCGAAGGGAGAAGACAATGACTATTGGAGTACGGAAAGAGATTGAGTGTAATTTAACACGACTGCATCCCCTCTCTTTGATTGGACCGGGGGATACAATAGGCTACGAGGGAAGAGCGAGGGGGTGGAGGGAGAGAGGGAGGGACAGGGAGGGAGTTACGAGGGAGAGGGAGACCCTCCAGAGGTGCACAGACACTCAATGAGACGAGTGGTTGACTGAGTAATTGTAAGCCCCTATTCTCCCTTCATAGGCAAGACAAGAGGTAATAAGTAAGGAGAAAGGAGGAAATGAGAACGGTGATAGTGTAGGCAAACAGAGAGGGATTAGACACGAATGCTTATCTAGAATGTTCTGACGTTATACTATTATACTCAACCATAAACTACTATAAAGTCGTGATCTCGAAAGAAGTGGATATTTAGAATGCCGTCAAATTAGTGCCTTCGCGGACAATGGATACACGCGATCAGGATAGAGCAGTACAGTCGCCTTTTGTTCGTTAATGGTATTAGCGTAAACAGATACGAAAAAAGGAAGCGGAAGTTGCTTATCGCTTGGATTCGCCGAATGTAATACAGTTGGATGAACAATGGAGGGAATGAAACAAAGCGGAATGAGATGAGACTATATGAGACGATGAGGAGTAGCGGCTCTCTCCCTCACAAGTTTGCCTGCTTAGGCTTAGGCTTAGGGAGGCTAAAGGGGGGGTGTTCTGAGGGCTGATTTGAAGTAGAGAGGACTGCCCTCTCGATAGCCTCCTTCAGCATTTCTCGATCTATTTATCTACGAACTCTCAATATACACAAGACACACATAGACAGAGGGGGGGACAATGCTTACATCACCCCTCGTTTCGCGTAATGCAATCACGTGCGAAATATGAACGAAGTTAGAGAGCTCGATATGGGGGTCGTTGAAAATGTAATTGGTACGGATATGCAGTCAATTCTGGTAAAAAAAGTGGGAAGCTGACGTGAATTGCCAAAGATGGAAGTAATGAATGGTTTATCGGAGACTGAAACACAAGGAGACGGTGAATCTAGTGGAAAGGAGAACGAATTGCCGCCGAGGAGAAGCGGCAGCAAAGAGCTAATATTGAGAGAGAATGAGACAGAAAAGATTGTACGCATACTGTAAGCGAGAATAGAAGCATTGTACCGAAGAATTGTTTTTTTAATGTGAATAATTCTTAAGTATGCTAATTTAGTTTAAAAATCTCTATAAAAGGTTCAGTTCAGAAGTTTCCTCCAGAAGCTCTGAAGATCTGACTAGTTCTAGACGATGCCAATAGGGGAATGAGTATCATCCGTCTATACTCGGCTCGCATCCTTTTCGAAAGGTTAATGCGGTACGTCAGAAATCGGCGCTCTTTAAGGTGAGTTTCTCTCGCTTTCCCGATTAAGACTACTTGCTTATGTGCCAATATGACTCTCTCTCTCTCTCGTTCTTCTCGTTATCTTCCATATCCTCTTCGATCCCTCACCGCTTCCTGTCCCCCAAAGCCCAACTTCTACCGAAATCGCGGTAATGCCACCAATCACTGCGCGTTGGTCGATGGTCCGCGAAGGGAATTACTGTAGTTTATATATATATATATATATATATATATATATATATATATATATATATATATATATATATATATATATATATATATATATATATATATATATATATATATATATATATATATATATATATATATATATATCTGCCTCCGCCTGTACTGAAGTGCGCGCAAAATTGCAGGCAAAACATTATTAGCCGCGTATTGCTGACGGACGAAATCTTACAGGGCACTAAAATATAAGCAGCGGTAATTAGAGAAGAAGAGGAAGTTGAGAGAAGGATGAATGAGAGTCGAGAGAGTATATGGACACACGGAAGGATGGGGACAGGGCGGGGGTGAATGGAATACATGAATTAGTGAGCAGATCGGGGGAATCGAGGACGGGGGCACCTGAGAGGTTTCTTGTCAGATTCACGGAAGACTCACGCGATATCGCAACCTTCGCCTGTGCGTATGTTAGCTTTTTTGGCATGTTGGGGTTCAAAGACTAGAATACTGAAACACGGCCATGAAAGAGCAAGTTAACACTAGCGTATTCATGTGATGTTCAAAGGGCGATAGAAATCCTCCTACGATACTCATTCACCTACTACCCCTTTTCTATTATTGGACAATAAATTGAAACTTCAATTGAACCTGATCGAAAGCTTATTATTGGAAATTAACCGTTAAGAATTGCACTTTGCTTCCGACTTTTGGTAGGCACTTTAGATATTGTAACACCGAAAATGTTCCCTCCCAGGAACAGTAGAGAGGATCGAGTATTTCATATGCTTAAACGTCCTTGAACTCAATGCTTACAATTAGTCTCGTAAAGAACAAAGACGAATCTACCTCAGTGTAAACTGAAACGGAAGAAGAAGAATATATACAAGGAAGAAAGAAAAAAGACGACCAAACGAGAGCAAGACAAAAGAAGACAACTGACGCCGTGAACAGAAAGAGAGAGAGAGAGAGTCATATTCATGAATTGATGAGATGAAAAGTGGAGGAGGGCGAGGAGGAGATGGCTAATGCCTTCATGTGATATATTGCGAAAACAACGAACATAAATAGTCGAAAGATCAAGTGTTATGAGAGGAGCGAGGAGAGGGAAAAGAGAGACTCACTCTTACAATGTGTGAATGAGCGAAGGACAAGGGGATGGGGAGGGCAAAGAGCGGTCTGCTAGAGGGATGCAAGAGATCAGTAGTGACAGGTCTCGGGCTGGGTGGATAATCCATCTGGGAATGCATCCAGATGCATTCCGAGTCCCGGAGAGCAGTCTCAAGAGGCGGTCGACTCGAGGGATGATGCTGGCAAGCGACTAAGGAGGAGTCGACGTCCTAGGAAGGCCTGAATGGAGATGGCTTTCTCACACTTTAGAGGCGACCGCGCGAGCGCCTTCTACTTCTGAGAAAAGGGCTTAGAAAGCGAGGATAAAGCCGCCGCGAACTCCTCTATATTGCCCTAGTGGAGAGTGGAGATCTCCCGGTCGGGTCGGCTATACATCTCCCGGGGCCAAAAGCAAGTGATGAATTGCATAGAAGGCCCCCCGGAGCTGTGGCTACCCCCCCCCCCCCCCCGAGAACAGGCACAACTTATTCGGGGACTACTAGATTGCCATAAGGAACAATGAAATTGCGCAAGCTTATAAAGAATGCAGATAAATGACTCGTTGCTTGTTGTGTTCACTATAGTGTGTTGTTCCGTTCTCCCCTCCCCCTCCTATTCTCTGCTGTCCAATGGGCCGTAGCAACCAAAACCACAACTCATCTACCTCCCCAATGCTCATTACTACCAACTACAGTTACCCGTAGTCTACAGCTCACTCATCAATCTCTGAACGAGACCTCCGGGAAAAAAGAACAGCCAAAGGTTGCCTAGATTCCCTCTCATAAACGTGCCTGCTGCCAGACGGATACATCGAAAAGGTCGAGATTCGTCTAATTTAAGAGCAGAGATAGGGAAAGGCAATAGAGGAAAGGGGCGAGAAGGAGAGGTTAACTGCACGGGCACTGACCAGAGGACATAGAATAGTCGAGAGGGGAGGGGAACGGGGAAACTTAGAGGGGGAAGGGAGGGGGAAGGGTTCATACCTAGAGGAGAATTGGCGATGAAGTATTGGCAGTTTATAGGATAGTTGAGTATGTCGTAGAAGAATGGAGAACTAGAAGAGGGAAAGGGGAGAAGACGGATGGGAAGAAGGGCTCTCTGAGGAGGGTGATTGAGACAATATCCGATTGGGTGCAGAGTGCAGGAGAAAGCGAATCGAGGGACGAGGAAGCAAAGGCCGAGAGCGGAAACAATACGGGAGTTTGTGCTTTGATGAGATGCGCCCTTGGTTGTTCTCATACACAAATATGCGTTATTGTTGTCAATAAGCCTACAATGTTTAAATATCGTTTTCCTTTAGCTGTTATGAAATTTCAAAAGAAAAACTCCAGGAATGTGCATATCATTTACTACTATAAGCGATCATTTTTGTGTGTAACCGTGCTATTAGAGACTGCGAAGAGATACTTACCCGGAGGTTCAGTCGAAGGATACAAAATGATGACGTCAAAGGTTAGGTCGAGGGTAAATACTAGAATGACGAGGGAAGACGACGACGAATAGGGAGGATTGAGAGGGAAAGGAATTGAAGGAGGCGATGATTGAGGTAAAAGATGCGACGTAAACTACAGTGGAGTGAATACAGTAAGGGGGGAAAGGATGACGTCACGAGGGAAAGGGATATATGTATTGACGAGGTACGGGCAGTTATGAATGGAGGGAAAGATACAGTCATATGCTGCAGGTTGGATGAGCAGAGATGCAATGTATGTGGAAAAATAGCTTCCGAGGCCCAGAAATCACGATCTGGCCAGGTAAACAGTATAAGATGAGGATTACGATATAATGAGATTATTACGAAAGGCATTAGAATTTTCATGACATGCGCGTCCACTTCCTTTCCTTTTTAGACCGGATACGAGACTCACGAGGAGGGAATATGGGGAGAGAAGAACGACCGATGCGGACGGCGTGAGGGAAGTGGAGCGGGAGTGAACGAGTTACGAGGGACTCTCCCTCCCTCCCCCTCCCTCGCCCCTCTCTAAGTTCCCTCAGTTACTCTGTGATCACACTTCACTACACTAATCATTGTCCATTGAGGAACTAGAAAACTACTAAAAAATACCATACAAGCATTCAAAATCCGAGCCAGACGACTGGAAGCCAGACTATTCCGAGCTTTTTGAGTCCTTCTTCCACAAGGTGTGCTACAAATTACGAGCATTTCACGTTATGGCCAATGTAGCCTGCTACAAAAGAGACGGAGGGAGTGCAGGTGGACTTAGTGTCTGGAGGAAACTGTATAGGGAAGGAGTCATTAGGGGGAAGGTGTCTGAGGGGGAAGAGAATAAACAGTCGAGGAATAGTCGTTGGGAACAACTGACTGGGGACGGCAGCTGAATTGACGAGAATAGACACCATACACGACAACAATAAAGATATCCCCTTAGGAGAACGGAAGATCGGGGAGAGGGGTATAGGAAGGGAGGGAGCTAAGAGGGAGAGGGAGAGCCCCAGACGCGGTTTGACACGACTTATCCTTACTCAGTTGAAGGGGCGCCCGACGCGATAACACCATTCATTGGTCTCTCGTTGTGGGGGGGAGAGGAACGAGAGTTGATGAGACAGAAGGGGAAGGAGAAGAGGAGAAGAGACGTTCCCACTCGAATACGATACTACTTCCTGTTACACAGTACACATCTGGAGGAAGAGGGACGATCACTACACAATGTACTGAATGTTAAGCTGAAGAGCCAAAATGATTGGGTAAGATGTTTTTCCGTGCGAGAGGGAACATTGTGACTATTTGACGATACAGTGGCAACAACTCGAGACCTTCGGAACCACAAAATGTTTCATCACTCTATCCTCTTTGATAGCAATGCAGCAGAGGTGTGAGGATAGCGCGGAAAGGAGTGGAATCCTGAAGTTATAGAGGTACCGTAGCCAGGGAGGCGTCGTGAGACCAAGTGCAACTTCTCAGCTCTCACGAGGGATCTAATGGCTACTTGTAGAGGCGTAAGTATGCGGCAGGCCTAATAACAGGGATCACGGTGTACCCAGTCAGTGTTGGTAATTAGGGACGCAGTAACAGAGATGTAGCGAGAACGAAGCGACTGCCACAATCATTCGAGACCCAATTGCTGGTGTAAGCGCGAGATAAACTTTAATGGAAACTTCGTGAGCGGTGGAGCTCACTGAGTCTGCAACCAATGTTCAGTACTATCATAAAGAGCCTGATAAGGACGAAATGTATAAAAAAGAAAGAGAAGCGGCAAGGGGATGGGACATGGTGGAAGATAGAGCCCGGTCTCTACCGTACTCCCCGAGAGCCTTCTCCATATCTCCAGTTCTTCTTAAAGTTGTGCCCATCTAGCTCTTCGCTTCATTGAACGCCTCTAGTGACTGACACATGCCACTCTGCGCATCGACGGAGAGACGGAGAGACTTGTCTCACTCCTGCACAAGAATCCGAACGGGGGCGGTCGAGCGGGTAAGTAAAGAGACGTGCGAAGAAGAACGAACGATTGGGGAAGGGAGCGAGGAGGGGCTGGAGGGATAACTCGCTCACATTGAGACGCTTCGATAGACCGGCATCTGAGAGGGTAGGAGGTCTCTCCCGAGGGAAGGAGGGAGGAGAGGGAGAGGGGGGGACAGGGAGAGATCACATTTTGACGAATCGACGTGCGTCTGAAGTCGGCCTTTGCATGCATTATACGTTTGAGGGATGTCTGCACGGATAAAGAGAATGACTCATAAGGAGACAATAGAAGACTTGAGAGAGGAATGGAAGGACGAGACAGGAGGGAAAGATTCCGCACGGTTTTATTATCGACAGCCGACATGGAACACAAAAGACGACGACTCTCCTCTTCTATAGAATGAGAGGCTAATGGGAGGCAAGCTAGAGAATGAGAAGAGGAAGAGGAGGGAAAGAAAAGAAGAGGAAATGCGTTTGTAAGCAGTGAATATGACTCCATGCT
This sequence comes from Micoletzkya japonica, assembly GCA_900490955.1. Classification (NCBI taxonomy): domain Eukaryota; kingdom Metazoa; phylum Nematoda; class Chromadorea; order Rhabditida; family Diplogasteridae; genus Micoletzkya; species Micoletzkya japonica. Next base: position 46,074 of record LS833314.1, read on the forward strand.
TATGGAAGAGGAGGGAAGGGGGTTAAGGGGTTACGCAGGGAAACAAGGGGGAGGGGAGGGGTACCCGATGAAAGAGGAATAACGAGGGGAATACTGTACAAGGATCTTGATGGGGATAGGGCGATCAAATAAGAGAGGGAGAGGGGGTCTACATGGGAAGGGAGAAGAGAATGGCCAGAATCGAGAGGAGATAATGATAATGATAGGGGATAAGGAAGGGGAGGGGATGACACGTATGAAGACTACTGGGAAAGAATCGAGGAGAAGTTAGATAAGGAGGGAAGAGGGGAAGAGTGGAGAAGAAGGAAGATGAAGGACACATGGATGCATGCATAGATGAACAATCGGTCCCGTACCTAGTAGGAAGACAAGAAAGAGGGAGAGAGGAGGAGATATCAGAGATTAAGGCATGACACGATTATGGACACTACAGTAGTCGAAGCAGAATGAGGGATGTAAACAGTGTGGGGATAGCAGTGGAGGAGACGGTAGGCGACTCCTCCTTGGGGGGTACGGTATTCTCGTCTCGAGAGATCTGGGTAGAGGTCCGTTCGAAGTGGCGGGCGGAGAGGGAAGGGGGGACGGGGGTGGA
>LS833314.1:46765-63731 GCA_900490955.1 Micoletzkya japonica
CACGTTGTCGGGGTTTGAGAGTTGAATGAGCATAAGGGGGAACGATCGAAGGTATGATGAAGTTCATTATCGTCTTCTATTCATGGTGTTTTTGGAGAGCCTTATAAATGTTATTATCTGATCGTATCCATTCTGCACTTTAAGATAAATTATTATTATTATTTACCTCCGTGAGAAGGTGGTGGAAGTTGCACAGATGACTCTTGCAAATGCAGTGCTTAGCGAGGGGTTCGCTCGCATTCCTCGAGTACTCGGTAGTACAGCCGATATTGATCTTCTGCAAGGGAATATTGCAAGAAAGCAAGAAAAGTCAGTCTGACACATTCTTCACAGTCTACCGCTCTCTAGCACGTGTCAATCTTCCGTAGCCATTAAATAGTCATAAAGAAGTCCTCTCCAGTCCATTCACTCGTCTGCATGCCTATCCATTTCGCCCTTCATCTGCTCTGTCCTCTTCTTCTTCTCTTTTCTCTCTTTCCCGTTCGTCCTCAGACTTTAATTAGTGTTCCGCGTGTCTTCAATATGAACTCGAGTTCGCCTCGACAAAAGACAGGGGAACTCCCATGGGGCTTGGAAAGGAAACGATAAGATACGTTGTGACGTTGTACTATCATACTCAGTCCTCTCACTCTGTGCTCTGTGTATGTCTCACTCGTTTACTCGTATGGTAAATTATTATTTATACTAACCTTGTCATCGTCCACCTTCAGACAGCCCGCTAGCAGTTCATAACGTGGTCTACTCAGTCCGATGTAGTTTTCGTGGTCAGCGTAATCATGTTGGAACTGCAGCAGATTCTGTATTTCTATGATCTATGTAATCTCTCCTGAACCATACACGTTAATATCTGATTATATTATGATTATGATTTGTTCTAATTTGTTCGGCGGTAATCGCACCTCTGCACTTTCCAGTACAATCTCCGAGGTTGTGTATGAGATGAAGCAGTACTGCCCCTCGCAAGTCGTTGACCTTAAGGAATTAAAGGGAAGAATGATGAAGTGAGAGATTGGACGGAGAGTCCAAAGAACGGTGCTGAGAAGGCGATTAGGCACAAATGACAGCTTCTGCAGCACTAATCGGAAAAAGTAGTTGAGTAGTGGTAGTACTCAACTACTCCTTCCGATTAATGCTGCAAAAGCTGTCATTTGTATTAGCAAATAGAGGGGAAAGGTGAGGGCGGCACAGGAATTGGGTTTGCAGAAGGAGACTGGAACCGAGATTGGCAGGCAGAAAAATGGAGCGTTGTGCAGTGTGTAAACGCATGGTAGTTGAAATAAACTAGAGGTACTTCTTGAAGACTTCCTGTCCGAAGGGCTTCATGGACTTGTGAGCGAGAGAATAGCAGTAGTTCTGCTCGTCCAGACTTCGCTCAATGACATTCTTGATCTGAAATAGTTCGTTTCGTACTACTCACTTGGTGGAATAACCAGGTAGTCTTTCTTATGCCTTCAATTAATTATTCAATGCAGTAATGCAGACTTGGAGTACCTGGTAAGTTCTGGTTGTGTTGAACTCGTTGCAGGCTCCGGAAGGATTAGTGCACGTGCATCCATTCATCACTGTGGTTGGCGTAGCTTCGTATCTCAACATTGCAAACTTCAACTTTTCAGAGTTCTGCCTTGTCCCGAGTTCGCAGAACTTGTTCAGTGTTTCAGCATTCTGATTTGCCATGCATTTCCCATTCCATCAAAATTGGCCCCTTGAAGGGTAATCGCGTGTTATCTCATGCGTTCGACTATTGACGCGGAGAGAATAAAGCAGAGAGCGCGTGATATCGATAAGGCGCATTATCAGTAAAGTGGGCTGCTTTTTAGTCGGGAAAAAGGCATATGCACGTAAGTGGTCTGATTGAAGAGGGGAAGATTGTTGATAAGCCAACAGACCAAAATCTTCCTTGTTAGGAGCGGAAGTGGAGAAACGAAGCAAAATGAATTTGATATGTTGTTGTTCAGTGGCAGTGGAAGACATTGACGAGATGTCATCTTTTCGAGCGCAGTAGATATGTATTCCCGTGAGGAGTTGTGTTGTCACTCCCAATGTGCCTTTCCACAATCCCAATCTCTCTCCCCTCCCTCCGTCCCAGCCTTTCTCACCCTCTCCCACGCTCTTTCTCCCTCACTCCCTCACACTCGGCTGTTAAGCTGTTCTCAACCCGGCAACGACGTGGCCGCGTGGCGCAATGGATAACGCGTCTGCCTACGGAGCAGAAGATTGTAGGTTCGATCCCTACCGTGGTCGAAATCTTTTGCCTGTTTTTACCGTGCACAGATCGGATGTCCCTGCCACTGTGTGTACTTGGGCATTCGTAGGAAACTCTGCAGACGAGGGAAACCCAGTCCGCAACCCTTAATCATATTTTTAAGGGTTTACCTTGTTTTCCATATTTACATAATAATAATGCGAATAAAGCAAAAGTTTCGCTCCCTGCCAAATCTAGTCGTGCTGCTATAAATTATGGATGAGTAATCGCTCAGTTTCGTTGACATTATCGAAAGGATTAAGGTTTCTAAAGGCCCGGTCATCAATGCTTGGAAAGACATGCCGTATAGCATACTCGAGCGTAGATAAAGATAGCATGAGCTAGGAACCCTGCTACGAAAAAAAGTCATATAAAATCATAGATTTGAAATTGAGAAACCACCATTTCATAAAATCTGTCGTTTCAGCGACACTGATCGTGAGTAGAACAGGGTTGATGAAATGACCGATTTTAGATTTTATGAAATTTTTTCCACAGAAATTCCGTAGAATTGATAGCATCTAGCCACTCACCTGTTCCAATCCGTCAAAGTCCACTACGCAATAGTGCCCGGTGCACCTCCTCGGACACTCGTCCCTCGAGCACTTCTCTCCGTGCTTCTCCGAGCAGGCACAGCACTCGACCGACGGGAGACGCGACGGCACAAAGTCCGCCAGCTTAAAAGAGCGCCTCTCATCTTGCCAGCCTAACTTAATAGTAATTTTATCATGCTAAAAATCTGTAATAAGAATATGGGAAGAAATTTTTAATTCAGCAAAAATGTCTATATTACTGCCTGTGTCCACTCTTTTGTTCATTTTGTTTCATTCACTTTGTTTCTTTGCCCGTGTCTCTTTGAAATTGTTTCATAAATATCTATTTAACCGCCGACAATTCACGTTATACATGGGATAGCCATGTTGCGGAATAGTCAAACTTTCTTAGTGATGCAAATTTGAAACAAAAATAGATAATTAAAAAATTTTGGAGGACATCACTCTTCTTTTTGTGCGTTGAAATTCGACACCATTCATGTCTAAACACTACACTATGAATTATAAGGAATCATAAGGGAATATAAGTAATTATATGAATTATAAGGGGTGAATATATGTAAGGCTGTTGTTTGCTCTGTCATACTCTTGTTTCTTGAATCATTTAAACGATGCATTGCGATGCCTAGGTATTCTTTCAGAAATAGCTTCCTTTCCAATCACAAGCCCTTGTCGTTGCTCATCTTTGTCAAGAAACTATTTCGAGGAGGTAATCAAATCATCGATACGTCACAAGAAGAAGGGGAATGCATGCTCTTTTGCCTTAGGGCATCCACTTTTATTTGAACGGTGTGAGATTACCACTGTGACAAATTTCTTGCCTAATGCAGGTTCAAAGAATGAACATATTATTTTTCATGCTTTTTTCAAAACGCGGAGGACCGAAATATGCGTGACTGTTTCAGTTTTTGCAGTCAGACAGTCTTTTACTCTCAGCGCAAAATCTCGTTCAAGCTTATTTTCTCGACTGGAAACGAACGTAATGTGTACAGGAGAATACCAATCGTCCACTATTGCTTTCTTCCTCTTTTTGTAGCGTCCAATTTCTCCACATGCTTTTACGGACGGGGAAAATGAATGAAAAAGGCGTTTGCTGGATTCTTCGCGGAATGAATACAGTTGCGCTTTTCTCGAGGGACCGACGAAAGGGAAAGTACTGCTCCGGCGTAAAAATCAAAATATCCTTCATTAAATCCACGGTATGATGCAAACCTTTGGAAAGCGAAAAAATATTCTGTCATTTCCTAATACGGTAGATCGATGTGCAGCGCACCGCGAATACATTGTCATGATGGAGAGAGGAAAGAAATGGTCATAGACACTAAAGCTAACTTCTATCAACCACCTAGAGCTTCATAGAACTCTGAAAAGAATGAATCGACATTGTTCAGAGGCGTGAAAGAAGAATACGAACAGTCCCATGTAAATATACTGACCGTACTCCTCGTATTGCACTGGTCGCCCTTGCAGAAGCAGTGAATGGTCTCCGAATTCGACGCATACTGGCATCCCTCGATTCCGCCCGGAACGTCGGATATGCAGCCTTTCTGAAGGAATACACAAGTTACGGCGAGGATAAATATTATTTGAGCTAAGACCCTGGAAGAAAGACTCATATAATGTGTAAAACGGAAAGGTTAGTATTGAATAACTGCACTAAAGGAGCCCTCGTCAATCTACCTCTGCGTGGTCTTTTCTGAAAGTGTTCACTCGCCTGCATAATGGCCGTCTTCTCATCGGGGAAGAGCTCGATCTTCGCGAAACAGGCACTGCCCTCGCACATGTCGGAGGGCGAGCTGCGACAGTCGCACTTGTCCGCCGTCACCTTAAGGAATCTTAGTGATTACTAATGATTAATGGGCCTTAATGATTATTAAGAAAGCTCTCTCGCGATTCGTGAGTAACTAGTTATATTTGTACAATATAATTCCCGTGCCCTAGAACGAGAATGCGCTGTATCCCCATCGAGGATGGTTCACTGACAAAAGTCAGGATAGAGCGCAAGCCTATCGAGTGAGACGCGAAGGTTGCGGATCAGAAGCACCCAGACCCGTGTCAGGCTTCTCTGTTCGCTCACAAACTACGATCATCTCCAAATTACGTCCATTAGCTTGCGTATTTTCTCTTGAAGCGAAAGCGAAAGGCTGGTGTCGATCCGCGCATAATTAGCGACCCGCCTGTCGTTAACCTCTATTGCCTCCGCCCAGCAAAACAGCGTGTACCAGTTCCCTCTGATCCCTTCTTCGCCCCTTCCATACCCCATCCTCCTCATCTCTCCATCGGTAACTACTACCCCCCCCCTTATTCCCCTCCTTTGTCTCGCTTCTTCCCTCTTGTCATCTATCCCTGACACGTCGTGCCCTTCTCGATCTCAGTCCGAGATAAATTCCACTGACTCGACCTTGCGTGACATCTCTCTCAACTAACCGAGCCCATGGTTGCTTAACTTGGCAGATAGGACGGGATGCCGTGTTCTCTACTAGGTATTGTCGTAAGCCCTACGGGGATACTCTCACAGCTTCTCCCGTCACAGACAATGACTCTCAGTGGTCGGCTACTAAGCGCGACTCTTTCTTCTTCCCCTTCTTCTTTAACCCAATGAAAGGACTTGATTGTTTACCATTCCAGTGCCTGTAGTCTTGCAGTGAGTAAGGCAAGAATGACATTTGGAGGAGAGCGAAGGTGGGAGGAGGAAGAGGAGTAGGGTGATCACCCGCATTGAACTGTAAGGAGGGGAATTAGGAGGGAGAGGCGAGGGGGAGCGAGGTGAGAGGTAAAAGGGAGGGAGAGGGGGGAAGAAGGGGACAGACTGAGAAGCGACAGATATGCACGCTTGGACATGAAACGGCATGCATATCGGAGAGAGGGAAGAGAGGGGGGGGGACTAATACTGAATTAGCAAAGCAAGTAGGGTGGTATAAGAGGATGAGGAATGGAAGGTACGAGTAATGGGAGGGGCGAGGTAAGAGGTAAGTCGGTTCCCTGTCCAGTCTCTGTCTTCTCCTCCGATGAACAATGCTTACAGACCGGGAATGAGTCTTGTTATGGTTATGGGGGGGGGGGTAGAGAACGACGGCTCATGAGAAGGGAATGGACGAGATTGAGATAACGGCTGTCAATAAGTTGGTGTTGCTGAATGCTTCCGAATAGAGAGGAAAGGGGGGAGTAAGTTACTCTGCGACGTTTCTCCCATGATAAATGGGGGGAAAGAGAGACAAGCGAGTGTTCCCGCTCCGCAGAAAAGATCATTGCGCGCTACTTAATAACTACTTGCTCCCTTGGGGAGAGGGGAGGCACTCTTTCCCTCTCCCTCTCACCCCTCTTCACCATGAACAACCGAAAACAACACCGCCAGAATCTGTTCGTGCTTAGCATGAGCAGTCATTAAGTGACCCTTTCCCCAGCAAAAGCCTCCCCATTAGCTACCTTCTCCATGTAAACACCTGAGTGACCCTCGGCCCTTCTCTTCCCCGTACACTCTCTGATAAACGACGATGATACGGTCATTCCGTTCCAGTATAGTGTGCGACTCGCGTTCATTAGCCCCTTGCCTTCCCTAATTATCTCCCAGCGAGAAGACACCAATCAAGCCGGAGGACCAACGAACAAAGTTTGGCAAAGAAGAGCCCACACATGAATAAGGAAGCGGACGATACTCCGGAGTTCGGAAAGGTTTCGCGACAAATGAAGTTATACATGGAAAGCGTTGGAAAGAGAGAAGTGAGCGTTTTAGTTCGTACGAGAAAGTGACGGATTTAGGTGGGGGGTTAGAGGCTAAAGATAGAAGAAGTATACGAACATGGGATGGAATGGGAGGGTAGAGGAGTCAGAGGGCAAGATTGGATCAGTGGAGGGATGTGCGAGGGAAAGGGAACTGAGGAACAAGGGGAGGAAGGGGTTGGGGAGGGAGAGGGAGGGGGGAGAGGGATAGGGGAGTAAGAGGGATGAGGACTCAATCACGAGAAGAAGAAGTTGACACTGTGAAAGAGTGCACAAGAATGGAAGGGGAATAGGGGGAGGGGAGAGATAGGGGAATGAAAGTAGAAGCGCCCTTGAGAATCGAAAAGTGAATGGCTTAGGGCGGGAGGAGGGGGAATGGGTTGTGGGAGATGTATTGGACGCGGACTATCTGTGACAGAGACTGGGGAACGGAGGTGGGGGGGGGTTAATATGAGATGGGGGAGCAGCTAAGTGGAAGGGCTATCTTAGTAATTTTAAATCGCCAAGGGTGTTCGAGCAGGGCAACTGAGCATCGCTTGAAATCAGCAAGAATGAAATGTTCAGAGACGAAGAGCCTTGTGAACAGAAATACTGCACCTGTTGGTGAGGACTTCACGATATGAGGTTGGTAAGGCGTCTAGGGCTCATGAAGTCTCAAAGAGTGTATCCTAGTAGTTGTAGCAGTTGTTTACTATAAGTTCCGTCGCATCACTGTTTGTTGTGCATGACAAAGTATTTTAAAGCATGAGTATCATCTCGAGAGAGAAGAGCAGAAGCTAACAAATTACGCACACACACACTGGTCTTCTTCCTCCGTCCCGCGTGGACTCATAATTTATAGCCCGAATCGGAGAAGTTGGAGTTGAAAAGGGAAGAGGAGCGGATATGGAGAAGGGAAAGGGAAGCCTGCAGAAGAGGGGGTGATAAAACAGTGAGAGAGAGAGTGTCATAGCAACGATGGGGGAGTGCACTTTTGGGATGGGAATGACGGTGCAGGCTTTGTAGTGTCCATGGTCTCTCCCTCCCTCCCCCTCCCCATTCTCTCGACCTTCCCTCCTACCATGAAATCGAGATTAGTAGACAGGTCGGTCAACTCGTTTCTCTATCCACGTAAGGAGAACGAATACAAGCGCGCGGAGACCTTTTTAGGGATAAACACTGTTGTGAATTGAGCATAAGAAGGGTCTTTAGGAGCGAAGGGGGGAACGATAGGGTGAGGATGCTCATGAAACTATACTACGAGCAAAGTCATCGCGGCCCTGAGGGGGAGATGGAATGATAGATAAGATGGCAGATACAAACAGGTGTGGATGCCTGTCCGTCTGTTCGTCCTTGAGTTGTCTGTCCGTGTGACTACTAGTCTGCTTCAGTGTCCCTCCCGAATGACATCGCGGGTCGCGCGAGTTAGAGAACAATTGAGACGAAGACGAAGAAGCGAAGGAGAAGAAAGAGAGAGAGAGACATTTGAATGAGAGGACGGGCCCGCGGAGGATTCGGGGCTTAGTGGAAGAGGAATGATTGATGGCATCGAGGCCACGTTGAGGGCGAAGAACTACGAAGAATAGCTGTGCGATGAGGACAGAATACGGAAATGAGATGGGAGAAATCGGGGGAGATTACCGCCGCAATCAGTTCTTAGAGCGGCTCCCCACGGAGGAAAGTGTGTCAACCAAAAGAAAGCCTCCTAAAGCGCGCCTGTTTGCACCCACTTCGGGGCAGGGTAAACACGAGAAGAAACTGACAACATGTTAAACCTAATGCGGGGGCTCGAAAGGGGGCAAACCGCTTTCGAGCGAGAGCGACAGACTATAGAGGGAAAGTATAGTCTCCACTCCTTCCTAGCCACACACACACACTTCCATTACAGCTTCGCAGTCGTAAATTCGGAAGCCCCTTTTAGATAGCGAGAGGCGAAGAGCTTCATAAGGGAAGAGATATGACGCTGGGAGGGCTAAGGGGAAGGGAATGAATAAATGAGGTATACGATCAGAGACATAGACAATGCATCATAGTACCATTGGCTGGCTACGTGAGGAGGGCGAAATATGAGCGAGGGACACGAAAAAAAAGAAGAAAAGCGGCTGCGAACGAAACGGAAACAGAGAGCGGAGAGCAGCGCGCTCCTTAATGGCTTGTGGTTTGCGAGGGAGAAAGGAGAAGGGGAGGGGAGGGGGGATAGGGGGGAGATATACTGGAAGGACTAAGGGTCGGAGGGTTATGCCAGAGGCTTTCTCGTCTGATAGAGTCACTATGGCGTGATCGAGGGTAAGATCATAGATTGATCAGCGGTGGGACTCCTATGCACTCTAGGATAGTCTTTACTCAGCCAGAGACTGAATGGCAGCCCTTGGAGAGGCGCACTGTTGAAAGGGAGCTGGCTTACAGTTAACGAGAGCGCTTAGGGTTAAGTACGAAGGAGGAAGGACGGGCATACGGGTAAACGAAGCTGAAGAGGAGAAGAGACAAAAGAAGTGAGAGGAGAGTGAGAGGGATATGGAGAGGGGAGGAATGGTTGGGGGAGTAGGGAGTAGCTGTGATAGTAGTATTCGTCCCTGTCTCTGTATCCCCCCTATCTATCCCTCCCCTCTCTCCCCTAACCCCCCATTCACACCCCTTCCCTGTAGCCCCTCTCAATTTCCACTTTTTACTCGTCTTCTTCTCCCCTCTCCCTCTCCTCTCTCCAATTCCCTCGCTCTTTCTTCCCTCATATCGCTTGTTTGAATAGAGAGTAGCCAATGGCAACTCTACCTTCTCCTCTCCTCTTTTCTTCTCTCTCGCCCACAAAAACGGAGCCACTCAGGAAGCTCTCACTCTCTGTCTATTGAGCTTCTAGCGCTCATTCCGGATATGATACGAGTAGCGAGTTGAGGGGAGACTGTGGGTAACCTTGAGGGAGAGAACTAAGGGGGAGATCTGTACTTAAGAAAGGGACTAATCGAGTTGAGAGAAGGATGAGCTGCGGGAAAAGGGGGGAAAGGGAGAAAAGACGAAGGGACGATGAGCAGGGAGTTGTCCTCTTTGTTGTATGCAAACTGAGAGTGAGCATGAAACGAGTGTGAACTACTGAGAAGGGGAGAGGGAGGGGGGAGACCCCTTCCGGCATTCACGGAAGACAAACAACTAAGAGAGCAGCAACGAACACGCACTTGAGAGGAGCGAACGACCACCCAGAGGGAGGAGAGTGAACGGGAATGAGGGGAGGGGGATATGTGATACTGCATGGTTGAGGAAACAGTTCCGTCAGCTGCTATCTCTCCTACTTTGGACGAAGAAAGCGAAGCGGTTTGAAGAGAGTGCAGACGAAGTAGAAATGAAGTTTTCATCAGTAACAGTTACCGATTGCTTGATCACGTTATAAACTAGGGTGGTAGATCACAGCTCTTATGTATCCACAATTATCTAAACAATAAATAGCTTACCTGATGTGAAATTAGTATAAGCAAATACATATGAGTACAATAAAACTAACATAGGTTAATGATGAAGCTACTCAGGGCAGATGAGAACCGGACCAGGGGATCTCTTGTAGTGTACGGAATGAGAGGGGAAGGGGATGAACAATAGGGAGGCGAACGAACGGGGAAAAGGTGAGAAGAATGCGGTTTGGATGAGGGGATGAGGGGGGGGGGAGTGACCGGGGGGAGGACTGATTGGATGAATAGAGGAAACGGGAAAATGGGGGGGGGGTTATTACCGTATCGTAGCTAGGAAAAGAACGAGGGATAATGAATGGGAGGTGCACGGCATTGTACAATGTCGTTCTTAGGAGCAAAAAGCATATCGGAGAATGAGAGGCTGAACGGAGGTAAAGAGGGGGATTCAGGATTGCCGGGGTTTAGATGACATTATCTCGCATGCATTAGTTATTGTTGAGATTACTGTATATCGAGATGCTGTGAGAGAGGGTAATGGTGAGTGTAGTATTAGGCGATATTGGTAGGTGAGGGATGGCTGCGTGTGGAAGGGCATAGAAGGGAACGGTGATGGCTGGTGGAAAAAGAAACCAGAGAAGGAAATGAAGAGAGGGAAGTAAGCGGCGGTTTGGAGGAGGGTTTGATGGAGAGGGGCGAAGCAGAGAGGGAGGGAGAGGAGGGGGAGAGGAGGGGTAGACGGGGCACACCCGATAGGAACAAGCACGAACACGCATGGACCTTCGCTGACCACTTGACTCGACTGAGCTCTCTCCCTCCCTCTCTCTTTCCCCTCCCTCTCCCTTCCTAGTAAGGAAGACTCAATTACAAACACTCCTACTTGACATTCGTCGAAGCTGATTGGCAATGATCAACTGTGAAGACGCAGAGGGAAAGCATATGTCGGGTAACACTCTGGCAACATTGGGGGGCAACCCACTCAATCCTCTATTTACGAGACATGTTTTGCAATTATACGGTCAGGTTGATAAGCCAAAAATGTATATATTAAGGTAAGGTAAAGCTAACATAGAGTACGTTCTCTATAGTATGAGGAGTACACGACGAGAGCGCAACTAAGAGGGGAAGGGGGGAAATAGTAATGAGATCACGGCGGGAATGAGTGGGTTCTCAGAGTGAATGTGTGTGTGTGTGTGTGCTTTGGAAGAGAAACAAGGTGGGGATAGGTCGTATTGGGGGATGGGAGGGGCTACCTGAGAGGTCAGTATACACCCTGTGGGAACACAAATAGCCTACCACGAAATCTATGATTTCTGCAACCGGTTCATTATGACACATCCTTTCATCGCGATTCTGTACTGCTATCCTTTAGTGATCGATGTACGATAGCTAATTATTGAAATGGCTAATCAGGCTGTAGTATAATACTTGCCACTAAGCTTCAGTCCCCTCCATCACCCTGTCTTCCTGCTCTTCTTCCACTAATCGCTACACAACAAAAGCTGCAGACCACGCTCGTTTCCCCTTCTTCTCGCGTACTTACAATCGTTCCCCCTGCGCAGAGCCAAGCACTTCCCGGATCGTTTTACAGGCTCTCAATCTCTCCCTCCCCATCCCTCCATCCCTCCTTCTCTCCCGTCCCTCTCCCCTCTCTCTATTCCACCCTCGTAAGCCCCTCCATCACTGTTCGTGTGCAAGCTATTGAATGACTCGAGAAACGTTTTCTTATTCGAACCCGATAACAAAAACATGAACAGGCATAAGGACAGGATGATCGGAGGGAATGGAGGGAAGGGAATAGAAACACGCAGAAATGGAGACGATTGGAGGGAGAGAAAGAAAAGATAAGACAAACATGGGAAGATGAGCGTATGAGGTAATATTACGGAGAGGCGTGAAAAAGGTCGTGAAGGGGGGAGAGGGGAAGAACAAAGGTCGATCACTCGAGGGGGGCGAGAGAGACGTCTGAATGGTAGGAGTCGAAAGAATTCCCTAATGAATGTTTCTGGTTAATCTAGTTTGCTTTGAGATGTACATTTCTGCATACATTAATGCATCGTTTTAAGGGCTAGTTGAGGAAAAGCAGAGGATGTACGTTTTTGGAGCACGTAAGGAGTATGTTCAGTACGCACCCTGCTCACGGGGTCCATTCGGGTTCAGCTCCGCCATCTCGAAGTCCCCTACATCGTCTTCCTCAGCATTCTCCTATAATCACAGTCACTTTTACAGTTGTTTTCGAATAGATCAAGTGTTTTACAAGTCTTGTGCAGAAAGAAATGCCTAAAAGTGGAATGCGGAATCGTTATCGGATATACCAAGTACAGAGCGTAGTAGCGACATGCGAGAATGCAGAAGAGAAGGAAAAGGGAGACGATGAGAATCACGACAGCGATTAGCAGAAAAGGCATGTTGAAGTCGTCGTCGACTGTAACACCACATCTTTCGATCCCCTTTTTGGATATGCGAGAGTAAAAGTCACCCTTTTTGAATTTAAACAGTTTTCATGCTATAAAGACTGCGATTAATGAATTGTCGCCCTTCCCCAGTACTCACTTGGTTCATACGAGACGGATCCAGCAGGGGCCTTGGACGAGGTGACAACCTCTCTGAGAGAGTTGCCGAGTTCCATGGGTTCGTACATTACGAGACTCTCCACTAGCGAGCAACTAGCGACTGCTTACAATACTTAGATGGATAACTCCTCCCGCCGCCTGTACCACATGCCACTTCTCCGTCCTTTTGTATTCCTTTACGAGTGCCTCGACGCCTTCTATTCAATGGCTTGCGGAGCGAGAAGCTCGTTTGAATTTGAACGAGAGACGGAATACTGTAGGTTGAAATCGAAAAGGGAGAAGTGGTGGTAGTTGTACCGCGGCCCTTTCCGTGCTCGCACGAATTTTCCTTATCTCGTTCGTTGTTCGATCGGCTGTATGAACGAGATAAAGACGTAGACTGACCAGAAAATTTCTATTATCGATGCTATTGATGCATCAACGCATGAAAGATATCGATGAAGAGGATATGGATAGGTAAGAGAGGTGCGTGGGACTACACGGATGTTTGATGCCTGCTTGCCATCAACGCATAAACACATTTGTTTCTATTTTGGGATATTCATTACGTCCTCAAATCAGGTTTATTTGCAAAATTAGGAACATTTAGTGAATGCTAAAGCTCACCGGCTAATGCAGAGATAGTTGATCATTAGTCACAAGGGTAGCTTGATAAGAAAAGGAGGGTTCCTGATACAGACAGAACAGTCGGTACTATGCCCGTCCATGCTGTGTACTTTTCCCTCTTCGTACTTCTCCTCTGGTGTTCGGAGTCCAGTGGAGCTACTTCTCAGATGGTAAGCCATCTCATAGTTGGCACAGCAAATCATCGTTTCAGAACCAATATGGATTCAAACTAAATTTTACAATTGATACATCGAATATACACTATCATGGTAAGACGTTGGCAGCATTTGAAAGCAAATGATTGTAGCATTCGGGCCTTACAATGCTGTGAAGTTATGTATACGAAAAAGCGCCGCGAATGGCTGTGATGTACTAGAGGTTAGCGTTTTCTCAGACACAATTCTTTATCTACCGCTTATTTCAGCTTCACATGAACATATCGCTCGAATCTCTACCGGACAGCCTCGATATCTTCCTGGCTTCTGACCACTTCCATAATGAGGTACGATAATGTCTCTCTAATTCAATCTCTTATCACACTTTCGACTCGTAATGCGCTAGTCCTTTCTTCTATATGTTTAGTCTACTTTTCTTTATTAACTATTATTGGCAGGGTGAAATCGAGATCGAAAAACAATATGAAAAGTTTAAGGCAAATTACTAATATTGTATACATAAAAATATTGTTTTGATGTGTATTTCATCAGAATGGTGCCTATCTCTTTTAAACCTCCAAAATCCCACCTTGTCATATTTCATTGCTCTCTAAAATACTGCTTTTGTAACAAACCCCGCTATTTATCCCAGACCGTTTAATCCCATTTCAGATCCTTCGTTTAGACTTTTAAATTAGAGAACGAAACCTGAAATGTTCATTGGAATTTATACGTAACACTATGATTGTTAGTATAAACTGAACATTTCCTTTGTTAGAGTATTCCTTTCCAAAAAGTGTTACCTGATAGGGAATAATCTTGATTAAGTACTTCACGGCCGAGTCTCTTCTCCACTTTCCCAATATGAAGGTCAAGTGCCGGAAGTGTAATGCTACAGTGCCGTATCTGCGAGGGTCAGCTTCGTGGAATCTCAGAGAGCGACTTCTCATCGTCTCATTCGTGAGTCTAATTGATCTCCGTGCACGTCATTTGTATTTGTGAAATTGGATCTCTGTAAGTTGTCTCCTCTTTGCACTGATACCAAGCAGTGCGGTCCATTCCTCGTTTTTATCACTAAGTAATTCCGTCCTTCCCTTTGCTGATACCTCATATTTTTATCGGTCCCTGATAATTTGTAGGTGGAGGGCACTTTAGTCATACACTACTACATACGTTTGCAGACACTTCAGGATACACAACAATCTTTCAGAAGAAAACGCACGGAGGAATTGTCATATGGCCGACGATAATAATACGGTCACAATGCGAAGACGGATCTTATGGAATGAACTGTGATCAACCGTGCTTTGCGAATTCCAGGTTTGCAAAGCTTGGTTGAGAGACGGAATAAGGAACGCAGGTACGCATGCGACCTGGATGGACGCAAAATAGAGCTAATTAACGTAATCGATTCTACGAAACACGAATTCTCTGTATGCTCACTCCATTCTTTCAAGATCTAAAAGTGCTGTTCAGTATGCGCTGTTCATCTTCCCCGGCATATTAGCATTTATCTTTGGTGTAACGCTATGCATCGGTCGCCATTAATCGATCACATGCGAGCGATCCCCTTCCAATCTAGTCATTCTCTCCCGTTCCTATGTCACGCCTCGTCTTCAGTCGCTTCCTATTCTCCGTGTGCCTAAGTGGCCTTCCTTTGTCTCTCCCTCACGATATTACCTGTAGGACGTTACATTGTACAGTTTTTACTCCCTACCCCTACATATTCGATCGTTCTCATTGATACTGGCCAAGATACTGCTCATAGTTGTATAAAATACGTAAAGTAGCTCAAGTCATGTTTGCTGCAATGAAAACATACTTGACAAACCTAAAAGAGGAGAAGGACAGTTGGCAATCTCATTTTACCTGTCAAGTGCCAATTATTGAATGGGCGAGGTGAGTGTATTGCAATAAAGTTAACCGCAGAGCAAAGGTGTGATGGCTGACGGTCACTCGAAGATTATTGGTAAGTATGCTAATGGCTACTGCTGCTAATTTAATGGTTTCAGTGATTCTCGGCACAACAGTCTTCTTTCTTAATCATTGCAAGTGCCTTCCACCCGACCATGTCCTCTAATCGCTTTATGTTCCCGTTTCCTTCCTACTGGGAACTATGTTGTGCACTTCGTAAGTTCAAAAATACCCGAAATAGTCAGTAATTTTATCTTTTGCATATAATCTTTTACCAGGCTTCACTTTCTATGCTACTTCACTTGACAATTAACTGTCGAACTTTGCAGAGCGATGCAATGTATTCGCGTGTGCAAGGAAGGAGGTAAGTGCTAGAGTTTATTAAGGAATGCAAAAAGGCTACTCTCTCAGAAGCATGAGAATTGTCCTAGGGAGGAGCGTAATCGTCGCCATTCCCTCGTAAACATCGCTCCTCAATCCCTTCCCCTCGCATCGATCGGGGTTCCCGATGAGCGAGTCCCTTTCCTGTATGAGGACGAGCCGACTGTCGAAGTGGTGAGAAACTATGTATTACGGCTCCTCCACTGTTTCTCAAAAAGTCTTACATATGCTCTTTAACAACTGTTTAATTTGCATTTTCTTATGTATTGCATAAACTAATTATGCAATCTACGGACGAGCTAGTCCCAACTGCATTGCAAGGTGACGGTACTGAACAACGCCAGGGAGCGGAGAATGGTCAAACAACGTGTGTTTTGTAGACTGTATGGCTAATGATCAAAGATCAAGTAAATCTATTTCCGAATCTATTTCAGCGAGTCTCTCGTGAGTCCCTCCTCGCCCTCCTTCCCTTCCTGCCCTCCCGTCACTGACGTCCTCCTTTCTCCCTCTCCTTCCTCCAACTCCTCTCCACTCTCCATACCGTCTCCCATTCCTCCTCTTCTCAGCTCTTTTCCGAGTTTTGCGCTCAAAATGCTGTTATGGAAAGGGGAACCGAAAACGAAACGAGGGATGATAGACTATCGAATGAGGCGGCCAATCACTTGCATTGCTTTACATATAGTCTAGTGTTCTTGATGTACCTATGTAATGATTTAATAAGTTTACCTTGAATGTGTTGCAAGCAAATGAAAGAGATTACCGGTGGAGGTCGTTCGGTTTACCTCTTCGTCAAACGTTTTCTTGAAAATACGACATCTAACCGAAAGCAATTTGTGCTTTCGTGTACCACTACCACTGTGTATAAAGTTCTTTTATCCTGACAAAAAGTGAAATTATAATAGCCTTTTTCATGACGAGTATGAGAGACTTTTTAAAATTTTAAATTCAAAACAGGCTCTTATTGCTACTTCAAAATTCAATTAAAAAACTTTTGGATAATCTTTATTATTATTCTGCTTGCAGAATTTACGACACTTGCCTCCCTATTACCTGGTTGCCCTGATTTGTAGCTCGACCTGCAGCTCGAGCTACACTATGCATTTTTGCTTTGGAAAAGATGAATATGGCTGTGATCTCAGGTCAAAAAATAACAGAGAGAGAGCGAGAGAGCGAATGATTAGCCCCGCAGTAAACGCTCGCAAATAATTGGGATACTGTAGGGATACCGTATTTACGGAAGCACGACAGAGATGCTCGTACATAATTCGGATACTGTAGGTAATACCGTATTTACGGATGCACGATATAGACGCTCGTAAATAATTGGGATACGGTAAGGAATACCGTATTTACCGATGCACGATAGAGACGCTGTTAAATAATTGGGATACTGTAGGGAATACCGTATTTACGGAAGCACGAGAGAGACGTTCGTAAATAATTGGGATAC
>LS833314.1:66743-79057 GCA_900490955.1 Micoletzkya japonica
GGATACTGTAGGGAATACCGTATTTACGGATGCACGATAGAGACGCTCGTAAATAATTTGGATATTGTAGGAAATACCGTATTTACGGATGCACGATAGAGACGCTCGTAAATAATTCGGATACTGTAGGGAATACCGTATTTACGGATGCACGATAGAGACGCTCGTAAATAATTGGGATACTGTAGGAGTACCGTATATACGGAAGCACGAGAGAAACGCTCGCAAATAATTTGGGATACTGTAGGGAATACCGTATTTACGGAAGCACGAGAGAAACGCTCGCAAATAATTTGGATACTGTAGGGAATACCGTATTTACGGAAGCACGAGAGAAACGCTCGCAAATAATTGGGATAATGTAGGGAATACCGTATTTACGGATCCACGATAGAGACGCTCGTAAATGATTGGGATACTGTAGGGAATACCGTATTTACGGGAGCACGAGAGAAACGCTCGCAAATAATTGGGATACTGTAGGGATACCGTATTTACGGAAGCACGACAGAGATGCTCGTACATAATTCGGATACTGTAGGAAGAGAGGAATACGTAATCGAATGCAATTAACACTAATCGAGTAAACCTCTCGTGTTTGCATATGATAACGCGATAATTCCCTATTATCCTATTCTCCCCTCTCCCCTTCCTCCTCCTTCATTCGTATCTGCGTCAACCTGCTAGTCGGTCGGGACGACTTATCCTCTCCTGTCAGGTTAGTTTACGAGAAGCACGGGAGAGGAGGACGAAAATTAGAGGGGGTACTGTAAGGAATACCGTATTTACGGAAGCACGAGAGAAACGCTCGCAAATTCCTACAGTAATTGGGATACTGTAGGAATCCTGTAGAACGAGAGAGGCGAACGAAAATAATCGGGATACTGTGGGGAATACCGTATAGCGAGAGAGGCGGAGGAAAATAATTGGGATACGGTAGGAAATACCGTATGTACGGATGATACGGTAGTTTATACCGTACATACGGATACGGAAGTAATTGAGAGACGCTATTAAATATTTGGGATACGGTAGGGAATACCGTATATACGGAATTACGTGAGAGACGTTAGTGAATAATTGGGATACGGTAGGGAATACCCTATATACGGAAGTATGTGAGAGACGCTGTACGGAATTTCTGTAATTGTAGCAGCGCTAGCGAAATCCTTTGAAATAAATTTAATACTACATGAATTAGAGTAGTAAATTGTAAATGAAAGTCAAATGTTTTCAAAGACTAATTGGTAGGCCACAAAAATATTTTAGCGATATTCACATTTCAGTATGGATCCTATGAGCTTCCAAGGAAGACTCCGCATCTATCACCACTGCTCTAAGGTCGTACGACTTGGCAACATTCTGGTACCGTTCCTCCACGTCTTCTTCTGCTTCTACCTGAGAAGCAAGCCGCGTAAGTAATGTAGTACGTAAGGGGAGAATGTGTTGAGTGAGAGGAAGGCACTAATATTCGAGAATTAGTAGAGAAAGTGCAGTTAAGCTGCTATACAACGATTACCCCACCCTCCAATAGAAACCACTTAAAAGTTAGGTATCAGGTCGCTTCCTCGAGAAGAGGTATCTCGGCTACGTGCTGAGCCAAGCCTACCACAAGGAACTCATGGTATTGATGGCGAAGAATTTCGATGAACGTAATCTGAGTCAGATCGTCAAGACGAGTACGAAGCTTACGGTACGAATGTAGGGGTGAAAAATTATAGCTTTTTAGAGTATGTGGAGATACTAGCCATTGAATAGACTCACAAACAGCGTTAAAAAATATTACAGGCGATCCTGAGCTCGGAAGTGCACAAGTGGTTAGCCGAAGAATATTTTTGAAGATAAATCTTTCGAGAAAACAGTCCTCATGCAAACACATTAAAAATTACAAGAAAAGACATCTTCTGAAAACCGTTATATTAGTCAATCAATTAGAGGAAGATGATGGGACACTCAAATACTGACTAGGCCGTTTTACCGGGGGTATGACAATTTACTTAGTCTTTTTCACCCTCTCTATCCGAGAGACCCACTCATTCCATCCGTGTGCCAGCATCGTGTCTCTCCTTGACGGAGTGATTCAGCCGTACATTCAATGTGGGAAATTATTTCGAGATTATTTGCTCAGTTTGAAACGAAGCTCAACATAATGTCAAGAGATAATCTCTAAATAATATTTAACTGTTTTGGGTCTATTCACCAGCAAACCTTTTGCTACCACGGGGATTAGAACCCGCGGTTGAACACCAGTCAACTCTTTTGCACTTCTTCAGGAAGTCTCTAACGGGCCTACTGATACTTATCTGATTTCTAATGGATAAAAAATTTTCTGAGAGTTCCACGGGGTTCTACGGGCTCTCTTCTACACCTTTGTCCCTTTCGTACCTTATTCATTTCTGACCTGCACTACCTTCAGAAACGGAATGTAGCAACGGTTGCTCCATCCTAGATTCCCCATCATTCGTAGCGATTAAACGCTTTGTTTCTAGCTATTTCTATTTGCGTCACTCTCCGCTGTGTTCTGATCGTTCTTTCAGTGCCTTCCCCCTCTGGCTACCCCCCGCCCCTTCTTTCCCAACCGTGTCTCTTTATACCCCCTCCCATCCCCACAGTCGTTTCCTCTCGTCCTCCTCCCCCCTTCAGTCCTTCATTCTCCCCTCCATAGCTCGTTATGTTCCGTGCTTATCTCCTTTCAATAACCTCTCCATTTTCAGAAGAAATCTACGCTCTCATGGATTCGGCTTCTTTTCCTACTGTGTACGAGGATAAGCCTGCATCCCTGTATGGTCAGTCCGCGCTTCACTATTGCCTGAAGAGCTCGAAGCCAATATCCTCAACATAATATATATTTATCATCATGCAGAGCATGCAACGGCAGTCAATTACAGGATATTGGAAGAATATGGAATAAATCTAGTGCTTTTGACAGACTCATAGAGTTCTTGATCGATTCTACGTAGACTAAATTTTACAGTAATCCCTTACTTTCGCAGTTGACTCGATCGCTCGTTTGGATAGTGAACCAGGCAACACGAGAGAGTCCCTTCGCGAGATTCAATGTATGACCTTCTCTATTCATATTCTCCATGCTATTAAACACTTCTCATTGCACGCCCTCTTTGCTTCAGGAACAGACCTTCTCACTTGCTTTTTAATATTTTTTCATAAGAAACTTTCGGTAGCAATCATGAACCTTTTCCAGTGGAGAGAAGAAATTAGCAGAATGTGTGCAATCTCTTCGGACTCGGTCTAGCTAACAAGGTCTACGACATCGAAAATTCTCGCGGTGGATACTACGGTTCGTTTAAATGTCCTATTTGTTTTATAGTGTGAACAATCTAAAATCCTAAATGCTTGCATAGCACATTTCCTAATTTTGAATGAAATTGATTTCGCTCGGAAAAATTCGCAAATGTGCAATCAAATTTTGCGAATAACAGCAGCACAGCTTTTACGCTTATTTTACGGGCCTATAGCTTGATTGTTTGAGATGTGTGTTCAGAACCCCTCCAAACATTCGAAGCCAACGATAACTTCTTCGATATCGATCGATTCACCGAAAGTCTTGCCGACTACATGAACAAGGGACTGAAAATGAAGGACGGATGTAAGTTGCTTCTTTCAATTTCGATAAACAAACTTGCAAGACGTTTTTAATAGATGCTAAAGCATCTATTGCCTGATAGTTCAATAGAGTTTGTCAAGAGATAAATGAAGATAGAATTTATTTAGATCCGGAAGAGAGAGAATTCCAAAGATTTGGAATGAAAAAAGAGTGGTAGAGACAAAATAAGAACAAACCACGAAAAGAGATAACAGCGTTAGAATAAAGTGTCGAATACACTAATTGCAATCAGTTTTTTTCAGACACGTCAGTAGTCTCCGATGTTTCGTACCAAGAGGACGGATTCCTCTCATACAATCTGACTCTCCCTATGACTGATAAGGAAAAGGACGCGTATGACTTCAAGAAAAGGCCGGGATTTGAAGAAATGCTAGAGCCGGACTCAATGGAGAGCAGTCTCTTCGAGAATCACTTGAACAGGACCTATCTGCACTGTATGCATACTACTTATAATACTTATAGATAGCTATAATCGAACTATACAATATAACGTAATTAGGTATATCTTTGTTGCTTATCAGGCGAACCCATGGACTTGCACGATGTTCTGGACGGACTCTTGTTTTCTCACCCGGATGCGTTCTTTCCTAAAGTACAAAATGACGTCATGTACATGTCACAAGACGAGTTCGATAACAGAGCACAGAGGGCGGAAGCAAGGAGAAGGAAAATGAAGAGAATGGAGGTTAGTAAGTGCTCTACGCACCTCTGGGGCGAAGACAAGTCGTGGCACTTATGACCGAGTCGTTAGATAATCCTTCAATATAAAACATTTTATCTTTCAGGTATCCGAATACGACGGAGACTTCGAGTCTGATAAGTCTGATCTTCCCGAAAGATTCGCATCGACCACCATTGCTCATCGCTCCATTAAAGACTTGCGCCCCAGGACTCCCGAATCCGATCTTCAATCCACTGTACATTCTGATGAGTCGCCGAACTTCGAACACTACTCCTCGGTTAGCCCGATCTGAATAACTGAGATAGAGGCATACAATTACAGATGAAATAGTTGGTTCGGTTAGAATAACCAACCAAGTTGTTTCGGAGTAGTTCAAAATTTTTGACAACAGTACCCTGTTGTAGGCTGATCTCGACGAGAAGGTTGCTGAGGAACCTTGTTCGTCTGAAGCCAAGCCTTACAAGTCCATCAACTTCACTCCTCATCGTGATCGCAGGATGAAAACTGAGAATAATACGACGGTTGGTTGCACACAGCAGATTGCTGTTCATTATGTATAGCACCTATAATTATCTAAGCATGAAGCTTTCCTGTTTAGTATTGGATAGTCGAATGAAATCCCTCTTTATCTAAACTGGGCACCGAAATAATACAAGGATGTAGGACAATCTATGAGTTGGTAATTTGAAAGACGATAGGCTAAAATGCAATGAAATCCTTGATTTAATCAAAGTGCTCATATTGTCCTCTCAGAGCGGATACCACAGCTATTATGGATTCTGCAACGAGGGATTGTACAGCGATGAAATGTACAACGCTCCACTTCCTAAGGTAGTATCGCACTGGCAATTTGTATTACAAGTTGTTTCGAGGGAGTTAAAGGGAGTCTAGGGAATTTCGACAACAGTACCCTGTTGTAGGCAGATCTCTACAAGAAGATTACTGAGGAACCTTGTTCATCTGTCTCCAAGCCTTACAAGTCCATCAACTTCACTCTTCATCGTGATCAGAGGAGGAAAACGGAAAAGGATACGACGGTTGGTTGCACAACGCAGATTACTGTTCAGTGCAGTCATAAAGCTTTTGGATACGATAGTCCAATGAAGTCATTCTTTATCTTATACGCATATCGAAAATACAATGCCGAACGGGGTTAAATTAAAAGGAATAGTTGACTTATTCGAAGTAACCATACTCTTCTCTCAGAGCGGATATCACAGATATGATGGATTCCACAACGACGGCTTCTACAGTGGTGAAATGTACAACGCTCCATTTCTGAAGGTCGCATCGCACTGGCAATTCCCATCGAAGAATCAGCCAAGTCAACGGAAGAATGATGTAAGATTTTCTCAATTTTTCAATTCGAATTTTCTCTAGTTTTTTTCTTCTTCAGTCCAAGTCGCGCTCCTTCTTCAAGCGGGCGAAGTTCCTGATCAGAAAGAAGAGTTACACGTTGTGGGAGGAAAATGAGAGTACTACGCCAATCCCATCCAATTAGTTTATTTCGCTTTTGATATTTAGCATTTGCCAAAGAAGTAAATAATATAAGTATACTATTGATTCAGAGCATCCCGATATTCGTCCTGCCAAGTCGAGTCATTTCTCTCCACTCCTCTCGAAGTTCAAGCCGAAAGATTCAAGCGAAATCCAGAATTAGAATAATTGGCATACTAATACTTATTGGATCGACATTTTAACTCAAAATTTCTTGTGATATTATCTTGTGGAATCATAAACATGATTTCATCTCATAAGGATTTTTGCCGGTTATTTTATTTTGTGTTATGCATTTTACGAGTACAATGATAAACGATGATTATGACATGAATTTACTACTTACTATCATGTGATACGTCCTATCTGTACGTATGTCTGTCTGTCTGTGTGTGTATGTGTGTGTGTCCTTCCGCGAATTTTTTGACCGGCATAACTCATTTCTCGTTGAAGATATCGTAAAAAGTTCAAAAGTGACTACTATTATCTTTTGAATATCTCGAACACATTTTTGTCCGATTTTGAAAATATGCCCTCAGGGCTGAGATATATCGATTTTGAGAAAATTTTCAAAAACGCTCAAACTTTGCCAGAACGCGTTTTAGAGCACGGGGATTATTTTCGGAAAAATTACCTTATAAAAAAACAGAAAAATTTTGGCCTCCGGGCACCCCTCCCCCCTCCCATGCGCGCAAGGAAGCGCTATGCCCCGACCATCCTAATACCGGAAGACTTCTTTGATCGGAACGGACGTGAAGGGGTTGGCATAGCGGTTAGTGGCCTTGTCTATCAAGCAGATGCTCGCAGGTTCGGATCCCGTTGGGGTCAAGTTATTTTGCTGATTTTGCGCGACTGCGGGGAAACCTTTTTTCCCATAATATCGTGATATCTGACCTATAAACGCTTTGGTTAGTAATTTTGAAACAAATTAAACACTATGACTGGCTTTTTGTGGGTACTGTTTAGAAAACAGCGATAGGAAAATTACTGCGTCAGATATGTTTCACTTTTGATGCCGCCACTTCCGCACAGACATTTCCGCACACGGCGTTTCGGGCTCATCGAAAACCAATAAAAACAGTCCATATGTGTCTCTTGGTACGAATTACAAAGAAACTGCAACATAGATGGGCAGGGTTTGCGGGTAGGCTACTGCAGTGGCCCTCACATGCGCAAAGGTCGAAAATTTTAGCGGACCAAACGTATCCAGTAAGATTGTGACCAAACGTATCCAGTAAGATTGTGCGGAAGTCATTTTGTGCGGAAATGTCTGCACCCCGTTTCGCATGCATCGTTCTGAAAAGTTTAATAAAGAGGGAGGAGGGTAACTAGCCGCAGACCCCTGCAGAGGTTCACAGGTTCCTACGTGTAGAAACGACGAACGTAGTTGGTTACGGTACACTACTTAGTAGAAAACTAATAATTCATTCTACATAACCTCTTTTCTCAGAAATATACGGGAATGTCCGTTGTGATTCCAAATCTAGTGGGATAAACTGATAATGTATTTGTACTGTTTGACCAAGACGCCTGCTTAATAAATGCTTAGGCGGTTCACGAAGCATGCCGCGGGAGCGCTGCGTTGTGTCCAGGAGCGAAGCTCCTGGACCACATAAGCAGAGCGACCGCGGCACGCTTCGTGGGCCGCCGGGTACCGCGTAGTTACACTAGTTACTAACTGTACATTTTGAGCTATGGCATGCACGCCGATTTAGAGAAGGCGAAATCATCTTTTCAGATGGTTTGACTTGGTAGTGTGACACTACCTTATACTGCTCGATCGTATTTTTATGCATTACCAGTTCCACCATCTTTTTCGTTGGCCTTGTATTCACACTGTGAACCAAGTATATAACCATCGCTCAAATCGCTAGCGATATTTATCACTAACCTTACATGCTCGACTCTATATTAGGGTTTATCGTCATACCGAATTTCATTACTTAAGATGATCGCCATTGTTCTACTTGGATTGCTCTCTTTCATTGCTTCGAAAGCTTCAGGACAGTGCGCAGTTTATGATCACTATCTGTATGTCACGTTGTCCTATCGCAGTACCTCCTTCTTTTTTCAGATGTCCCTATTACCAAAAGGAAGGGTACTGTCAGAATTATCCGGCAGCGCAAATGGCGAAGTCGTGCCCTAAAGCGTGCAATGTCGCAATGTGCAACGGCGCCCCGCCGCCTCCACCCTCACAGGGATCGGGACTCTGCGCTTCATACGATCATCCTACGTGAGCTGAAGACCGCATGCAATTATAATAACACACCTTCCGATGCCTTTCCCCAAACGGCATTCAGTTGTCCGCAGTTCGTAGCTGGAGGAGGGTGCGGCCTGCACAGTCAGGATGTCCTCGCGGGTACGTGTCCCGTCGCGTGTCACGTTGCCAAGTGCTCCGTCCGTCTGCCTCCCGCCCAGTCGACAACAGTCTGCGCCGCCTACGACCACCCCACGTATCTTGCTCATCTTCCTTGCACACCAATCTCCCCTATCTAGTCTAGATGATAGGCCCATCAATTGCAGTTGTGTGAACGTGAAAGCGGCGGGAGGCTGCGCTCTGTACAGCCAGGAGGCCCTCGCCAAGTCGTGTCCCGTTGCCTGTGCAGTGGCTATGTGCTACAAAGGCCCTCCACCGACGACGACGACAACCAAACGACCGGTCGTCTGCAGGGACCAACCGGGGTAGGCACACGCTTAGCGAGACCTTGTGGAGCACAGTCTACACCGACTGGTTAGGGTATATTTGAAGTTGCGCAGGCCACGTCGCTTCACTTGAAAAAAAAGCTACGTGGAACAATGCGTGAATGGCAAGAATGTTATCAGACCTGTTTTAAGAGCCTGCTACATGGCACGGGAAATGGGTCGATGCAACTCGGACGACTTCGCGATGTACACGTGTCCCATCACGTGCAGCCTTCCCCACTGCAGTATGTTCTGGACCACTACACGGCCTCCCGCCACCGCGCCCCCTCCACAAACAACGACCACGCAACCAAGCACTACAACGACCGTTGATCCCAATAAGGACACTCTTACGACGTAGGTATTTAGTTAGAGAAGAATACGATTCATCGATTTCAGATGCAATCAAATGATGAAGGACTCAGCGTACTGTGTAACCGCGCAGAGTAGCGACCTTAAGCGATACTGCGCTGATTCGTGCAAATTTGAAAGTGTACGATGATTATTAAGTAATGTCTTTAATTATCTTTTCAGAACCCCAGCGCTGACCCCAAAGCTGATTGCGTTATCTACACGAACAATGCTCAGAATAATGACTTCCAAAGGGGACAGATCGTTAGTAAGCCGGCGCTTGATCAGCCTATCGGCTCGGGAGTAAGACATGTTTCTAACTGAGAAGCGTAATGATGTAATTCAGAGACTAGTACAATATGTTTATGTTAAAGACGGAGCCAAACTCACTCTGAAGCAAACAGTGAAGTCGATGAAGGCTCCCGAACTGTATGAAACTATTGGGCTAAGTTTTAAATAGCACAATATTTTTAGTCTCGAGATAAGTGGAGATTCAACATCCTTCCAAGAAGTATATCGCAACTCCTATAACGATGCTATGACGCTCTTCTCTTGCCAGTGATAACGATTTGTTCTGTGCTTTTTTATTCAAGCCAATTCTGATAAGCATTATCTTGTGTTCTCACCAATGAAAGTTTGGAAATGGCACCACTCATCAACTGATTAAATAACTAGCAGAACCATTTTTTACTATGTGCGCTCATCGCACTGAGCACATCGATCTCCCTCTCTTTATTTCCAGTTTTCACAGTGGGGTGTTTAGATAGTGTTTCAGTTTTATGAGAGTAAAAGCTCATTTAGTCATTAGTCATGTGATGGCTTATTTTAATGATATATCGTCTTGCAAGCAAATTCGCGTGAATTGTTGAATTTCAAAGTTTAAGACACAAATGATGACCTTGAAGTTATGCTTGTAACAGCTATATGGAGGACTAATGCAATTTGAAATATTGCTTTTATCTCTTTACTAACAATGAGGCAAACATGTGTGAAAACAGAGAGTGAAGGAAAGAATGGCGTCTTTGCGTTATTCACCGGTGATAAAAGTCGTCGACAAGATTAGAGAGATTCAACTTTGTATGAAGCATAATTAATTGTAATTTTGCTTTTACTTAAAAGACGGTGTTGAGAGGTCCAGCTAGTTCTACGAAATATATCAGCCCACAGGGCTAGGTGCACTGACAATGAGAGTGGGGATGAAGAGGATGAAGGTTGTCAGGCAGAACGAAGAGCAGTATGACACACGGCACATGCACGACAATACAACGAAGTTCGGTTGCGAATGATGACGAAATTCGCGTGGAAATGCACGTAGTGAATCGTCAGTAGCATCATTTACAGCGAGATAACAATGGTACATCTAAGATACGTACGTGGCGGCTAATCGTACGCATGCATAGCTAGTCGAGTGGTCCGCGGTGCGCGATAGATATGAAAGGGGAAGCAGACCGAGTGAGGGCGCTAATGACAAATACGCTGTCTGTGTCTAGTTCTTCCTTGTCTAAGCAATGTTATGGTGAGATACACTAACGTATGAGAAGAGGCCCGTAGCGATGGCTGAGAGACACCTATGAAGAGGGGAGGAGAGGATCGGGGGGATCGGGGGGATCAGAAGATAGTGCTTTGCTGGTGCAGCTTCTTGACGCTCATCGTCCGTCGATGGTGTTGTATGCACCCGAAGGAGAGAAGGTCACGGAAACACCGGCGGAAGTCTCCGTTGTACATCGTGTAGATGATCGGATTCAGCACCTATTATAAATACTTTTGGGTTTGAACGTGGTTCAAGATTTAGTAAATCCGGGATGCTACTTAAAAACGTGAGAGGTGGAAGTAGAAGCAGGTAGCTTTCTGCTAAAACCAATGCGCGGACAAACTTACGGAATTTGAGTATCCCAGCCACAAGAAGAATTCTCCGAGAACTCCAAACATGACATTGTTCTTGAGATGTGTAATGAAGACTTCGAGGAGGTACAGTATGAAGAAGGGCATCCAACACACGATGAAACCTGAAAATGTTTGTTTAAAGTCATTTCATGATGCTGTTTCGTCGTCGGCGGTGTATTCTTATCAACGAGATGCGATGCGATTTGCGGTTCAACGGAGCGCAAGTTCTCGTCTTTCATCGACCAACTCGCGTCAAGTAATCCAATCTACCCGAGAAGAAGACGGGCCTATGCTTTGTAGTTTCTTCGCCCGCTTAGCACTCACATATTACTGCGACAATGTCGATTTGTGGAAAGATGCATTGCTAGCGAAGGTTAAATGTCATTATGAGAGCAATCGCAGCTACAGGTTTTCAAAATAAAGATAGAGAATAGCATCAAAATGATTCGCTTCAGAGCGAGAGAGACAGATGCTTGCAGGTCCCTAAAACAACTCTCGTTGTCTATCAATACGCGTTTCTCGCATTCCAGACCCGAGTTGCGCCATACCAGTAATGCATTCGAAAATCCCAGCGATTATTCATTTGCATGCGACTATCGTAAGCAGATACTACGGGAATACATGATATGCCTCGTATTTGCGCGAGACGTGTAATAGTCGAGAATAACTCAGCGATATGCCACCACTTATCTATTAGCAAACAACAAACCCAATACGACGATTCCTATAGTTTTCAGGGCCTTCCGCTCTCGGAGGTAGACCATCTTCTCCTTCGAACCACGCACGGCCTTGCCCGGCCCACAGGTCTGGTAGTGTTCGTGAGCCTGGAAGGTCGTCAGGGTCGATCCTTGATCTTTGGCTGCTCTTCTCACCTTAGCCATAAGGTTCTGAGGTTGCAGTCGGGTCGTCGTGTGCGGTCGTCTGGTCGTACTAGTTGAATCCGCACGCACTTCCGTGTTCTTTCGACGGGGAGTGTTGGCCTGTATCAGAGAGTACAGGCCTCGATAACGCATTGAGAGTACAGGCTTCACTCATCCATAGTAAACTCGGACTAACAATAAGATGGCAATATTCACTCTCATGCTCTATCAGTTTGGTCCATCACACAATGCTCGGTCCTTCTGCTCACCAAGCTCTTATCAGCCAGATCGGCCAGTGAGTGGCACTCCCTCTCCATCATCCGTCCCCCACTACTGTCATCGTGCAGATCGGCGCTCTTCCTCGGTGACATCAACGCGCCGTTTGAGACGCTGTTGCCTTGAGACAGCTCCGCGCTAAAATAAAGACCTTATAATATTAAATGAGTGGTCATTTCGTTTGGAAGCAGGGTCTCTGAAGATATACAACATGGTGCAAAATAGCCGTCTTTCCTATTCAAACTATAAGTGCAATCCACGAAGTTAACATCCTGTCCTCTGAAAGCATTCGTGTAGTCCTGTCCTACCTCCGTGTCTATCCTTTACCCTCCACGTTCTCTGTCCCCCCCTTCCCCCGTTCATCTTTTTCACCTGTCATGCGCAGGTGGCGAGTCCTCAGCATCGGATGAGTCCACACGTGAGTCCATCCGACGCAGATTCATGTGCCTCAAAGACC